>JACBWW010000008.1:324473-479518 GCA_020086605.1 Lanius collurio | reverse complement strand
AGGGTTTTCGTACTCCAAGTCCCCTTCCTTCCTTCCTTCCTTCCTTCCTTCCTTCTTCCTTCTTCCTTCTTCCTCCCTCCCTCCCTCCCTCCCTCCCTCTTGTCCTTCCTCTCTCTTTCTCCCTTTCCATATATAATTTAATTTCCTTTTTTTTTTTTTCTTCTAATATGAGAGATTTATGAGTAGAGTCATAGAAACTAATAGTTCAGGTCAGAATGGTTTACCATATGATTCAGGACAATATCTCCTGTGTTACTGGGAAACTATTACTTTTCTACCAATTGTTGTATCAATTTTTTTCAAACCTTTTCTTGTTTCTTTAAAGACTAGAAAAGAGAGGATGCCATCATATTTCAATAATATGATATGTAGAACATCATGTGATAAATTTATCCCTGTCAGTTGTAATCTATAGCTTGTCATGTTGAATTATTCCTGAGATGATTTTGGCTTAAGCATGGCTCCATAATTTTATGACAGAATCTACTTAGGACTGTCAAGGTAAACACTTTGATAATGAGGTTTTCCAAGTAGAAAAATGAGTTTATATTACATTACTGATCATCATGATTACAACCTTGATAACACAGTGTTGACTTTATGGTCAGTTGTAGAGTATGCCCTTGAGGACACAGATATGTCTGCAGTGTATTATTGACACCTAGATAGCACACTGATGGTAAATCCCTTGTTAATATAAAAGAGAAAACTCTTTGTATGCTACCTTAGAAAATTATTGTATTATTTCATTTCATTTCATTTCATTTCATTTCATTTCATTTCATCATCCTTTAATGACAAATTCATTGTGCTTCCCTTCATCAAAGACATTCAGGGAGCTCTGAAGTTGACTCCTAATGCTTCCAGTACTTTCTGGAGTGCAAAGGTATACCTCATGGTGTATGTGGTCTGACCTTTTGGATTTTTACTGTATAACGTCAAATGTAGCCAATGAGATGGAAACTGTTCCAGATCTCCATGGACTACTAGCCAGTAAAAACCTATTGCTTATTCTTTAAAATTTTCTGATTATGGTAATTCTTGTATTATTGTGATTTGCCTGTGACATGAACTAATTTTGTTAATTTTCCTGAATAATAATTAAAAATCTAGTGAGATTATTTTATTTGCACCTTTATTAGTGACTTCAGCTTGCAGACATCTGTATTCTTTGTAAAAGATGTAATGGTATATTATTTCACTTTTTTTTAATAGAGTAAGAAAACATTAAAATATTTTTTATGGGAGAAGGAAGGCTAAAGATATAAGCAATATCAAAGAAAAGTGTAACTTGCAGGAAAGTATAGTCTGATAATCACAAAATCTTGCAATTAGGAAGTTCTCCTGAGCAAAGAATATGCTAGTCCAGGTTTCTTGGTTAGTGTATTTTCCTTTCTTAGATATTGAAGGATAACCACATATACTTGTTTAACTTATGCATACATCTGGCAAAATAAAGTATATTTTGCCATAAAAGCCTTGAAATAAATATGATTTTTTGGTACAATTTTTATTTATCTTCTAATCAAATTTACTTTCAATCCATACTGGCTTCTGAAATAAATTGGAAATATGCATTTGAGCAAACATGTTCTTCTACAGGAACTAGAAGTGCTTCTGCAGGTAGACCAGAATATTGACCTATAAAGGCTGTGTAAAGGTGATATTTCATGTGCTTATAATGTACCTCCTTTGGAAAATTATATCACTTTATTTCCTTTCACTGCAGAAAAATACTTGTAGGAAATTTGTTTTACAACCAATCTACAGAAGGAGCATTGTATCCACATAAAGATGTAAAGTCATAGTGAATGTGACTTGAGAATCACCCAGTAATGGGTCAAATCCAAAACTACAAAGTCTGAAGGAATTGTGGATGGGATTATCAGTACAGGGCAAGGCAGCATGGCCAGGGGTGTACTGTTGTGTTACGTTCAGGCTCATTTCAAAGTATATGGGAGAGAGCTGATGCCTGAGATTAGTAGTTTGAAAAAAGTTGGTGGAGGCAACATTCAGTGGACATTCCACTGCTATTCTCTAATACCAGTCTTTGTGAATAGAAATATATTTGCAATGTCAGACCAGATGAGAAACAGTTTTCCTCTCTAGTGAAAACTCAGGTGAACAATAAGAGTCCAAGTGGGCAAATGCAAAATAGTTAATTTATATTTCATATCGATTACAAAAACAAAGGTCACCTGACAGTTTTAATTGCTTGAGCAACCATTACTTTTGGGACTAGTTTTAAAAGTGTAGGTAGAAAATCTGGTGAAAAGAGTAATAAAATTTCAGAGACTGTATAGCTAATAATGAAAATATTTTAAAAAATTAATTGGAAAATCCAGCAAAAAAGAACATAAATTAATGATTAATCTGACTATTTCAAGGCATTGAAACAATATTTTGCTGTGATGTTTGCTGTGGAGTTAAATTTTTATAGATGATTTTATTACCTCAAAATGTAGCATTTATTTAAAGACACATGAAAGTGAAAATGATAAAATTGCAGAATGATGAATCTATCCTTTTAGGAAGACATGTTTATACAGAATTGCATCTGTCCAGCAACAAAGTATTAATTAACAAATTATACTAATTTTTTGAACTCTGATTTTTGAGTATAGTAGAAAAATTCCTTAAAATAAGTACTATTCCTTTATGCAGAATTTATATACATTAAATATTTATGTCAAATGGATTTCTAAAAATTAAAAATTAATTTCTAGCACTTAAGAGCTTAGGAATAGAGTCTTTAAAAAAAAATATGGAATTTTTTTACTTCCATTACAAGGAGGTAATCTTGAGATAAAAGCATCCTGTGAAATCTCTCTCAAAAAAAAAAAAAAAAGAACAAAAGACCAGAAATACTGCCAGACATACTGAAATGCCAAAACAAGATTTTGATTCTAAAACTATTTCCCTTTTAGTAATGTGCATTTTTTTGTGGGGGTATTTATGAATATCTAATTAATATCTAATGAATCCTTTTGTATTTAGGGATTTTATTATATTGATTAAAAAATCTTCTGTCCTGGTGTTATTTTTTATATGTCATTAGCCATGACACAGTTGCTGAAAAATCTGTTTTGTTTCCTGTTCCACTTTTAGGAGAAATTAAGTATATGGCATGTGATGCATGTCCTATCAAAAGTGCATTTCTGTAATCTATTATAATTTGATTTTCTTGCTTTGTTTTTAACGGAGTTAATACTTATGTGATTAGCCAGCCTTTATTCTATCATTGCACCTGCTCTTGCAACTGGCTAATCAGGATGTTCCTAGATATTGCTTTTCATCTCTGGCTGTCTCATTACTTGAGAGCATCAATTTGCTGCACCACAAGTACTGTTCTACCATTTTGCAGATCAGTGAACTGAGCCACAAAAAAAATGACATAATGTACCAAAGGTCAGGTGTGAGTGGCAGTGGCAGAACTGCAAACAAAATTCCAGTTTTCCATGCTAAAAACTAAATCACTGTGATAAAGATTTTCCAGTAGAGGAGGGTGTAATAACTTACATGGAACTTGTGAAATTAAAAAAAAAAAAAAAGTGGAAACGATACTTGATTGTCTCAAATAATTTATACTTCATATTTTCCTGTGACATATAGTGGAGCTGTTTTATACCATTTTAAACTGGACTGAAACATATATATATATATATATATGTGTGTGTCTAAAGTCTGTTCTACATGTGTATTATGTGTGTGTCAGTGGGTGTGTGTGTTTGCTTATACGTATATTTATATCACTAGACTGCTGCGTGTATTGCACTTTTGTTTGTCATGGATATATGGCTTGAAAGTTACTCAGACTAGAAATGAGGGGTGGGCGCTGTATCACAAAGAGAGATGTGGTCATTTGAGTGAGGAAGGCATGTTTTTTGCTGTAACCAGATGGTAGTTCAGGTACAGTGAAAAGAAACTTACAGAAGAAAGTTTCAGCATAAGTAGAGTTATCTAAGTATTCAGTCTTGATAAAGAAGGTCATGAAAGCATGGAACAGAAATGGTACAGGCAATGTCAGTGGTTTTTTTTGCACTCCTGGTATTATAAGATGTGAAGGTAGTGGCAGGGACAGCAGCTTCAGGGCAGTAAGATGAAAGTTTTGCCTGGTAATACTGCTACTCACGCTCTAAGATACTGATATATATGGATACAGTGCTTTATTTTATTTAATCTGTTTCAAGTGTTTGAAGCAGGTAGGTGAGATTAATAATTTTTGAGACTGCCCTTGTAGTTCATTAGTACTTATTTTAATCTTACTTTGAGAAAGGAATACACTATAAATTCTCTCCAGAGTTTAAAAGGCCTGCAAAAGCGATATACACTAGCTTTTTTTTTTTTTTTTTTTTCAGAGAAATAGTAGTTTGATGATGGCCTTAGTCAATGTTGGTAGAGAATACTGCAGGGTGAATCTTTATGGACTAATATTTGTCTTGTTGTCATGTTTTGAAAAGAGTTCACAGAGTGTTATTTAATACTTGCTTTCCTGTTCATGCGTGGTCTGTGTAGCTAGCTGGACAATTATCTCCAGTCATTGTGCTGATTTAAATACTGCTCTAAGAGTACTTGTCTCACTCTGCAAGGTGTACTTTAAGACAGATTAACCATACTCCAATCTCCCTTATTATGACCTTGTTCATCTTTTGCTTGGCATAATTATAGTTGTGCGTGGAAAAAGGTATTATGTTGGACATAAGCAGGTTATAAATTTTCAGTTAGCTTCTGCAATCGGTTTTCAATCTCTAGGAAAGGAAACAATACTCAGGATGCTTTTTTTTTTTTTTTGCTACCACTTGTTATATTTGTCTGTTCTCAGCACCCCTTCTAAATCTAAGCCATCGCCAATGTCCAGATGCTTGTATCTTGCACATACCTCAGCCTTGCTTGATGCCCCCTTCTCCAAAGACATTGCTCATCTTCTCTCTCTTGCTTCTTCAGTTCATCTGTGTTTCCCTTTCACTTATCTCCTGTTTGTCCATTTTGCAACAAGCTGCTAGCTTGTCCCTCATTTGATTGACTGACAGCAGGGACTATGTTTTGCTTTCTGCGATCACTTGTTTCTGGCTCCCTATTCCACTCATTACTAATTCATTGTGCTGGAGAAGACAGCTCAAATGGCTCCTTTCACTCTTTTTTTTCATGTGCTCAACTTTTTCTAGGCCTCTATTTTTTCTAGAAAGTCACCAGCTTTCTGTGCATCTTTCACAAAATTGATTCCCAGTTCCTGCAACATTTCATTATCACTGTCTGGAGATTTAATTTCAGTTTTAAACAAGAGACAGCAAGAGCTCCACAGCTTTAACTGTAAATAACTGCAGTTCCAGTACATTACAAGGTTAAGTACTATAAATTAATGGATTAATGGTGATCTACACCAGACAGTATTCTGGCCCCTACAAGATGACTTTAAATGAAGTGTGCTTAGAAATGTGTATCTGTAGCAGTAGAAGTGTCCTTTTGCTGAGATTTTTTCTCAAATCTCACTATCAGTTCTGATTCTGAGTGTAAAATATCCCATCATGAGTAAAATTTTCTAGTAGATCACATGTTCTAGGTGGATTTACAGAGGAGTTTTGCCGATAAGAATTTTAGTGTGGTTGGACTGTTAGAGTTTCTGTAGATCCTGTTAATGCTTTCAGTAATTTCCTAGTCTCTTGCAAAACCAATATATTTTCCCAAGTTCTGATTGTGACTAAGTGCATAACTAAAGGTTATAAAACGGCATTGTAATTTCCTTGGACCTTGATCAGTATTCACATGGTTATCATCCATTTGCTTATTATCACTTTCTGCCAACTCTAATTTCCAACTCTGCATATATATATTTTATTTCACTAGTATGTACAGCTTCCAAGTCCTTGTATGCTCTTTAATGAAAAAGTGGATAATGGATTTTCTCACTCAATGCCATACTTAGTTAATGGGACTGAAATATTTATGGGTATATATCCTTTAAATAGTACCATCTTCAACTTACCCCTTTCCAAAACCAATGTTCCTTCCATTGTTCAGTCTGTAGCTACATGCAATTAAACAGGGGGCACATCACCTATTGTGTTTCTCCAGTCTAAACTGTAACTTTGCAATAGTCTCAGCCTTTGCTGCTATAGAACTTGGAGTAAATGATGAAATCCGTGATTTAGCAGCTTCTTTCAAAAACTGGTCTGCTGCAAAGGCCTTTCTCAGATCATTGGGAGGTTAATTGTGGAAGTTTGCAACTGGAAATCAGTGTGCACTCATGATTAGTGTTCATCAGGGTGATGGACAGGACTGATGAACTAGCTCAAGTCGTTGAAAGCACTGGGATCCTCCCAGGCCAAGCTAGAAAGCTTCATACTTGATTTCTACTTCCTCACTTTCTTCACTTTTCTTCTGAAAATATTGAAAATCTTCAGTATTTTTTATGCAGAAGTGCTGCATCCTCTTTGCAGCCCTGCTAAATAAAAACATATGTATTACCATACAGTTCAAAGTGTTTGAATCAGATTTATGTTCAAAAAGGACTTTTCAAGGAAGTCAGTATAGTCAAAGCACTGTAATGTCAGTTGGAAACTATCATCTCCTGGAGAAAGCATTAGTACAAATTCCATTTATGTTAAGTCTGTTCTCATTTCCATTTCCTGGTTTAGGTTCATTCTTGTAACATATGCACTGTTACCTGCTATTTCCTTTTTGGTTCTGTATAGGGAACTCTTTGAATTTCCTGTTCTTGGACAGACTTTTCCAGTTATTTTAACATGAATTTTTCTTTTCTTCCATATTGTGTAGCACAGAGTACAAGATTGCATATAGCATTTTGAGTTAATTCTGATTGAAAACTTTTGTGTTTCAAGTTTTTTGGTTCAGGTTTGTTTGTTTGTTTGTTTGTTTGTTTTTTAATGTGTAGTAAATCAGCTCAGGCTTGCAAACCCTTACATTATTTATGTGTACTCTATTCAATTTAAATTTTTGTCAGGGGGAACTTTGTGATTTCTGCCTAAGTTTGGAATTAAGCATCTATCCTGAACCTAAATGGGAAATATCCTTCAGGAAGGAAGGCATTGAAAACTTAATGCAAATAAGGAAAATAAATTTTAAACACAGTGCTGATGTAAATAAACAGTATTTTTTCATTCCTTTGAATCCAGTTTGAATCAATTGAACTTACAGCCTTATAGTGTAGATAACATCATATGTACCTTACTGCATTTTTTTCAATAAAGGTCACATTTTTCTGCAATTCACTATTGCTGTTGAGGACACATTCAGGAGCTTCTAGATGGATCCTCCTTGTAATGTGCCTTATGATGTATTATGCCTGGAAATGTCAGGAAACTTGCAGATGCAGAAAATTTAGATGAAGATAAATAAACTAAAGATAAGCATCCAGATCTTTGATACTGGTTCAAATTAAGTATTTCATCCATTTTGTTTCATCCATATTAATTTTGTTTGTTTGACTACTGATGATTTCAATATTTGACAGTCTTTCTTTTATCAACAGTTTCAAACATTCACTACTTTGTTTTGAAAGTGTAACTAATGGAAAGAAAATTTGTCTACCATTGGCAGCCCTCTCTATTTCTGTGTATCTTACTGAAGTTACCTCTGATGCAAAGAGATTGCTGAAAATACTTGATGTGGTGAAGGAGAAGTGTCTTCATTATGACTAATTTCCTACTGCAAAGCAAACTTATAAATCATGCAACTTTCTCCATAGTTTTGTTGATCCGCTTTTATCTCTTTAGATGAAAAATGGGGTTAAGGGCTCCAAGCAACTTGACCTAGTGGAAAGTATTTGGCAGGGGTATAGAATTGGATGATCTTCAAGGTCCCTTCCAACTTAAACCATTCTATGACTCTGCAATATACAGAGTTATAGCCTTCTCTTTTGCAGTGATATTACCTCATTCTTAACATTTTCCCATTATTCTGATTAACATTCTGTAACTCTTTTCTTCATTAGCTTTCTGAAAATAAATATGAAGAAATCTTTCCTATATCCTTAGGCAAGTAGCCTTAGATAATATGTTTAACTGAAGCTGGCATATAGCAATTACTGTTGACATGAATTATTGCTAAAGAGTGCCAGTGAAATAAATTGTAAAATCCAGTATTTAAAAGGTGTTATTGACATAATGAAAATAGTTGGGCCTCCTGAAGCTACAACTGAGCCAGCAATATGTACTTACAGCACAGAAAGCCAGCCTTATCCTGGGCTGCACAAAAAGAAGTGTGGCCAGCCAGTCAAGGGAGTTGATTGTCCCCCTCTACCCTGCTTTGGAGAGACCCCACCTGAGTCCGGTTCTGGGGCATCACTGCAAGAAAGACACAAAGGTGTTAGACTGGGTTCAGAAGAGGGATGCAACAATGGTCAGAGTTCAGGAACACCACTCCTATGAATAAAGTCTGTGGGGATTGAGCTTATTCAGCCTGGAGAAGAGGCTTCATGGAGACTTTATTGCAGTCTTACAATATATAAAGAAGACATGGGAAATATCAAACCAAACCAAACCATACCAAAACCGTAAAAAAACCCAACAACAAAACCTCAACCAATCAAACAACAACAAAAATAAAACGAACAAACAAACAAACAAACAAAAAAACACCAAAAAATAAACAAAAAAACCAAACCACTTTTTATCAAGGCCTCTAGTGACAGGAAAAGGGGGCAAAGTTTTCAACTGAAAGAGGGCAAATTTAGATTGGACATTAAAAAAAAAATGTCATGAATGCCACATCATGGTAAGTAGTATGGTCAGTTTTGACGGAACATTGGGCAACGTGATCTAGTGATACATATTCCTCTCATGATGAGATTGCTGGGCTGGATGACCTTCAAGTGTCCCCTCCAACCCAAACCATTTTATGATTCTATAAGAATGATTCCCAGGAAAACACTTTTTGTATTGTAAACTGAAATATCTGTTCATAGGTACCTCACCCAACATGTTCTTAAAAATGACCAAAATGTTTGCTTATCCATTCAGCTCTGTTTATTACAAAAGTATTATAAATAAAACAAAACAAAACTTCTAGAGAAGCCCTTCATTAGGGCCTTGATTGACCTAGGAAATACCTCCTTTACTCTTGAACTGAAAATCTCAGAAATGGAAGGGCACTTTGACAAATTTACAGTTTGTTGCATCCCTTTTGTATAGTTGTTTCTAGTGAATAGTCATCAATTCCTTTTTATCTTTCAGTGAAGCATCTCTCAACCATGCTAAAGTTAATGGAGATAGAGCTGGCTTTCCCTGAACTGCAATGCTATGATGTCTTTGTATGACTGAGAACTATTAACTTAAAATACTTATCATTCCATAATCCTTATGTGCAATACCGGGAAGGTAACTCTAGATTGTCCCTCCAGCTTCGGGTCTGATGGCAATTAACACAGATGTGCAGAGCATGAAGACAGGCATAGCACCCGTAACTGCAGTGGTATCATGTCAGTTCTCCAGGGACTGCTTCTACATTCCTCATGCAATGACGGAAGTAGTTTGAAAAATAATCCTCTGATTTACTCCTTGGCAAGAGGAATTAGAGTCCCTGAATAAAAACAGTCTTACTTCTTACCTTCTTTTTATGTAAGACACCTGCTAGGTCAAAATGTATGCAAAGATCCTTCTTCCTTGCCAGCCAGACATAATGATGTGTTACATTCCCTTTCAACAAATGTAGCAACTTAAATCCTCTACTGTGAAGGGTGGGAGATATAAGAAATTCACTGATTTTTTCTGTTTACGGTACTGATCACAAGGCACAACACAGTTTTTTCTGTAAGCCAAGTTTTCCAGTGGTAATGGAAGCTCTGTGACCCATATTTCTAAAGGCTAGCTTTATGACAGACAGAGAAGGAAGGGAGAACCTCAAAATACAGGGTGAAAAGAGAAGGTATTTATTTTCATAACCAATTATTTGCCTCTTTTGAAAGAAAGTGAAGGCAGATACTTAAGGTTTTTGTTTCGATTTGGTTTGTTTTTTTTTAAATCTATGTAAGTGTCTCTCTGAACCTCTAGGTTTAATACCATAGTATCATCTAAAAGCTTTAATACCATAGTATCATAGAATCACTGAATGGCTTGGGTTGGAATGGATCTTCAAGATCATCTAATATATCTGGGTTTTAAGTGTGATACAGGTATGTAAATGTCATTAGCTTGTAAATACCATTAGTTTATGAGCTTGGAATTTTTTATTACTTTTTCTTTCCTCCTGAAAGTATCCCCTTTTCAAATGTTCAGAAGTCTGTAAGCTCTCTTGCACTTTATTATGCAGATATAATCAAAGCTTAGATTTATAACCATAATCCACCACTTCTATCCAAGTGAGAATTATTATTGCAATCACCACTCCATTCCCCACGTACAGATATCATAACTTTAATCCAAGTTAATAAAACTTCTCATCTGTAGAATGAGGCTAGTAGACTACTTTCCCATAATATTAGAGGATTTAAAACAAATGAGAAAATATGCACAACTGAATCCTCCCAGCACTTTAAGCCACCAGAAAGCACATACCTGAGGTGTTTTGATGTTCTTCTGAAACCCTGCATTTAGCTATAAATATCACTTTGCCATTTAATAGGTCTTCAAAAGCAAATATGAACAACACAGTCCAAGAAGGAATTCAGGATCCAAGTAATTTATTGGATCTTTCTTTTTCTTTTCTTTGTTAAAGAATTATATAAGAGGGTTTTTAAAGTCAAACACTATTTCATTACCATATGTGTGACATGCTAATAGTCAACCACTTTCTTTTTCTGTGCTGATCTGCATAATTTCTGTGGGCCTTCTGTAATTTTGTCAGGCCATGGTGATTTTTTTTCTAGAGCAAAAAAGAGTTATTGTATTTTGAATGGAAGCACATTGGAAAAATACTGGGTGGGGTAAACATTGAATAATATTGAATACTATTCCCCCACCTGGGGAATGGGAAAAGGTTTTAATCTTTTCAAGAAACACAAGTGTAGTGCTTCTGGAATAAGACTAACATATCATGCTGTTTTGTGCAGCCTGGTTTCTGATAGCGGGAGGCCACGGAGGTGGCTTCTGTGAGAAGTTGCTAGAAGCTTCCGCTCTGTCCAGCAGAGCCAATCCCTGATGGCTCTGAAGATGGACACGGCACTGGCCAAGACTGGGCCAATTAGAGATGATGGCAATGCCTCTGTGATGACTATTGAAGAAGAAAATCAAAACAAAGGTGGAGGCGCAGTTTTAATGCCAGCCAGAGAAGAGGAGGAGGTGAGCACACGTGAGGGAAACAACCTGGCGGCACCCAGGTCGGTGCAGAAGGAGGGGCAGGAGGTGCTCCAGCTCCGGAGCCGCGGTTCCTCTGCAGGCCGCGGTGCAGCCCATGGGGAAGCAGCCGTGCCCCTGCAGCCCACGGGGATCCACGGGGGATGCGGAGACCCACCCGCAGCCCGTGGGGAGGTGCCCGTGCCGGAGCGGGTGGGGGCCTGGAGGAGGCCGTGCTCCAGTGGGAGACCCGGGGGAGAGAGAGGGCGCAGCTTCCAGGCTGGAGCAGCCGGAACTGGAGGCTGCACCCCGTGGAAGGGTGACCCATGCCACAGCAATTTTGGGAAGACTCTGTGCCTGTGGGATGGGTTCACATTGCAGCAGTTTTAGGACTGCTGCTTGTGGGATTGGAGCTATGCTGGAGAAGTTTGTGGAGAACTGTCTACCGTGGGGAGACACCTCCTATGGTGTAGAAGGGGAAGGACTTCCTCCTTCTGAGCCAAGCAGAAGAAAACCTTGGGTGAACCTCCCAAACCCCCATGCTCTGTCTCCCTGCACTGTCAGTGGGAAGGAGGTGGGGGGAGGTTGGGAAAAAGAAGGTGTTTCTAAGGGCTTATTTTTACTTCTCATTATCCTCCTCTGATTTTGTTAGTACTAAACTCATTTTATATCTCTAAGATGAGCCTGTTTGCCCTTGGAGTGTTTTCTCATGGTCCTTGTCTTAACTCACGAATCCTTCCTTAAATCTTTCTCTCCTCTGCCCATCTGTAGAAGGGGAGGGTGAGAGAGCGGCTTTTGTGGCTGCGTGGCATTTGGCCAGAATCAGTACCAGGTTTGGTAGCAAATCAGCTTGAAATAATCTCTTTCTTACAGTTTTAAATTCTTGCTTGAGCAAATATAACAGGCAAAATAGAGCTGTAGTGTTTCTGATGGAGAAACCATAGACCCAACACTTATTCCCCAGCTGTGCTGCTGGCCACAAGCTGAATGCCCTTCATCTCCTTTTCCTTGGTTCCTTCAGTCATCTGCTGTGCCTATTCCAAATTTTATACCTTGACACAATATTGTCTTGGGGTTTGTGTCCCACAAAATATTAAATTACCTAGGTAGTGCCCTTGAAGTGTGTTTGATACTAGACCACCTTGGACTCTTTGCTTTTATATTTTTAAACATACTGGATTATGTCTTATTGCTGGTTTTATTTCTTCCATTCAGCACTTCTGTATAGTTTTCTCATCTTAGGTATCTGTCAGACCTCTGTTACCATAGTATCTGAGTTTTTTCCTATCTTTACTGTATTTCTCCTCATTGCAGTCATGTCATGCTATTACCTGTACTAACTGAGACAAGATGAGACTCTAACTTACCTCTGTAAGGTTGCAGATAGGGTTGATGTTGGAATGGGAACTGAAACTTATGCTCACATATTCTTCACTGTGCATTATAAACTTCATGTCTTATACATATATAGGCGACCAAAGTTTGCTATCACACTCTGGGGGTGTTGGTGAAGTCACTGGCCTGTTCCTTCTTGGAAAATATACCAAAGAATAAAAGATGTTTCTTCTTCACCTCTGCACTCTCCTTGAGAAGCTGAGTATGGTGGTATTTCATAACATGCTTCCTGCAAAATAAGGGTGGTGTAAATAAAATGTTGATATTAGTTATTCAATAGCATAAAATTTCTCCCCGGTTATTTTGGAGAATGAAAATATTTGCATCTGAAATAGAAACTGGAGATTCAAGAAAGTTTGGCTCTCTTTGCCATCTTCAATGAAATATAAATAGTTTCTCATAAATTACCTAATAACAAGGGGTTTTTTTGCTTTTACATTCCTTAGCAGTGTCAACACTGTGCTTCTTCTGGGCTTCAGTTCAGTGAATCACTCCTGCTTAAGGACATTTATGAATGTACATAATAGCAACTATAGTCAATTGGAACCAAGCAAGTAATTAACTACTTATTCAAAAAATAAGACTTTAATTTATCCTTACAATTGATGTACTCTTCCCTTTGAGTTGAAGAAAAGGATTACAGTGCCTCAGTTTCAGCCTCTGTGACTATCGGTGTCTACAGAGCCAGTTAAGTGGCGCCAGCTTTGAGAACATTCAGCCAAGGTATTTCAAAGATAGAATTTGGTTGCAAATTCAAGAGTGGAATTCAACTAGAAAATTAAAAGAGAAATAAAACGTTTTCTTTGAACTACCCCATTTAATTCAAATAATAATTCTCTTCTTGCCTGGTGTCTTAGGAGCCTTATTAACATGCAATTTTCTTTGCTTCTGTGTCATTTCACCTTATTGTGTATGTAAGTCTTCCACGAGTTAGACAGAAGCCAGTGTTGCACTAATTTAAAAAAAGCGTGGTGATGTAAGAAAAAGATATAAGGGTAAAAAATTACAGGATTTGGAGAAAAAAACTGAGGACTCTAGGGGTGAAAAAGCAAGAGTGATTAGCAGGGGAATTAGTTTAAGTAGGGTAAATAGGAAAAAAACAAGTCTGTCTCCTGCCCACTCTCTTTTCTTTAATAAATATTTATACATTTCTTCTCAATTTCCATTGAGATCCCATACAAGTATCCAGATGTAACAGCTGACATTTAGAAGAGTAGTTGTTAGTATCCCTCTACTTCTTAATTCATTGGAATTAATGTCCTTGAGATATTCCAGTGAAGTAATTTTAGGATATATGGTCACCTTGAATATTTTTATGTGCTTTATAAATTATTACTAAGATAAATAGTGATCTGTAAAGTTATCTAACTACAGTACTTGCATTGAATATTTGAAGCAAATATATCTTAAACAGTATCCTCCTATTATGAATTTCTTTTCCTCTAAATAGACATTAAATACTATAACCTTAATTTCATTTCCCATAAATGATCCATGATAGCAAATAAAACAAATATTGTTTTGTAATATGATCACTCAGTTTCCTCCCTACATAATAAATTGTGCCTTCAGAGCTCTTGGAGTGCACATCAGTCTAGTTAAGCCCTGAATCACCTAGTGTGGACTCATTTACTAATCTAGTGTGGAGTTATTTATTATTCTACACTAGTACTTACACTCTTATAGTTTATATGAGCTAATTCTATCCAAATAAATAATCACAAAAGCCTTCTGTACCACAGATGGCAGTGATCTAACTGTGCTTTGATATTTAGTGTAATATGTCTGTGTTGAGAAATCCTATGTAATCACACTACATGACAAACTATATGTGGCTTTTCAAGGTGTCTAACAAAGGAGGTAGACTGTATATTTGTAGATGTCAGAGTGACACATCCTTGCATTTTCATTTAAAATAAAAATTTAGCAATGTGAGTTAATAAGAAATTAGATAATTCAACATCATTTATTCTTTTATCTGTTATAAGAGCATTCTGTGACCTTTTTTTGGTTTTAAGAAATAAGTTCCATTTTCTTTTCACTAAGAAGAGCAGACAGTTGGCTATAAAACCATGAGATTTATCTCCAGTATAAACCAAAGAGGTTTTGTATTTAAAAAGATCCAAAAACCTCAAAGCATAGTCCATTTGCTGTATTAAATAATGTCAACCTCTTTTGTAACATCGGAGGAATGGAAATTGACATACTATCCACTTCTATTTTCTTTTTTATGTTCATCTGTATTATTCCTACAGCATTATACTACTTAGCATTATTCTTCAACATGTCTTCAACTTTTCTGTTTTCCACTTAAATGAGTTTCTAAAATCACCTTGTCTTCATCCATTTTCCAGGCAGCTACATCCTGCTGTATATATGACAAAAACCCCTTTTCCTGCTTCCTTTAAAAGACTGACCTGTAACTGGATTGCTTCCACCTTTGCTGATGCCACTTTCTTGTTAGGTTTTTTTCTCATAGCCAGGGCTCCAAAATAATTTTCTTTCCACTGCTGTTATTTATCCTGGTTATCAGAATGTAGTCATTCCTGATTTCTACTTTAGTGCTTCTCAGTTGTTGTAATATTATAGGCAAATGGTAGCCAGTATCAGTTCACTTAAAAGAATACTAAACACAGTATAAAACATCTGAATGTCTTTCTTGCTGAGTAGAATTGCTAGTTTAGTTTTAAAAGCATGCCATGTACCATTAAAAAAGGACAGTAGAAAAGAAACAAAACTCTCTACTACAAAATATTCAACTACATAGAATATTTTTTAAAGCTATAAAAGAAATTGATTTTCTATTAGTAGTTGTAATTATTCATCTACAGACTTACTACATTTTAGGTATAGTGAGTATAGACACCACCTATAAATGTACACAGGATCTGAGCAGAATGACAAAAAGCTTATTTAGCTGTATTATTCTTTTAAAGGCTTTTATCAGTGTAACAGCTGCACACCATTCAGTCACTGATGGAATATGAACTTGATCTTCAAACATGTGAGATATTACCATTATACTCGGTTTCCAGAGGACAAAGTGTCTGTCTCTGAAATCACATAGCAATTGTTTCTGGTTGGGGAGCAATCTGTATGTTCGCTTGTTGTATTAAAGGTGGTGTGTTAAGCCAGTGTGTATGTTCATGGTGTGAGCATTTTGTTTCAAGTTAAGTCATTCTGATCATATAAAATAAACACATTATAGTGTCTGAGAAAAAAGTATTTTCTGCTAATGGTTTAAATCAAATCAGTATCAAAATTGATTCTGATAACAGCACAGAATTGAGTTGAAGTCAGTTAATTATATATTTGGTAACAATAGCAACAAAAACCCCCACATACTTCACAATACTAAACACTTACAAAAGCTTAGTAAACACTTGCAAATTTCCAGGCACCCTTCTGTAGCGACTCCTGAGACAACACATTTCCCACACACACAAATACACATGGAAGACTGTGTAGTTGCATGGGCCCATAGCTGCACATACACTGCCTCACCTTAGGGGCTCTGAGCATCTCAAACCTCCTCCCTGGCTGTCGGGGCCCTGCACACACTCAACTTTCTGCCCTCCTGCTGCAGAACAGGCTCTGCAGCCCCGCCTGCGCCTGTGCTCCCCTGCAGCCCACCGAGCCACACACCACCTGGGAGCAGGTCCCTCCTCTGTGTCCTTCACTGAAAGGGCCCACAGTGGCGTGCATGTGCTCCGCAGCAAGACTGAGCTGCTCAGGGTTATTCTTCTTACACAGCCTCACACTGTATTGGGACAGCCACGTGTTTTTGGATTTGAGGCATAAATATGGAGTTAGTAACTTCTCTTTGGCTTTATAGCTGGAGGGTTACCACATGCAAGATGGAACAATGTAGTGTGGTGGGAGAATGTGTGTATATGTATATATCTTCCTCTGTGAAGGCCATGAACTTAATTGCACTTGTATACTTCTGATTTTTGTCTCCTAAAAAACATATATACCTTCTCTGGAAACCCCATTACATTCAGTTACTTTCTAAATAACTTAAATATTTATACAGGAACATCACTCTTAAAAAAGGGAAATGAGCTTTCCAGGGAGACAATGCTCAATAATAGCAAGTATAAACTTGTTCACCAATTTTAATTAGGAGGCTATCTTTTAATTAGTTATTATTGTTTTCAAATAATGCCAGTCAATACTAGAGATGCTCATTCAGTGATGTAGTCTTCTTCAACTCCTTTTGTGAATGCTTTGAAGTTATTCACAATGGTTCTTCAGGTGCAGATAGCAATGAACTTTGATTAATTATTGCTTTTAACACATTGCCATTCTTCTCTGAGAGCTCATTTGTTTAAAATTGAAATCTTGAGTTTTTTACAATGTGACTGTTTCTCTTTTGAGACTGATTTTCTTTTATTAACCATTTTTGCTTGTCTTCCTTCTTCATGAGGTTTTGTCCATTGTTTACTCCCTTCATTAAAGGAAAACATACTTAGCTGGGCTGCTTCCAGATACTGCTGTAGTTTTGATGCCATTTGCAGTCAATCTCACCGTTGTGTTGATTTGTTGAGAATTCATTTTTTATAAGCAAGCAATTAATTTTGCAAGTCCGAATGAAAGTCTTTTCAGAAGGATTAAGTGTTTTTTTATGTTCAGCTTTTAACTTCAAATCTTATAAAGGCTGTATGTATCTGTGTGGACAAGTTTTAACATGATAGTCTGTGTTTTGTAGTTGCCAGTTCCTGGTTGTTCTAAACTGTCATTCTTCTCAAGCTCCATGCTGTAAGAAGCCAGACAACTTCAGTTTGATTAGTGAAGCGTATTGTCAGTGTGTTACAGGCATAGGGTGGGTTTGGCTTTTTTTAGAGAGTTTTGTTTGTTTGTTTCGGTTTGGGGTTTGTTTTGGTTTTCATTCTAGGGACTTCTTCTAGAAACATAGGGGATGCTCAGTTCTGTAAGTACTTCTGAAAGCAGGGACAGCTTTTTGTTCAAAACAGGCAAATTGCTTTCAAATAGCACTTTTCATTTGGATAACATCATTTGAATTTGAAGCATTATGATTCTCATTCTGAGATATGCATGTATTTTACTTCACTTGGCATTGGGTAGTGAGGGTAGACATATCTAGATTAAAATTGTTGCCATTAATTAAATAATTAATTAATTTATGGCACATTAATTAAATAATTAATTAATTAATGGCATGGCTGCATCTTATGATGATCTCCTCTAAGAAGCAATGAGTTAGGGGTTTATATGAGCTGCCCCTTTTTCTAAACTAGACAAAGTATGTCTATTTACATCTTCTCTGCCTACTTTATTAATTTTTAAATGCCTCTACCCCAAGTCACCCTCAAGAGAAGAACATCTGAGAATTAAGTGGGATTTCCTCTCCCCATGGGCACTAGCACCTAACAGTCTATCACAGAAGAGACTCTAAAGGCTTGGTAAGGCAACTGGCGCTGTCGGTACAATGTTGGAGGAGGAAAGTTATCTTTTAGTCAAAGGTATGTGAGAAGAAAGAGAGCTAAGTTTCATATGCAGCAATTCTCCATTCTTCAACCTATGTCAGATAAAACACCTTGACTATAACATAGCTTGTTTCCTGAAAGGATATTGTAACATTAGGCATCAAATAAGGAGAACAAGTAAAAACAACTTGTTAATTTGGGGATGGATTTCAGCTCAGTTTGCCTGTTTCAGCCTCTTCTACTATCATAATTTCATATTGTCTTCCTCCTCCTAGGAATAAAATCTTATGTTTATGTTTATTGAATATTGTGTGGAGCTTTGGTCCCTGCAATATAAAAAAGATATTGAGCCATTAGAGCATGTCCAAAGGAGGGAATGAAGATGCTGAAGGGCCTTGAGGGGAAACCATAGGAGGAGTGGCTGGGGGCACTTGGTCTGTTCAGCCTGGAAGAGACTGAGGGGAGACCTCACTGCAGTTACAGCTTCCTTGTGAGGGGAAGAGGAGGGGAAGGCACTGATCTCTTCTCTGTGGTGACAGTGACAGGACCGAAGGGAATGGCCTGAAGTTGTGTCAGGCAAGGTTAAGGTTGTATATCACGGAAAGCTTCTTCAGCCATAGGGTGGTTGGACACTGAAACAGACTCTCCAGGGAAGTGGTCACAGCACCAAGCCTGACAGAGCTCAAGAAGCATTTGGACAGTGCTCTCAGGCACAAGGAGTGACTCTCAGGCCTGTCTTGTGCAGGGCCAGGAGCTGGACTCAAACCTTATTGGTCCAATCCTACTCTGTATATTTGAAATATTTTTGAAAAAGGAAATAGGTATGCAATATTTATTTCTTTTTCTTCTTCACTGTTCTGCACTCTGGTATAGTTCTGCATTTGCTGCATTTTCAGCTGGTCTAAAAAGCCTGCAGTAGAGATCTTATTTATATCTTCTGAAGCAAAATTCTATTAGGGCTGTTATACATGTTCCTTCAGCATCTATATTAGGATGAATCCAACTGTACTGAGTTAGTCCAAAAAGGAACAGAATTAAAAATGCTGAGATGTGAGTAACCCATATTCATATTCCTCTTCTGTTGATTTGGAAAGATAAGAGGTGGAGAGATTGATCTGAGTCAGCAAAACTATTTATGGTCAGACTGCTTTAAACTACTTACACCGAGGCTGTCGGCCAGCCATCAGTCTGTTGATAGATACATATAAACAATTAGAGCTAAGCAAAATTTCAGCTTGCACTCAATACAGACCTCAGCTCTGAGGTCCATGTTGAAAAAAGAAAACATTTACGCAGCTTTAGCTTTCACTCTAAATTAGAATAAAAAGCAAACATTGGAAACTCAGAAATGATTGCTGAATGGGATCATTATTCCCTGGTAGTCCTTGCTAATGGCATTCCTAATAATATCTGCTCAAAACCATTCTAAAGGAACACACAGGTTGGGTGTTGATAATCCTTTTATCCATCAGTTGAACTCTTTGCTGGTTGAAAAGAATTTGAAACACAGCTCTTTCTAAACTGTCTTTAGAGACTAAGGTTACCAGAAAACCTGAGTGGCAGAGTTATTGTTAGCATAATTGCTATATGTGTACTTTGGGAGGAACAATTGAAATATTAGCCCTGCTGATACATGCTACTGAAACAGTTGTTCTCATAACCAGCTGCTGGAGGGCATTTTCTTTAACCTGCTTTACTCTCAAGCCAGCTGCACCTTAATCCATCTAGTTGCTTGTTGTGGTTTTTCACATAGTGTGAGAAGATTTATACCAACAAGAAAGCAAGTATTTGGTAGGTCTAAATTTTAGTACTTCGTACAATCTCAAAGTATGTGTTGGTGCCTGTCAAGCTCTGATTCAACTGAGCAGGATCTGTTTCTGACAGAACTTGTAGAGACAGAATTATAAAGATATCCTAGAAACAGCTGCTTTTTGAGGCTTTACTGATCTCTCAAATGATGTAAATTGGTAAGTAACAGAAATATCTCCATTTGAGAGCATTGCTGTGGCTATGGCCGTCTTTTGGTTTGCAACAAAAATACTAGATTTTACTTCCCATCACAGTGGTCAGCAAATAATCCAAGTGGATTACTTGAATTCTGGGATGATTGAAGGGGCAAGAAATGTACAGTGGATTCCTTTTGAATAGTTTAAACTGACCTAGTAAGAGGTGTTGGCAGAATGTGTAAATTAAAGGTCAGTAGGGAATTGTTACAATTTGCCATCTCAAATAAACTTTTTTAAACTGCATTTTTGGCCCACTTATTTTCTAGTTTCTTATCCTTACTTGCCCCAGCTTAAGATGTGTAGGATACTACAGTTTATGGAAATTTATTTATTGCCCTCCTTCAAATTCCCAAGGTATTTTCAGTTACAGTTAAATTATTCTGGTAAAAACATTGTCAAAAATAGATTAGCTGAAGAGTATTATGTAAAAGCTTTGTAATGAATGCCATTTATGTTGGCCTTGTATTGTCCACAATACCACATGAGGAAAAGAAATTGGCTTGGATTTTATTTTATTTAAAAGGGAAAATATAAGAAAAGATCAGATACCATAAGAAATGGTTTCCACTACAGAGCATTGTGTAATCTGACAGTAACAATGAGATCTTGTCTGTGGCACTGTGAGCATCTTCTACCTAGTGCAGCTCCTTCAAACAAATACAGCCCTTACCTCTCACACTTTGCTGCAAGATCCTGCTGTCATTTTATGAAGAGCTAAAGCTTATTGTCTGTAAGGAACAGCTGTATGCACAAAAGGCCTTTATCCTCCCTGAATGTATTGATAGCTAGCTGCTGAAATGCACTGCTATGCATGCTCTGGTGAGTAGGGGAGGTAGCTGATTTTATTAAACAGTCATAGTAACACTGTGCACTATATAGACAGCACAAGGGAAATTGGCCTGCTCCTCCTTTGGTCCTCAGATGTTGTTTTGTGGCTATGACCCAGAAAAAATTTAGGAGAAGTTAAGCAATATTTCCATAGAACTATAACTGTTCATAGTGGTATACCACAGTCTAATCAAATTGTGAATTTCAAAAATTTTACTGTTTTTCTCATGCTTTGCTTCAATTTCTGCTACTATTATGGATGCTTTTTCAGTTCCATGAGGTTCATTGCTCTCATTTTCCATAACTTTGACTTAAATGCAAAGTTGCCAGCACTAAGTCATGGCTTTTCAGTATTGAAGCTATGATTAACTTCATCTATAAAAAATCTAGAAATCCACCTATAACACTTCAATGACTAAGCAGACTCAATTTTCTTGGTGAAAGATGGAATTTTTTTTGTGTGTAGTGGAGGTAGATGAAGATAGCTTTTTTTTGTTCCATTTAGTAGAGACAGATTAGTTACATTGTTCTCAACCTCATGTCAGGAAATGTACATGTTCATATAACAACCAGACTGTCACTTGAAAGGTCTTTTAAAATATGAGAAGCAGCTGTCAGTGAAGAATGTGACTATGCCACTAAGAATGAAGAAGTGATAAAGGCTTTTGTATACAGTGTGAAAAGGGATGTGCTGTGACCATCATGGGAATCTACTCGTTATGCACCTTTCTGAAGCACATTCTGCCATCAGTGCATTCCTTCTCTGGTTGTGATGTTAATTCCTGACAAAGGGTCCTGGGTGCATGGTTAACTTGGTTCGAAATTTTCCTGTGGATGTAGATGAGTTCATTGGGGCTGCATACTTTTCATCTTCCAATGGCTGCAAGACTGTGTCAGCGTTTATGTGCTCAAAGTGAATCTCCACTGTTATTCCTTGAAGTAAACACACAGGATTCTGTTATTCCTTGCTTTTGGAATATGCATATGTCCTGGAGTGACTGTATGATGCTGTATTCCCTATCATCTGCCCTGTGCCAGACATGAATCCTGTGCCTTCCTGTGTCTTTAGGTTGTTTCTCAGGAGAGGGCTAAGAGAAGCTAGGCAAATTTTTCAGAGCGGTTTGTGCTCAAGGACATACAGTCCTCTGCATTCCTGCTGCTGCAGAGCTGAGGAAAGCACCTTCCTGCTGTTTTTTTCCCAGCTTTCATCTCTGTTTCTCAGGAAAGAGACAGAGAATTAAACTTCTTTGCTTTTTAGCTAGCCTGCTAGCTGAGAAAGCTTTTTTTTTTTTTTTTTTTACCCTGGGACTTTGGCTTCTTTTTGCTCTCTTCTGGACTGCTCAGCAACACCAGAACATCACTGGGAGGGCCCGCTGCAGCTCAGAAGGGCCTACGCTGAACTCCAGCTCTGGAGAGGGCAGAGCCACACCTGCAAAGATCTCTGAATCTTTCAAGGTCTTCCCCACAGCGAGAGGCTTTATTACGTAACATTATTCATTCTTTTTTTCTGTGCCTGCATGCACTCTGCTTGTTAAATAAATAGGTTTTTCTCATTTTCCTCGAGGAACTTCTTTCCGAACCTGGTGGGGGAGGGGCTGCTGATATCTGCCTTCTAACAGAGGGATGTTCATTTCAGACGTTTTCCTCCAAATTTGTCTCAAAACAAGAAAGCATGCTAGACATAGATTTTATATGTAACAATTCATTTGTCTGTAATTATATGATCTCATTTGCCATCTATCTCTAGGACAAGATATCAGCAATTTAATTTCCTTTCAAAGTCTTTGTCTATCAGATATAGAACAAGCTAATTACCTCTTAGTTATTGTGAGAACTGTGCCCTCAGTATTACATTTCTAATTGTTTTTAGTTAAGGAAATTTAATTTTATAGATCATTCAGATGACTGCTTCAGGCTGGGTGATTCTCCATTGTTTACAGTGTAGAAAGCAAGGTCTAGAAATTATGTTAAGAGAAATGCACATTGTTCTTCTGGTACATACAATAGTATGCATACAATGTATCTACCTGAGTACATATTATATTTTCATTTTATATGAGAAAATTCAATCCAAAATGGTTTATAAATATTCAGAGAACACCCCAATAGAGATTTATAGTGTGCCTGAAACTTTCAAGAACTCCATCATCAAATTAAAACTAGTTTTCTATTATAACTGTGGGTGAGATAAACCCATCCTTTGTGAGGAAATACCACTTTTACAATCTGGTCAATTGTGCAGGTGGAATCTGTATGTTTTTAACCACTAATTCACAAGACTCTTGTTGGAGAAAATTTACTGCATGTCTTGAGCTGAGTTAGACACAGGTTTGTGCTTAAATATAAAAGATTTAATATACAATGCACTGGAAAGTCTTATCACAGTCAGCTGTTCTCTGTGGAGTCCGCCGAGGCGCAGCAGGAGTCGATTCCTTACACACACATGCAGCGGTACCAATTGCATGAACATCAGCCTGGCATTGGATCCATTCCCCACCCCAGTTCAGCTGCACTAAGGTAGCCTCTGGTGTTTGAGCACTCATGTACATGAGTGATGGATTGTTGCAAGACAGCTCTGCAACGTGCCTCATTCCCAAGAGAAACTCCACTCCCCTACAGGGAATCCTGCCCTGTCATTCCTATATCCAGCAAGTTCAAGCTCTTCTGCAGTTGGACCCTCTTATCCTCCATGCCAGGTCATTCCTTGGTCACAAATTACCAATTCTGAGCAGCTACAGTCGGATTTTCCCCTTCGCTCTACTGTGTCTGCACACAACCCTTGTAACTTGACCACTTTTGCCAGATTTTCAAAGGATCAGCAAAATTGCAACTTTGTGGCAAAAAGCTGCTCTTTCAGCAGAGAATAAGGGCTTCTTTAAAAAATGGGGACTCTGGAACTATAACCTGACAGCCCTTGACAGAAATTTCTGCCTAACAACATAGACTGGACATTCTTCAGCATCTGAATAGTCATACTTTGGCTATTTAATGATTTATCATGGTGCAACTTGTTCTGTCATTGGCACTAGGTTGTCTCAACTACATCACTGGCATCATTTTGTTTCAAAGTGGTATTTTGTCATAATTAATGGACAACAGGAAGTCCAATTCATAGGCTGTTGCTTCTTGGAGTAAACTAATCCCAGCACCTGATGTGTTGATGTGTGTACCTCTCTATTCGTTTTACAAATCTGGATTTCTATTTTTACATTTGAAAAAACTGTGCCAGAAACTGAATTACTTAGTTCTTGAGATAAAATAAATTTACTAGGTGCATGAAGTATGCTGGTCTCTTGTAAGATTGTTCTAAGCAAATGAAAGTTGTGGGGTTTTTTTAATCAAATAAATGTTTCAGAATATATGTAAATTTTAACAAATGGTGTTCCTTCATGAAATATAGTGTAGTCATCACAGAAGGAAGTCATCTACTTTTGCATCAGTGATTAATGGAGCTGATAGTTTTGACTGCAATGTGGTCGTGTCAACAATCCAAAATACATTATTGTCAAAAATACAATAACTGGAGGATCAGGACTTGTGAGGTCACTGGTAACCTTTTTCTCTATTGACTTCAGCTAAGTACAAATCAAGTTGGGGATTTTTTTAACATTAACTGTTACATCAGCTGAATGATTGAAAAGCATTTTGTGTATAGCATAATGAAATAGGAGTTGTGGAATTTTTGAAGAGAACATTAGCAAAAGATCTGTTTGGGAATTGGGACTTACAATTAGAAAGCCTGTAAAAAGAACAGCAGAAAGAAAGCTTGGTAACAAAGTTCTGTGTTTATGAGGTGGTAGAGAAATATGTGTCCTATTAAGTAGGAATTACATCTAAAAAATTATATTCTTCAAATACTTTCTATTTTTCATAGCTGGAGGGCATTTTTTCATAATGTTGCAAAAACAGTCAGTGTGTTTACCTGAAGCATTCTACTTAGAAGGACGATCTACTTTCTTGAAATTAATGCATCTGTTTCAGATTTATTTTGAAGATGATTAATTCAAATAACCAAATTTTAGCTTTGGGTGGACTTTTCAGTTTAGGTTTAGGTTTTTTTTAATTTTATTTTTCTGCAACAATACTTATCTAAATTTACTTTTTTATACGCAGGTTAATGCAATTGAAAATGTTTGTCAGAAGTTTCAGTGTCTTTAAAATGAAATAAATTGGTAGCATGTTGATCTTTACACACAAATACATACTTGATAAGAAAACTGTTAGTTGGTACACCAAAAAATCAGAATTTATCTCTAATAAGATACAAGTCAAGTTGTTAAAGGTGTGGAAATACATTTTTTCCTTGTTCTAACCAACAAAACAACAAGGTTACTCTGATTCTTACACCACTGTGGTAGCGTTTGCAGAGATCATTTAATGACATGAACGTAAAGGAAATATCTTGGATCATCCCCATAAACTGTGTATTTTGCTATACAACATAAAAACCTGTGAAATTAAGGTGAATAGGATGGTTCTACTATCTATATTATAATAAGGCAAGCTCTGCAGTAGAGTAACAGTAGAGTACTTAGGCTATAGCTTTATCGTATTTCAAAGGTGGCGAGTAAATTCACACTTACAGAAAATTAGATGTGGCAAGTCCAATGTTTTATGAATTAAGATTTTTCAAAGGGATAAGGAATAAAAAAATATGGTCAGGCAGTATTTAAAAGAATATATGTCAATGCTATATACATACATATATGGTCTGTATAGATTTATAATAGTATGAGTATACATTTATAAATATATATCTAGGGTAGAACAAGGGATGGTAAGGACACGCTACCACAGGAGTATTCTTGTCTCAGAAAATAATATCCTTTCATTGTCTGTTTGTCAATGGGGCTTTGATATCTTGAACCCAAGGGGTAAAATACTTAAATACTATAAATTTTTATGACTTTTCTGAAATCACTGCAGAAATAGAGGAGCAAAGGATATGTTGCAATGATTCTTCCACAACAGAGTATGAGAGAGTATGATATCATTCACATAATGTGCAAAACAAAAGTTAGGATGAGAAAAGGCTTATCAAGGTGTTCCTTGGTAAAATAAACTGTTCCCAGTGCTCTGCCTATAACGCTTTGTCCAGTGTTCTGACGCTAGTATTGGTAAACTAAAAGTCATTTCATTCTCCTTCATTCTAAAAAAGCTGAGTAAAAGGTTGCTGCTAGGTATTTCTGTCATCTGTGAGATTAGTATTTATTCCTGAACAGTTTGTTGGTTAACTGCTGCTGCAGTAAAGAGTGCTGCAGAGGGACTACAAAATACAGTTGATACCCACTTCATAAAATAGTTGCTTTAGAAAAGTTTCTTGGTAGGCTTCGTAACACAAAATTAACAGAAATCCAGGAAGGGAAACGGGGCTGGGGAGGACTGTATAGTACAGTGAACCTTCTTTTTTGAAAACTCAAAAAAGAAACTGTGGGTCTGAACAAATCAATTCTTTTGAATCCATCTCTTGAAGGTAGCTGGAAATCAGACAGGAGCATGCTACTAGGTACCAAGGAAGCTTGAAAAGTATGCTAAATAAAAGATTTTAGTGGGTAGGAATTTTTATCCTAAACTAAATTAGTTGCAATAATTTTAACAGATAAATTTTATTTTCAAAGGTGCAGTGATTGTCTCCAGGACTCGAGCCCACTAAGTCTTAAGGTATGTTATTTGTAATTCCCTTAGTAAAACTGCTTAATCTGAGTATGTCTTCTATTACTGTTTATGTTGCAAGACAGTTAAAAACTAAGTTGTTTAATCTTATGTTTGCAAATGTTAAGAATTTTTTTTCTATATCGAAAATGTGGGATGTATGTGTATTTCGTGCTTTTGGTTGGCAAGTGGATCACAGGTCATATATGTTGTCATTCTTAAATAGATGAAATAGCTTTAACAAATTTATGAACTGATAAGTTCTTTTCTGTTTTGTGACTTGCATTCTTAAATCATGAAATCTGAAAAAGGAAGAAAAATGCAATGTCTGCATGATTATATTAAATTTTTCTTTACTGAGCCTTCATTTTGATTGTCAAGTTCCTATAACTCATTGTTTGAGAACCTAATTTTTTTATAAAATAAGGTGCTAGATACAACACTGTGGATAGGAAAAGAAAAAGAAAAAAAAAAAAAAGGGAAGGAGAAGAGGAAGGGGAAGGGAAGGAAAGAAAAGAAATTACACTCCCAGAAATTAGTTAAGAATTGAAAATGAGGCTATGTGGTGTTTAGTTGCCAGCTGGGGTTAAAACATAATGGTAGTTTGGTGCCCTTCCATTCTTCCTTCCTTCCTTCCCACAATTTTTCTTCTTCTTCAGGCTGATTACAGTAGTGTTAGAAAATAGTGAAGATTTTTAATATCCTTTAAATACCCTTGAAAACAAACTGGTCCATTTGCTGGAATCCAGTATACTGTTGAATTCTGGTTCAGGTCTTATTTACATTAACTTTTGTTTCACCCTACACTGTAGCTCCAAAAAGACCTCCAAACCTATAAAAAGAGATTGTGATGGCACCATGACAATACTTTCTATTCTGAAAGTTCCCACTCTTTGTCCCAAGCACTTTCTTCTTTGTTTTGCTACTATGCTACCTCTGCATTCACTCTGTCACAAACCCACTGAAAGGTCTGAAAATTCAGAACCAACATTTAAAACAAGTCATCAGAACTGACATTATATTTCATCTGTGTTCTTGTCTCTCAGCCAGTTATTTTTCCCCACCCTTTTTCTGTACTCTTGATTTAAATGTTAAACCCTTGGGTCAGTTAATGGTCCATACCATTTATACTGTGTGATACAGCATGAAACTCGTGCTATGGTACCCTCTTTTTCCATTAGCACTACTAAAAAAATTATGATAAAAATAGAGTGAGAGATGAATATCTCCCCAGAGTTTACACAGAATGAGCCAAAGAGCAGTTCTCCACATCTCTCATTTCCTTCTTCTTTGAGACCTAGGCATAGTGATGAAACTGCTAAGCAAGGCTAGCAAAATGCTAATACTGCAATTAGCAGTGTAATTCTCAAACCTGAGTGGAATTTCAGGCCATCACAGAGTGTAAGCTCCCAAGGTGTAAAGAAATGGCAGAGTACTGTCACTAATAATATCATAAAGCCTCTCATGTATGGAAATTGGATTCAATAAAACATTAAAAATTGCTTCAATAAAACATCCCTGAACAAAGAAAGTGCAAAATGTAGCCACTTGGTTTATTTTGCTTTCACAGTCATGGAAAAGCAACAGAATGTGTAGGCATATTTTTCATGCCTTGCTTGTTTGATTCCGCTAGCCCCTACTAAGTAGCACACTTAGGTGTTTGTTCTGTGGCATTATGCTTTTAAAAGTATTCCAGACATTAGCCATACTTTCTCTCCACTGTTACCTCAGTTCACTTTCAAAAATTGGACTGCAGTAATGGTAAAAATGAACAAGTAGAGAATAAAATTGATGTTAAATATTAAAACTGTCTATTTAAATAGGGTTCAGGGGGGGCTAGGTACAGTGGCATGTCCTTGTGCAGATTCTTTATTTAAGTGCAGGTTTGATGAATGTATATTACTTCAAAACTCACAGCTAATATTCTTGCATTAAACCCACTGTCTTAGCAGAGTAAAGACAAAATAAACTCTTTTTTTACTGTTGTAAAATAATATGGTATCATAACAGATTTTACACCGATACATCTCAAAGTATTGTGAAGTAAACAGAAGCTGTTGATGATTTTTTCATTCTTTGAAACATTCTATAGGACTTCATGGAATCACAGAATGGATGAGGGTGGCAAGCATCTCTGGAGATAGTCAAGTTCAGTGCCCTTGCTCAAAGCAAAATCAGCTAGAGTAGGTAACTTAGGACTGTGTACAATCAGATTTTGAATATCTCCAAGGATGGCAACTCCAAAATCTCCTGGGGAGCCTACTCCAGTGTTCAAACAACATCACACTAAAAATTGGTTTTTTATGTTCAGACTGAATTTCATTTATTTCAGTTTGCAGTTTTCTCTTGTCCTTCCACTTGGCACTACTGCAAAGAGTTTAACTTCATCTTCTTCAATTGCTCCTGATATGTATTTATACACACTGATAACATTCTCCCAAGCCTTTTTTCTCCATACTGGAGAGTCCAAATCAGTCAGTAACTCCTCATGTAAGACAAGCTCCAGCCCATTTTCTTTGTGGCCCTGTGCTGAAGTTGCTTTAGTGTGTTCACGTCTCTTGTTTTGGAGAGGGCAGAGCTGTGCATAGCCCTCTTAGTCTGTCCCACAAGGTCTGAGCAGAGGGGAAGGTCCAGATGCCTCGATCTGCCAGCAACCCGTACCCTACTGCAGACCCTCTTTGCTGCAACATGCTGGAATATGGTCAGCTTGTCTCCCAGGAACTCCAGGTTCTTCTCTGCAGATCTGGTTTTCAGCCAGTCAACCCCCACCATGCACTTGTGCTGACTCTGTCATTCCTCCCCAGATACAGGGGTTTGTATGTCCCTTTACTGAATTTCATGAAGTTCCTGTTGATGCATTATTCCAGCCTGTTGATGCCCTCTATATGGCAGTAGATCCATCTGATACACCAGCCACTCCTTCTGCCTTTTTTCATCCTCAGATTACTGAAGGTGAACTCTTCTTCTGTATGCAGTGGTGGACCACCCCTAAATCTGGAGGAGGTCATCCTTGAGAATCAATCACCCTTTCCTATAAATATGTAAGGAAAATAGTGACAGTGAATACAAGTGGGTCTGCTAAAAGAACTCTTCAGAAGAGGACAAGAGTAATTCCTGAATAATAAATTATTTGCTTTTACTGTTGAAAGTGATCTAAATTTCATTTATAAGCTCTCCAGAGCTAAAGCTCTGCCATGGATTCTGAATCAAAAATTATTGATGGGCAGTGGATATTATCAGTGTTGAGCCTTTCATTTCCTGAAAAATTATAAGTTATTGAGTAGTCCGGGTATAACTATTTTCAGCACCTGGGATATGAGCACAAAATTTGAGTCCTGTGCTAGGTGAGTTGGTTTTTCTAGAAATACCAGACACTATACACACAAGTGCAATCACAGATAGTTTGCTCTTTTGTTTCCCTGTTTCGCTACTTTGTGTTGATTCTTAATTAATTATTGTAAGTCCGTTTGAATTCTCATCACATTGTTTCTCTTTGTTGCTTAATATTTCTTTCTATAGACCTCACCTCCTCATTTATTTTTATTGGATTTTGTGTTGGTATCTTCATGCTTCATTGATTTTAATGGTGGGTATGACCTATGAAAGAGGATTGTCAGATGTCATGGTTTAACCCTGGCTGGCGACTAAGCCCCAGATAGCCACTTGTTCACTCCCTCCTAAAGGGTAAAAAATTAATAAACTCTTAAGAAAAAGACAGTTCAATAAGTAAAGCAAAACAAAACAAGGAAATCCTTTACTATTTCCCGTCCACAGGCAGCTGTTCAGCGATCTCCATGAAAGCAGGGCTCCACCATGCCTAACGCAGAATTAAGCAGATAAATGCCGTCGCTCCAAATGTCTCCTCCCCTTCCTTTTTACCCTCCAGGTTTATATGCTGAGCCTGATGCCATGTGGTATGGAATATCCCTTGGGTCAGTTGGGGTCAGCTGTCTCAGCTGTTACTTGACAGCTTTCTGTGCACCACTCAGCCTCCTCACCAGAGGCATAGGTGAGGAGCAGCAAAGGCCTCATGTCTGTCATAGCACTGCTCAGCAGTGGCAAAAACATCCCTGTGTTAGCAATACTGTTTCCAGAACAAATGCAAACAAAGCCTCACACTAGTTACTAGGGAGAAAACTAGCCCAATCCCAGCCAAAACCAGCAAATAATTGGATCAAACATAACCTTTCTTTAACTTTTTTCCTGCTTTGTCTTCAATGCTAAATTAATTATTGGGGACTGTGCAAAGCCACCTGTTGCCACATATTAGACTCTTCATCCTTAAAATCTGTTGATGCCTCTCACCCAGTGTTTGCTTGTACACAGTCTGCCCCATATGCTTTGTCTTTCTCTCCCCATATTCCACCCTCTACTCCAGTGAAAGGTGGCTTTGGAGCATTCTTGAAGGAGGAATCTTCCTCTGTGGTATCCTGAACTAGCAGGTGATCTCCATTTGTTAGCATAAAAATGTGAATTTGGGTTATCATATTAGTGGGAATTTTGCCTGTTGCTCCATTTATTGGTAATTAGAGACAGGTACCTACCCTCACTGGGTTTGGTGCCATTCCCGTCTACTTTTTCTGCTCTCAACTGTCCTAATTTTAAGCAGTTTTCTTTTTCTTCTGACACCAAAATCAGCCAGAGAATATACTTTCTAGCAAAACCTGAAGTATTAGAAAGGAGGAATTCTTTATTACAATGCTGGACATATTTGGAGGATTTTCCCCTATCAAATATGTGTCATGAAACTTAACAAGAGGGTATTTATTCAACCTGGATCATACACATTCATTATGACATACTTCCTAGCTAATAGATGATCATCAATTTACCTAGCACTGGTTTATATTTCCCAACTCCTTAGTGAAATTCCTTCTGTGGTCTTAGCACATCATCTAGAAGAGTTTCTGGTGGTTGTATTCACTGAGACCCCCAAAACTGTAAATGACCTCGCCTTTAACTTTTCTTAGGGGATGCACTGTTGTTTCTTGTTGCATAACTTTGCCTGAAAATCTCTTATGTTCCTCATTATCTGTTTATCCACTGATTCAACTAAATTTAGGATCCTATGTGTCTAATTTCACAGTCTTTTATCTAATTTGGTAGTTAGTTTTAGGCTTTATTTCACAACTTCTAGGGAACTGAAAATTTCTGTTCTCTATGATGTCTGTCACTTTAGAGAAGTGAGTGGTCAAGGTCAGGCATCAGTTCTTGACTTGACCATTTTAGACCAGTTTCCCTTTTTATGGCTCAGGAATGCCCTCTGTCAATGCTATTATCAAATTCTAGTTTCTGGAGATCTCAACCTTTATCCAGCAGATTTATCCCTTGATTATATTTCCTTCTGCCTTTGTCACTTACATTAAAGATCAAAGTTGGTCATACAATCCTGATGCATCCAAATCTGAAATCTTAATTAATTATTTTCACAGTAAGATGCAAAAATATTGCACAATTTAGATAAATATTTGGAGTGTTTAACTATAACTATAGACAGTCTGACATACTCTGAGTTTTATTACAATGATTTAATGAAATTTTCCACTGCATTTCTGGAAGATACTCATAAAAGCTTTACTTTTTGTTTATACACCTTTATGTGTCTATGATATTATGCTTCCAGAGAAAACTCTCTTTGTGCTCCATCAGAAGTGTCACAATGGAAGTCCCTAATAAAGAAAAAGCATCCTCTCCCATATATTTTGGTTTCTATAATAGATTTATTCTGATACATATTAGTGTGGTCCTTCTTCAATCTCAAGGTGGTCCTTCCTCAAGTAAAATTCAGTTGTGTGTTTAAGCATGGAGACCACACATCAATCAGTGACTGATTAGTGACAGAATTAGATTAAAAAACCCCATCAGTATCTCAGTGCAATATATTCAATTGATTTTCAAAGTATGTTCCAGTGACAGGACACGAGGACATAGCCTTGAGCTGCGCCAGGTGAGGTTCATTCTGGACATCATGGAAAGAGTTGGTAAACATTGGAACTGACTGCCCAGGGTGGTGGTGGAGCCACCATCTCTGCAGGTATTCAAGAAATGATTAGACATGGAACTTAGTGGTGTGATCTAGATCAGTCAGAAGTTGGACTCGATGATTTTTGAGGTCTTTCCCAACATAAATCAAAGAATCACAGAATATGCCAAGTTGGAAGAGACACACAAAGATCATCAAAGGAAAACTCCTGGCCCTGCATAGCACCATCCCCAAGAATCACACCATGTGCCTGAGAGCACTGTCCAAATACTTCTTGAATTCTGTCAGGCTTGGTGCTGTGGCCACTTCCCTGGGGAACCTGTTCCAGTATTCAGCCTCCCAGGTGAGTACTGGAAGGTGAAGAACCTTTTCCTGGTATCCAACCTAAACCTGCCCTGACACAGCATCAGGCCATTCCCTTGGGTCCTGTCACTGTCACCACAGAGAAAAGATCAGTGCCTGCCCCTCCTCTTCCCCTCACAAGGAAGCTGTAACTGCAGTGAGGTCTCCCCTCAGTCTCCTCCAGGCTGAACAGACCAAGTGCCCTCAGCCACTCCTCACACGGCTTCCCCTCAGGGCCCTTCCCCATCCCCGTGCCCTCCTTTGGACACTCTCTAACAGCTCAATGGCTTTTCTGTGCTCTGGCACCCAGACCTGCCCCCAGCACTCGAGGTGAGGCCGCCCCAGTGCAGAGCAGAGCGGGACAATCCCCTCCCTTGCCCGGCTGGTGATGCTGGGCCTGAGGCACCCAAGGACACGAGTGGCTCTCCTGGCTGCCGGGGCACTGCTGGCTCATGTTCGGCTTGCCATTGACCAGGACCCCCATGTCCCTTCCTGTGGCACTGCTTTCCAGCACCTTATTCCCCAGTGGGTACAGACATCCATGACTGCCCTGTTTCACATGCAGAATCTGGCGCTTGCCTTTGTGGAACTTCATATGGTTGGCAATCGCCGAGCCTTCTTATTTGTCCAGGTGTCTCTGTGGGATGTCCCTGCCTTGGATTGAGTCAGCAGCCTCTCCCAATTTTGTGTCATATGCAAACTTATTTAGTATCCCTTCCAGTCCTGTGTCCCCGCAATTAATGGAGATGTTGAAGAGCACAGGGATGAGGAGGGAGCCCATCGGTGACAGTTCCTCAGTCTGATATTACCCCATTCACTGTAATCCTTTGTGTCTGACCTGTGAGCAAGTTGCTCACCCATCACATGATGCCTTTATCCAGCTGAACACTGGATTTTTTGTCCAGAAGGTTTCTGTGAGAGACGATATCAAAAGCTTTACTGAAATCCAGAAAGATTGCATCAGCTGGCTTCCCTTGATCAACTAGGTGGGTTACCTTCTCATAAAAAGAAAAAGAGTTTGATAAGCAGGGCTTTCTGCTCAAGAAGCTATGTTGGCTACTGTGTTGTCATTCAGGTGTCATTTAGGTGTTTTTCAGTATCTCCCAGAATAATCTTCTCCATAACCATACCAGGCAGTGAAGTGATATTGAAAGGCCTGTATTTTTCAAGCTCATTGTTCTCTGACTTTTTAAAAATTAAAACAACATTCCTCAGCTTCCTGTCAGCTGCAACCTCTCCAGATACCCAAGACTATTCAGAAAAAATCCAGAGAGGCTTTGTGATTAAATCAGTCATCTCTATAACTATTTTTGAATTAATTTTCTCCCTACGATGGTGAGCAGCACCTCTGTATTCCTCCCACATCATTTGACCTTGATCCCACATGCACCTTCCTTTTTTTTGCCTTATCTCCAAAAGAAGATCCCTGTCAGTTAGGCTGGCCTTTGGTCCTGCTTACTTGACTTCTGACATTTTGGAATTGCCTTTTACTGTGCCCTTAGGAGGTGGTGCTTAAAAAGTGACCCAGTGACTTCAAAAGTATTTTTCCAGGGGACACTGCTCATTAGTTCCTTTTGCAGAAGTGATTCTGTGATTCTGTAAATTACTGAAAGGTACTTATAAATGGTAGCAAATTTTTTCGAGAAATATTACAACTATACAGAAGCAGAGTGCTAAATAAACATTATAACCATCTGTCAATATGCCACCTGAATTCTTCGCTTGTTTTACTTCGTAAAGACAGGAGCATGCTTATTGGTATGAGTTTGCATTGCATCATCCGGTTGCATGTTACATTTTCCTTTTAAAGATACTGAACAAAATGGTACTCAGGAAAGCTCTCATGGAACAACTAGCTATAACTGTACTGAAAACTTTCTGTGACCTCTCTCCAATAAGATTCTGTTTGGTTCAAAAGAAGATATTAATTTTGAAATTCAATGGAGAAAAGACTTGAAAGGCTATGTCTGAAAATCTGCAATTTTTTTTTTAAAGGGATAAATACTATTTCTAATTCCTGACAGTTTTAATGGGCCAGTAACTGCAATAGAAATACATATACTCAACTAAAACGTCTGGAACGCAAGCTTCTCAATATTTGTCTTGTTTACCAAGTGATACTTATGGCTTTATACTCTTTTATAATGTAGTCATTGCTGAAGTGCTCGTGGCTGAGTATTTTTCAATAAAAATGTAAGAATATCTGTGTTTTTCAGGTCCATTTCAAGCATTCTGAGTGTGATACCATGAGAGATGCTGTCCATGAGAGGTCGGGATTATTATGATCAAGTGCTTTATTTTGGCTTCACCCAGTGGCTAAAAGATTTGTGGGGTAAAGAGGAAGTGTTGAACTTTTAAAAGCATTAAGCAGGTAAGTCTACTGAAATAGAAGTTTCTTTATTGACAGTTTTCAGGTTTTTTTTTCAGTTGCAAGTCCTATCTCACTACTCCCTCCACCAAAAAAACCTCTCTGTTTCACAATCACAAATGAACATGACCAGTGCAATGTTAGTTCTGTGCAGCTCTTTATTTTGTACAGTAAATTGTTTTGTTTACAGAAAACATGTTTTTGACGAAAGGAGGCTGCGTTATTTCCTTACATTGTGGTAGGAGGAAGAATTTCTGCACCCAACAACATATAACCACTGTGAGAAGAATTTTTTAAAAAAGTAAATAATTAGGTTAACAGAGATTAGTGGAATCTATGTAAGTTATTATATTAAGAGGTTGTTGGGTGCATGAATTATATAGGGCTGATTGCCTCTTTGTTTTACCATGTTTATTTTATTATTAGAGACTGAGAATTCTCCTTCATCTCTAAGACTCCTTTTTAAACAATCCATCTCATTCTTTAGAACAATCTGTAGAAACCAATTGACCTAACTTAAAGCAGTGTAGTAGGGACACATTAAAACATTACCAAAAGTCTATCAGTCTTGTCTGATTTTGATGGATGTTTCATAAGAGATTGAAAAATGCATGAACAGTTTTGTTTCTTTTTTTCTGTATGTTGCTGTAGCTCTTATCTTTTAAAGTCAAAGCCTTAAAAGCCATGCAAGAACATGGCACTCTGGTAAAAACAAAGCTTATGAATCAACATGATGTGCTAAACTGAGACTCTAACTTATGGATCGTTTTTATCTTATAAAGAATAAGGAGTAATATTTCATTTTCCACAACTATTCAAGACTGTCCTGAAGTGCATCTAGGGCAGCAGTAGATAATGGTGAATGAACTCCAAACTTATGCCAATGGGAGTTGTACTATACAACTACACAGCTAGGCTCAGGAAACATTGCAGCAGTGTCTAGGTGGCACTGTACCTTGTGATCTGAACTGTACAACCTCCAGACATAAAGCCCAAACAGAAGTACAGAAAAACGGTCTTCAAATTAATTTCTTTAGAGTTCTAGGTTTGGAGTGCACTCAGACAGATGCAGGTCAGAGATATCTGTATCTATTTCATAGCTGCACTACTGTTGTACTCTACCTGTTTTCAGAAAAAGTATTTGTGACAGAATTATTTTCATAATAATTGGGAAAAGTAAATGCTATTTACCACTTACTGTTGCAACAGAATTGTTCTCTGAAGTCTAAACTAAGAATTTAATGAATAGATTTTTAATAGATTGTGGGTTTTGACACTGAAGAACTAAAAAAACCAAAAAATAAAGGGGAAAAATGTAGACAAGTGACTGAAATAATGATTTTGTAAACACAGTGTTGCAACTCATCATGTCCATCACAACTGGGGAATTTTCATGGTGATATATAGTGAGAAAAAAACCCCTGTTTAAAATAATATTATATATTGGATAGTGTTTCTAGTTTCACATTATTTTGTAGTAGAAATAAATCTGCAGTCTTGTAAAATATTCTTCTCATATGTCTGTATTTCTCATGGTAGCTTTATTCTGATGATATTAATGGGAAGTTGGAGTCACTGTTGCATCAGGATTCTTTATGCTTCACTGATATTTATCTCCTTAAGACTCAGATTTTAATCCATTTTTAAAAGAAAATGTTTGTAGTATTTAATTGAAAGGTTAGCTATTAAAGAGAAGTCAACACTGATAACACTGTCAATCATAGTTCAAAGACTTGGAATTGTTTAGTATGTGGAACACAAGAAACAAAAGGCACATAAAATTCTTATTTTGCCTTTCATAAAATACTACTTTTTCTCTCTGCTGTCTCTTATTTGTAGTAGTCTTTTGTTGTCTGTACTGTAAAAACTATACTTAAACTGTTGTTACATTTGTTATCTCAATAAGGGTTCAAACTTTTCACCATTTTCATCAAAGGATAAACTGTTTCCAGTTTTCCATTATACTCTGCTGGCTGAGGAAATGGGCCAAAAAATTAGAAGCTCTACAAAAACTGGTGGGAGAAATCCTTTCTCAAAAGTCTTAGATTGCATTACTAGCCAATGAACTTAGGAAAAAGTCTCCAAGAAGCATTGGGAAATTTAGCTGCCAAATCAAGATCTTCCTATTTTCCTCTCAAATTTTGTATGGTGGCATTTGACTTCCTATCAAGGCCCAGTGCTCTTTTAGGGACTGAAGGAAGAGCAAGAGCAATCCTGGTCATCTAAAGAACAGCTCAAATATTTATGTAAGAGACTCTCTTCAGTGCATGAAATTAGAGCAATTCCTGGCACAGTAAAAGTCAGGAACTATTTATTTACTGTGAGACTTTTTGCAGGCAAAACTTGTTTTCTGGTTTGGTTTTTTTTGTTTTGTTTTTGGTTTTGGTTTTTTCATTTTTTTTGTTGTTGTTGTTGTTTTTTACTTTGATTTCATGGTGGTATTGCAAGCGTATGAGAAGTAAAGTCTATAAGGATATTTCAGTGCTGTTTTTAACCTCTTATGACATGGCTATAAAATTATTCCAAGAAGTTTACCCCAGTCTATCTTATTCTGTTTTCACCAAATAGTATTTACTTTTTAAATTTTCTGCATATCAAAAATTTAAATATAGTACAAATACACACGGCAAAATTAGAATATTTCCATGAGTATTAACAAAAAATGAAAACATTCCAAAATTTGGTGAGTTCATATCAGGAAAGTTTTTGATTTGCTGTTCACAACCAAAGCTGAATATGCTATGTGAACTAGATAATTATAATGTGGTTTCTGAAAAGACCTGGGGACAATTGTGCGTTCTAGATCTGGAGGCTTTCAGTGACTGATAATAATACCACATCTTTCCTTCAGGGCTATTATGGATGTGCAATAGACTGATAGCTCCCAAGTTAATCTAAGGCTGTTTACAGTAGACAGCTTACAAAATTAAGTGAGAAGTGAGCATATCTGGGAGTTCAAGGATGAGCTGATCAAGTTTTTGACTGCTCCTGTGATTTACTGAGGATATTTTGAGCTTGACAGGCTCAAGCTCAACCTTGCTTCTCTGATTTTTTTTCATCTGATTTTTTCCTTTTTTTGAAACCAGGTATTTTTAATGATTCTCTTCAGTTACGTGTAATTTCTTTAATTTAATTTAGAGGCTGTTGTCTTGTTGGAATAAAAACATTCCTAAAACATGGAAATACCTGAAAAGAAAATATTCATTTCTATCTAAGGTATTCTGTGACGCACAATGATAGAGAAAAGTACTTAAAAGATTGTGTCTTAGGAATCAGAACACAAAAAAAAATAATCTTAAACCCTATGCATTTTAAACCCTATGCATTTTTTATTTTAATTGTCTTTTTATTGTTAGTCACATCTTTAGATTTTTGGAGCTATAAAGCTAAACACTTCCTGAATGAAAACAAGTTTCTATAAATCTTTATCTCTTTCCTTTTGAAGTCAGGTGATTAATTTCACTAGAATTATCATAATTTTCTTAAATTCCTATAGGGAAAATTTGTTTTCATAGTTAAAGCAGGGAAAGAGTATTCAGTAGACCTCTGAGAAAAAGAAAGTGTTGCTTTTCCTGTGTAAACATTGTGGGAACGTGACTTACAATATACTGATCCTTTAATAAGTATATTGTCTTACTGGAAAATCAAGGATGATTTCTTATTCTTTTTTTTTTCTTTTCTACTCTTCTTTCCCATTTCAGTCCTTTACCAGATTTTCCTACATCTGATAGCTTATGATGTAAGCAAATTATGTTGGCAGTGGTACATATTGGAACTGTTCATTTCTCTGCTTTGCACTATGGGTGGTCCTCCCCACTGGGTCTTTACTGCCCTTGGATTACTAAAATACAGCTTTACACAATGGGCCCTATCAGCCCAGAATGAGTCAATACAGATACCTTTTGCCTCTTAAAACTCACCTCTACAAGCATTTGTAGAAATGAAATCTCATAATCCTGTTTCTCAAATTTATGTTTCAATTAAAAACCAAGTCACTTCTTCTGAACTTTATTTCTCTAACTCAGCTTCTATGTCTCAGGTTTTATCCTTCTATTCATTATTTTATCACCTCATCAATCAATAAATTTCAATTGTGTAGCAATTCCAGCAGGCCAACAAAGGAAATCAAATGTACCAAACACCACCATACTCCCTAATAAAAAAAAAAATGAGCTCCTAGGGAAAGTTCAAAAAATTGTTTCATTACAGAGTATCTCACAAAAAGATGAGACAAAGTTGAGACAAGTATGGAGAAAGGCTTATGGACATCTTGAGTGTGTGAACACAAGTATCCTGTTGCTGACAAGAGAAGCTAAACCCACATAACACTGTGGCTTCTTGAATAAAGTCTTCCCTGTCACAAGTCAATGGGAAGCTGAAAAGCAGAAAAAGTCCAGTCTAGATCAGGTTAACAATCAAGGCCCTGAATCTTAACATTCTTTTAATATTTTTCAAGTATTTTTAAAATCTGTGAACCCCTTTGAATGCTCATCATTTCACAGAAACACATAAATTTAAAAGAAGAGAAAAAAATTAAAGAAACAAAAAGATGTCAAGGGAAATGCCAAGTTATTTAAGTCATTTCTTCTAGTTTCCAAACCTCTGCTATGCAAAGTATGGGTACATAAAAATTTATATTAATTCTCCTTTTTCTTAGATTATCCTATTGGGTTAGATTTTTATGCTACCATAGGCATATTTTAAAAAGGTCCACTCTTTTTCACATATTTTTCTGTACGTAACAATGGTTCAGGTTGTATTTTGATTGTCTGAGCACTTTGTCAAATTCAAATGGCACTTTGAAATTTTTTTCTTTACAATTCCATTATTTTATAGTTCAAGTTTCATGATATTTTTCTTTTCTGCTCTTATCGGCTGATCTGTTGTGGCACTGCCAAAAAAAAACAAGTATTGTCACATATCTGAGACTACAAGAGCATCATCCTGTGATGAGATGGGAATGAACAAACGACTGGCTCAGTGTGATGCAGCTTGATGGTGCGATTCTAGTTGGGGACAGTTCAATACAGATTGTCAAAGCAAATAAACTTAGCAGCCAGCCTACATTGAGATAGAAACCTCTTAAAGAAGATAAGCACAATATCTCATGGTCTTTCAAATAAATAGTATAAATTTTAAGTACTCTCTAAATGAACATTAGAAATTATACATTTTAGCAGCTTCAGATGAGCTGTCCAAGTCTGTTAAATAATACACCATTCTTTCTTCCTAAAAAAAGGCAGGATGCAGAATGGAAATCTTCTAATACGTGGTCATAAAATAAAAACACTTTTAAAATGTCCTTTTAAAATGTCCTCTGTATCTTGACAAGTGAAATTTAATGTAACTCATAGAAAATTCAGTGTTCCAAAGTTTTGTGAGTGAAAATGACTTCCTGAAAAAAGCTGAAATAATAATAATGATGATAATGATAACAATAATAATAATAGTAATAATAATAACTCGTTTATTTATATTGCAATGCAAAGTTTTCTGTTGAAACCTATTAAATCAGGGAAATATATATGTTATTAACATCATTAAACATCTCTCTTAATGGTGGAAGTTAAGATCAAGGCTATAAGATGTTGTAAGGCATTAATGTGTAAGGTATTATATATTATGTACATTGAAAAACAATATTTTTTCAGCTATTTATGTTCCAGACATTCAAATAATATTCAGCTGATTTTTCCAGAAACTTCAGTGTAGGATCTGGCACTGTTAGTATCCTTGTCAATTACTTTACTTCATGGGTTGCTGCAATTAAATTGGAAGGGCTGATTAAGCATGGACTACAATAAGATAATGCTAGTCATCACATCAAATAGCCATTCATTATGAATATAACATATGTTTAGTAGTAACAGGGTTCAGTATTATAGGTTCCTCTCTTTAATGAGATATGTTCAAGAAATGAAAGACCAAAAAAGTATTTTGAGAATAACATACTCCTCTATTGCTGTAGAGCTAGCTTGAAACATAACTGAAACTAAATTGTGCATTTTATATGGTGTATATCTGTATTTCATGTATTTGTGTGGACATATTTGTCTTTTGTTCATGTTCAAAGGCATGCATGACATTGTTAGAAATTCTTTCTACAGACTAAAGATATATGTGTATATATTTACAAAAGATAGATTTTGTTAAGCAATGACATGGACTTTGAACTTCCTCTGTCACCTTTTTTGTGTTGCAACTCCAGGGTAATAACCATGCTTGCAGTTGAAAGATAAAATAATAATTCATTGTAACAAATTCTGTCAAATTAGAACATTAATCTTTCCCTTACTTTCTTGTGGTAGTTTTTCCTCTAGTAAAGCAGATGAGCATGGTGGATTTCTCTTTGCATTTGGGAATGTAATCTGCTCTCTGATTCTATTAGTTCCACTGCTGCTTCACATAGTGGGGAGAAGAACCTCTGGAGTTTCTCCAAAGGTGGAAGTTGCTTCAAAGTTAATCTGCAGCATTCTATGGGTTGATGTGGTCTGGATGACTGATGTCCACCCAGGCACTCCCTGGCTCCCTCTGCTGAGGAGGACAGAATAGAGGAATAAAATGTAAAACTCATAGGCTGATATAAGCGCAGAGAGATCACTTACCAGTTACAGTCATGGGCAAAACAGATTCAACCTGTAAAAGACTGATTTTCTATATTGAAAATTTAAAATAGAGTAGAATAATGATAAACAAAGACAAAACTAAAACCCCCTGCCCCTCTCTCTTCATTCCTCACCCACCCCCGCTTCTTCCCAGGCTCAACTTCACTCCTCCATTCCCAGTCGTTCTACCTCTTCTCTGAGTGGTGCAGCCAGATGGGGAATGGAGATTAATCCATGATACTTTATCTCTGTCACTCTTGCTTCTTTGCATTGTTTGTGTGCTTCAGCGTAGGATATCCTCACCACAGAATGCTGTTCTTTCAGAACTGCTCCAGAGTGAATCCTCTCCACAGAGTCCTTCAGAACTGGACTGTTCCAGAAAGCACCCCTCACCAGCCACAACTTCTGTCAGAAGCCCTGCTCCTGTATGGAGCCTGGACTCTTCTCCACAGGCTGCAGCTCCTGCCAGGAACATGGTTCCAGCATGAGCTTTCTGCACAGCCTCCTTCAGGCATAACCCTGCAAGCATCTCTTCCTCCCTCTCATTCCCTGACCTTGCAGTCTACAGGGCTCTTTTACATTTTCTCATTCCTCTTTTTCACAGTTTGTCTGCAGGACATTTTTTTTTTCCTCTGTCTTAGAGGTGTTATCACAGAGGCAAGACCAGGGACCGGTCTGCTCTGCATTCTATGGGAACAGGCAGTGTTCTGCATTGGCAGCCTTGGTTTCTACCCTTGGAGATCCACAACCATCAAAACCTTACCACTTTAATGGAATGAAAATTTTACTGACTTGTAATGTAACACAGAACATAGTCATCTTTGAATATTTAAAGCTCTAGGAAGAAAGAGGAAAATAACGCAGGTGACAATTTTTATTTTAAGGCAAGGGTAACTTAGGTTCTTGATAGTAGCTCTCTTGCAGCAGATTAGAATGTCCCAGTACCTCCCCAAGGAGTTTTACACCCCAGCGAGTTGTGTAAGGAAGGACACTGGCATGATAAAAAGCACTGTGTTGCCTCAGCATGGTCTGCCTCTTATTTGCCTTCTTCCTTATCTGCATCAAAACCCAGCTTGTGGCCTCCAGTGGAGGGTGTTCATCTGCTCTGTTTGATGCAGATCAGAGGTTTCACTACCACACAAAACACTCTCCTCCTTCCCTTCTTTTGGGGGGAGGGGATGCAAACCTGGCCTCAGCAAAGCACTCACTGTGGCAATTGTTTGAGTCATTAACCATTAACTATTAATGTTTTAGTATCTCACAGAAATATAGATAAAATTTATAAAATTTGTATAATTTTACTGAACTTGTTAACTCCTTAAATGAAAATAAATTTTAGAAATATCCACTCAGAGAAAAGACAAATGGTGGAGTTAGCATTTCTTAGCTATAAATTAAAAAAAAAAAAAAAAGTAGAAACACCCTGGATTCAAAAACCATTGAATTCATACAGATTTTTTACTGGCTGGATGTTTTTTTGTTTAATCTGTAACTTTTTTTTTCATATTGATACATGTGCATTAATATCTGTAAGTATTATATTTTTTCATAACAAGCCTGACACGTTTCCTACTTCTATACCATCTTTTAATGAGACTCTCGGGTATCATGATGCCTAGGCCTTGAGTTTTTTACCCTGGATTTTATTAGAATAACGCTTTAAAATAGAAACTTCAGTATTTATTCCCCTGGGTTTTTTAGTTCATATGATATGCTGTTAATCTGTTTGGATTTGTGTAATAACCAACAGGATTTCCTATTTCTCTCTTTTATTATCAGTTAATGACAATTACAAAAATTCAAGATTCCTCCATTTAGCATATAAATTGTAGGATCTTGATCCTCTGTTAAAATATTACAGGGAGTGACAGCACAAACTTTGTAAGAAAGGGATAAGAATATTTCAATTTTTACATCTTACAATACTAAAAAGTAGACCACATATCATTCTGTTAGCTGGATTTCCAGGACCCTCTACATTCATTTTGTATTTAGTTAAATAGTAATACCTTATCTGAAATATAAAATATAAAGGCAATTTAAACTAATTGGTTATGCTTTCCAACTGAAATAGGTTAAGAATATTCACATGCCACATTTTTACATCTCAGCTGAGAAGTGGTTATATCTGAAGTTGAACTAAGCACATTGTCTATAGTTACATAAATATAGTGCAGGAAGAGAGACTTCCAGCTCATAACTTACTCAAAAAAGCATGATTTGTGAACAACTTTTCAGTGTCAGTCTCTTCTCCCAGGTAACAGTTGATAGGACTAGAAGAAACAGCTTCAAATTTGCCAGCGTAAGTGTAGATTGGATATTAGGAAAAAAAAAAATCTTCTCCAAAAGGGTTATCAAGCATTGGAACAGGCTGTCCAGGAAAGTGGTTAAGTCACCATACCTGGAAATATCTAGAAGTCATTTAGATGTGGCACTTGGGGACATGATTTATTCATGGACTTGGCAGTGTTGGGTGAACAGCGGGACTCAATCTTAAAGGTGTTTTCCACTCTAAACCTTAAAATGCCATCTATATTTCTGTGAGGCCTTTGATGTGGTCCCACACAACACCATTATCCAGACTGGAGAGGCATGGATTTGAAAGGTTCACTATTCCAGGGATGAGGAATTGGATCAATGGGCACAGACAGAGAGTTGTGGTTAATGGCTCTGTGTCCAGGTGGAGGCTGGTGACAAGTGCTGTCCCTCAGGGCTCTGTCAGTATTGTCATCAATGACACAGACAGTACCAAACACACCCTCAGAAAGTTTACAGAGGATGTGAAGCTGAGTGGTGCAGTGGGCACAAGAGAAGGAAGGGATGCCACCCAGGGAAGCCTGGACAAGCTGGAGAAGTGGGTCTGCAAGAACCTCAAGAAGTTAAAAAACTCCAAGTGCAAAGTGCTGTACCTAGGTTCTGGCAAGCACGGACACAGACTGGGAGATGAACTTATTGAGAGCAGTCCTGTGGAGAACAAGTTGGGAGTTCTGGTAAATAAAAAGCTGGACATGACCTTGCCATGTGCACTCTCAGCCCAGGAGGTCAATTGTATCATGGGCTGTATCCAAAGCAGCGTGGGCAGAGGAGAGAGAGGGGATTCTGCCCCTCTGCTCCACTCTGGTGAGACCCCACCTGGAACTCTGCATCCAGCTCTGGGGTCCCAGCACAGGAAGGACATGGACCTGTTAGAATTGTTCCAGAGGAGGCCCACAAAAATGATCAAAAGGCTGCAGCATCTCTTCTGCAAAGAGGCTGAGAGTGCTCTGAGGTTGGTGAGGCACTGGAAGAGGTTGCTCAGAGATGCTGTGGATGTCCCACCCCTGGAAGTGTTCCAAATCTATTTGGGTGGGCCCCTGAGAAATATGATCAAGTGACTGGCTTCCCTACCCATGGTAGAGTGGTTGAAATTATAGGATCTTTAAGGTCCCTTCCAAAAGAAACCATTCTATGATTCTAAATGATTTTGTGATTCTATATGTCTTTTTCATTTGTACAGTGGGACAACTGATAAAGAAATACATTGTTTTTAACCTCCCAAAATATAAGGCCAGTGAAAGAAATTTGTTGTCTTTAGAGGAAAAGGCAGATGGATTATATAAATCCCAGTTTGAGGTTGCTTATTATGCTTCATCTGAGCATTAGCATAATTTCCTGTAGGTTTCTTTGATCTTTCTTTGTTTGCCTCAGGTCATTTTAAGAGTTATGCTTGAAATGCTTCAGTCCACTGGAAAAGCACTGTTGTGAATTTTTGCTGCTGCATAGATTTTCTTAAAACTGGAACTGTACTGCAGTGTCTAAGACAAGCAGACACAGCCCATGTTCTCTAACTGAAGATTGAATCTTGTCTAGCCAAGGACAGCTGCCAGCTTGGACTCTTACACTTCTACAGACATCCACTGTGCTCTTTTTCAATCTTTTTCAATCCCCACTACTACCATGCTTTGTGTAGGATAATTCTAACGCCTAGTTTCGTCTTCTTTTTTTTTATTTATATTTTTATTAGCATGACATTTTCAAATGCTAATCAATGTATGTGTTTACAGCTATCCATATTTTACATAGCCAGTGCAAACTGACCTTTATGCTGTGAAATAAACAGTTGGGAACCTGAGTTTTGAGATATCTCACAGCGCATGAAATCTTTTATAATATTCAAGAACAGCTCCTCAAATAAAATCTTCTGATCTAGTTGTGTCTGGGACAGGATTTAACCAGTTACAAATACTTTAACCATTGGGCAGGAATAGAGTTTTTTCTTAAATCTAAATGTAATCTAAAATCCCTTCTTTTTTCCATTGCACATCAGTAATGTCAGACTTGCATCAAACACATGGACACTCTCACACCATTCCTCTTATGTGATGCCACAAGCAAAAGGTATAAAACATCTATGTGACCCAGAAATATTTGCCTTTAACTCACTTTTATAGCCAAGACCCAATTCTCTATTTTAACTCATTTTTCTGCCACACATTAAATGTTTGATCTTAGATTTATTACTTTGTCTCACTGAGTATCATGCACTGTCAAACACTGGTAGTGGTGCTTCTTGGCTCCCACATCTGTCCCATTTGTTTTGATGGCAAGCAATTCAGAGAGTGGGCTGTTGGGCACAGCATCTGCACAGCACTTAGCACTGCAGCACCACACTATCGGAAGTCTTGCATGCTTGAACGAAATCTGTAAAGAGTTGTATGTAATAAATCTTTCTAAACCGTCCCAAGAGGACTTGCATTTTCTATTCCATCTTAAGCAGAGGCAGTGAAGGCACTGACATTTAGTAGGAGAGACAAAGTTTCTGTCAGTGGAGTGAGTAAAAAAAGTACATTTTTCTCAGTCTAGTGTGTGCCTCACCTCTGGCTCAGGGGATTGACTTTTCTAGGTTGAAGGGCAGTTTATTTTCAAGGCTCATTCAGTCTTGGCCTCTGAGCCATGGCTGCAATCAAAGATGTCAATCAGCATTAGCAGTAATTGTTTTATGATAGAGAACTGGAATGAGGCCACCAATTCATTTCCTATAGGCCACAAAGAAGCCATCTAATTGTCACAATTTTCAGTCATTGCTGACCTCAGGCAATTTCATGCCGTTATCTGGAGGTTAAAAGCTCCCGATATCATTACCTGACAATAAAGCCATCTAAGCCTTTGAATTCTCATTTCTGAAAAGATTTTTGGTATGCCTACACTTCCTCGAGCACTCACAGCAGCTGTTAGTACCAGAACAGAGAAGTGATCGGTGGTGTCCCTGTTTAGCCAGTCCAGCTGCCACCTGCCTCAGTGCACAGTTGTTTTTTGCTGTGTGGCCTGAAGGACCTCAATGGCTTTAAACCATCTGAATCTCACCCAAAGAGGGAGTCAGTATTTTCAAAAACATTTCAACAGGGGTTTTTATTTCAACGGGGGTTTTTATTGCTGTTCTGGGGACTGGTATTTCAAAAGCATAGAGAGCATTAGCAGACCTCTTTCCATTAATGTAATATTGGCTTGACAGTAACTTGATATTGTCTTGATATTGCATTTGAAAGCATTTACTCTTTTGGGAGTGAGGTTCAGGCCATTATTTTTGTATGGGTGGTTTTGTTTTGTTTCTTCCTCACAGTGAAATGTTTAATGAATGGTTGCTTCTGCATTTAGTTTTCCATTTTACTTAGAAAGCTGTTTGAAAGATTCATTGAATATTTTACTCTGAGAGACAGTCTTGAAGATGGTTCATGATATTGTCTTCTTTACAGTTCCTCTTCTGCATTTCTATGATACAGCTATAGAGAGTTCCTAAACTGAATTTAACTGGTTTTAAAAAGGGAAATGCTTGTATCTCTAGATATATTTAGCCGTATTTTATTGCAGAAAGAGATCCAAGAAAATGGAAAAGGTTGAGAAGGAAGACACTTTTCTGTGGAAGTAAAAATAGGTGGATTTGAGCTTCAAATTATGTTGGCTGCAGTTGACATTCTTTTTCATTGTTTGTGGAATGGGGAAAAAAATTCAATTTAATCATAGAACTATAGAATGGCTTGGGTTGGAAGGGACCTTAAAGATTATATGGTTCCAGCTGCAATGCACAAGGACACCTTCCACTACACCAGGTTGCTCAGAGCTCCATCCAGCCTGCTCTCTTGAGCACTTGCAGAGATGGAGCACCCACGACTTCTCTGGGCAACCTGTTCCTCACCTCACCTCCCTCACAGTGTACGACTTCGCCCTAACATCAAATCTTAAACCTACTCTCTTTTACTTCAGTTTTTTAATAAGCCCTTAGAAGACGATTTCCAGTGTATATGTATATATACATAGATAGATACATAGATAGGTATATAGATGTAGATAGGTATAGATGTAGATAGCTATATATAGATAGAGATATAGAGATATAGAGATATAGAGATATAGAGATAGACGTAGATACAGATATATTAGATATATATGTAGATACATAAATTATATATAGTTCAGCCTATCATTTTAGGCCAATATTTTTTTCTCCCTTATGAGTAATAAAAGAGCAGAATAGCTTGAAAAAAATACCCAGAATAACACAGTAATTTTCTGTGCTTTATTAAATAAGTTAATATCAAGGATAGCACCATGTTCTTCCTCTACCTTTTTCTGTATTACATAATGCACTAAGCAGATGACAGTAAGATACTACTAAAATAAAATTAAGAACAAAACACACATACCTCCCCCAGAAAACAGTCTTAAATAAAAGTCTCTGTTTTGCAACACTAAAAGTTGCTGAAATATTATTTTAAAGTTTTAAGCTACATTGGTCTCAGCAAATGTCTAAATAGCTGTAAGTCAGAAGGTACTAATCCACTGCTTATGGATGCTAGGAGAACACTGGTGCATACAGTATTCTTCACTTGCTAATTCTTCCTACAGCCACTTCCAGAGGGGGAATAATGGACCTGGATGTACTACTGTCCTGACCTAATAGGAAAATTTCAGAGTATAGGTAGCAGAATCTTTTGAAGACTTCACAGCATTAATTTCTATAATTAAATTATGCATTTACTTGATTTATTTTAGGCTATTTTATTACATAAAAACATTTTATTTCTATCTATTACTTTGTCTTTTCTTCAGTCCACAGGGATGTCATCTCCTTCTCCTATGTATTGTCTAGAATTTCAGATTTTCTTTGCTTTTAAACATGAATTACTGATTTTAAAAAAGAACAGGAGGGAAACAAGAAAAAAACCTTAGACCTGTTTAGAATATAAGTAACCATAAGCTTCAGAGGTATCTCTGCCAGTGGAACTGAACTTTTGCAGCAAAGCAGATATGTCACAACAAAACATTCAGAATACTAGAAGTATTTATATTTGGATTACTGAGTTATATGTTTATTTTAAAAATATTTACTGTCTTGTCCCAGAATAAGTACTTAACAATTTTTGATGGAAAAGTAGAAACACTAACTGATTTCTTCTTAACTTTGTGAAGGGCTGAAATATTTCTAGTTACTGGGGATAGTTGAGGAGTCAGAAATCAGACTAAACAGTATTTTTAGTGTCTCGAATCTTGTCCTTTTCTCTCTTGTGCTTCCTCTCTACTTGTTCTCTGTCAGATACATTGAAATTGAAGGCTGGATGGCTTTACTTGAATCACAACTTTTAAAAAGTATAAGCAGCTTTAAGTGTAACTGTATTTTGAGTGGCAAAAGCGTGAGAAAAGGAAAGAGTGTGAATTCAGCTTTTCAGTCATTTTTAAGAGAGTAAAAAGGATTCCTATTGATTTCATCAGCAAGGTGTTCAGAAGTCTCTGATGTAGTTGCATAGTACAACCACAGATGGGGAAAAGAAATGTTCATTTTACTCCCTCAAGCCTTATCTTTTGAAAGTTCTTCTTACTTGCAACATGAACAGTACTTTTAAGAATAAACCTCTGGAATGGGACTGAACTCTAGCTCAGAAAACCCTTCTGATTTAGATTAGGGATCCACTAAACAGGATTTTAATTTATAATCTTAAAATGAGAAAGATGAAAAGGAGTGGTAAGGACATCTAAGGAGACTGTCTTCACAATGTCACCTGGAATGCATGTGTATTCTTGGCAGTGATCTGACCAAAATGGCAGTGTGCTTTGCAATGCTGGCCTGACTTGTGCTCACCTAAACTTTCCATCCTGATCTTTCTTTTGCCCCACTAGCTCTGACTGTTGCTTCACTTATTTAGTAGCAATGTTATGAGGCTGCAAGAGTCTAAGTCTTTGAGCCTGTGAATCATCATTAATATCCCTAATTTTCACCCATACAGGCAAAAGCTGTCACTCAAAATTTGGAAGTCTCTTTCCATGACTTAAGCATTCATTTGGTTAAGCTCAGTAGCAAAACAGTACCTGTTAAAACAAAAACAAAAACAAGATGACTGAACAAGGAACAATGTTTTACATTAGGAAGGTCATCAGTTTCCTTGTCAGAACTGAAAGAAAATGTATTTGTTATTTCCCTTGTCTTTACCTTCTACAAACACAGAAATTCCATTAATGATCAGTGAAAAAAGGTATCTTTTCTCAGTGCAGTTGTGATTAGACTTCCCCTCTGACAGCATGGACTGAACTTCAGAAAAAGGTTTGTCTGCTACTCATTTAAGAAAATGGGCCTGATGCTTCACATTTTGCTATTTATGCAGTCCTTTATACCCAGATAAAAGCAGGTAAGAAATGCAATCAGTTCAGTCTTGTTCTCTTACATCTGCTATATACAGATATAAATCATGCATGAGCTGCTTAGTAGGGAAGAATCAAGTTTAAAATATCTATGTTTTATGAACTTCAATAGTTTCCTGTGAGTCAAAACTAGGCTGGGAGAAAAAAAATACTTCAAGGAACTTCAAGCATGTAATTGTTCCAATCTGTTGTGTTATCTCATGAGCTTTCAGTGATCTGAAACTTTATCTGCCAAAGTTCTCAATCTATTGGCATTAATCTTTTCACTCTGGAAAAATGTTAACCACCACCTTCTTTGGCCTCACCACGAGCAAAATAGGAGTGCATGAAATTTCTGCTGAAAACTTTTTCTCTTTTAAGTAGTCTGAGACAAATATGAGTGACACAGTACAAGCTATTGCCATACAAGCCACAGATTTCCTGGGGGTATGTATGACCACAGCCTGTTCTATTTCTCACACGTGAAAGTTAATTTTGAAGAGTCGGAGGTGAAGCAGAGGAGAGGAAATGGGAGGGTAGAGACTCAGCCTCCCTTTAGTGTCTCTTTCAGGGAAGTGACTGAGCTTCATACCTCATAAATATTCATCACATTGTTTGAAGAATAAAACAACATGTGTGTGTCTGTTCTCAGCCTTTAGGAAAGAGAAAAATTCCTCACGGATATGATTTATATTCATTGTGTAAGTTTTTGTGTGGTTGGTAAGTCAGTGAGAATAAAGATTGTGTGGAAAAATGGTTTGAAAGATGTTCTGTGTTGTAGCTCACAGCTCTCATTGTGCTGCAGAAATATGATTTATTTTTATACTTCACTAACTAGACTCTCTGGTGAGTTGGATGCTAATCTCCACAGACAGCTCTTCCCCTAGAAAAAAAGTATTCCTAGAAGACATTTCTTAATGAGCTATAAGAACAGCCTATCCATTTCTATCCCTCCTATTAAGATGAAGGCAGCAAACTTCTGAAGGTTATTTTACTGCTTTTCGACAGGAAAAAGCATTCAAAAACAAAGAGTGCTTTCAGAAATAGTCTAATATATTACTACCTTTTCACCAAATTTTCCTTCTGACTCCCCTTCTGCTTCCTTGTGCCAGTCTCAGAAACAGTGCTGACTGAAACACTGGCACCTTAGCACAGTGTCCCTGCCTTTTGTTCAGTTCTCTCCTGATTGTCTTCAGTAGCTCCATATTTTCAGCATTTCTTTAGTAACATAGTCTTGTTTGTTTTTCTGTGCTGCCCTGTTAAATTTTATTTCTCATGAAAATAAAGGCATTTTAAAAGTTTTTGAATAAGTCATTTTCACAGGTAAGGACCAACAGTTTGTAATTTTTTCTTTATTGAATATGTGCTATAATATGCTCAGTCATGTTTCTTTATTAAAGTTACTGACAAAATCAAGGTGAACCAAACTTTGAATCATGCTCTCAATCTTCTCTTCCAAGTAGTGCCTTGGGCTGTCCTTAATCCTGGAAAAACTAAACTTTTTCTTTGCATCATTTAGCATCTATCATCCTTCAAATTTCTCTCCCTGAAAATCTATTTCACTCCTAAGGTTAAACCTTTTTTGGAGGCTGTAGTTAGGTCCTCTCCCCTATCTAAAAAGTATTTTCAAATTACAAAGATGATGTGCATCTCCTCACATGTTGTAGATTGTGAGTCTCCTCACGCAATCTCTGGTGTTCCCTCATAAGGGAATAAAGTATAAAAAAGTATATGTATAATAATATATTTAATATATAATAAATATATATTAATATATAATAAAGTATATATTTAGTGATATATAATCACATGGTTCTTGTTTTGGTACCATTCATCAGAATAACACATGACATAAGTTGACTCCTGTCACAGTAAGGATCATTTACATGGTGTGGGAATGTGATTTCTGGGGGTGACTCATTTTTCTGCAGGTTTGCTGTGGTCACCTAAATAATGTTTTGGGAGATTTTCTGGGTGGTGAGATAGTCTGAAAATATGGCTGTTCTGGAGTAAAGGAAGCAACAAATTCTTCTGTAATTATTTCCACTGCCAGACAGGTGCAATTCTAGTTTTATTCTTCTATTTTAATTGGAATTACAGAACAGCTTGCTTTGGGAAAACTAATTCTGTGCAAATGTGAATACTCAGTAATAACTATTAAGAGATAATAATTCTAACAGAAAATGTAGTGCTGGGACAAGACATACTGCTTGTGTGATCGGAAAGAATCATGATCTTACCAGTTTGTGGGATTTAAAAATATGACCCAAATAATTACCTACTTCAGAAATGCTTTGCTTTCTGTTACTTTTTTATGTTTCTTCCTATAATATACTGATATTTGCACTGTCATCAGACCTTGGCCATGGTCCAGGTCTCACTTATACTTGGTGGTGCATGAAAGAATAAGAACTCTCCTTCCTGAGGTGTTTACAATGTGAGACAGCAGCTGGAAATGGCAGGCCGGGGAGTACAAGACTGAGGCATTACTGATCGATACACTGGGCAATGATCTCAGCAGTACCTAATCTATGGGGTTTTTTATGCAAACAGCACCTAAATAGTGCTAAGGAGACTCTGGGACAGTTTATAGGAAGTTCTAAAGTTGTGACAAAAAGCATAGAAATGGAGGTCCTTCTATTATATAGTGTCAAATCCATAAAGGGGGAGATGACAATTATGATGTATTTGAAAAATTTTTGGTAATACTGGGACAATGCAACAGGCAATTTGAACTGAAGTATTCTCCATCTAGCATCTAAGCATAGAAGGCCTTGGCATAAATAATTTTTTAAGCTTTCAGAGTTTTTGTAGGACATCTAAGTTTATTTCAGGTTCATTTTAGCTGTCCCTTTTTTCAGAAAGCCCTACCAGCTGCAGAATACCTGAAAGGCTCTGCAAGATAGTCTGCCCGAAGACAGGCTGACATTATGCTCTTTATTCTAGAATTTTGCTGAAGTGGTATGCCCATGAGTCAACTTTGTTATGTATAAAATGGGAGAAATGTTGTTCCATTTTCAGTCCAACGGACAGATCCCTAGTTTCAGAATAATAGTTTTAGTGATGGTAATTGATTTTAGGAAAAAAAGTTAAATATTTACATAAAAGTAAAAATACAGCAGAAAGAAGTCTGCATTGCATGCCCACAGGTTCATTAGGCAACCTGTTCCAGACTTGTTCCCCTCATAACTAAAACTGTCTTCCTTATATCCCACCTTGACCTACTCTTTCAGGAGATATTCTTCCAATGTAAAACCAGTGCCAGTTGTCTTGTCACTACAGGACATTATAGAAAGTCTTTATCTTTCATATAAACATTCTTTAAATATTGAAAGGCCACAAGGTTATGTCCATTTTTGCTAAGCAAAATACTACAGACTACAATTTTATGGAAAATGTGCATGGCAATTTTATTTTCTTAGTGCTTATTTGGTTTAAAGCTGCATCTCAGTGACAGGCTTTAGAAAGCTTTGATTCTTAGACCAAAAAAAGTCATCACAGATTCCTTGGGACTGCTATATGCAACCTACAGGATAGATACAGGTTTCCATTTCTATGGCAGCTGAAGTAGAAATTGAAAGGCATCAACCTCAACAAAGCAGGATGCATTGTTCATTTAACGTCAAAATTCAAATATTTTTTGAATCCACTAATTTTTACTCCTCACTAAGATGGAATTCATTTAATATCAGTGCTATATTTTCACCTTGAAAATTGTTTAAAAGTGTACTGAGACTGCGGCCCTCCAATACTAAATTTTGGAGTTGCTGTCAGTACCAATTTTATCATAAAAAATTGAAAGACATTTTCCAGCTGATGCTAGAACAATTCATCTACACTTTCAAGAGTAGCGGATATTTTGTGATTTTTTTGGCATTTACTAATATGAAAATTTTTCTACTAAATCCATTAAAGAGTTTAAAAGAATTAAAAGTGTTGTATAGACAAGAGAGGGGAAAACATTCATTTTATTAAAGACAGATATTTATTCTTCCGTTTGAAGTTTAATTTAAATGTGCTACTTTCTTTGAAGAAAAATAAAGAGCTAATTTAATGTTATTGATCGGGGAAGAGACGTCTAAGGATTTTAACTTTTAATGTTTTTCATATATTGATAGTTTTGTAGTTTCCTAAAGCATGGCTGTAGCTTCTAGTACATTTCTTATTTTCTTCTCTACATTTCTAACCTTATACATACATTCCTAAATATTATTTAGACTTATTCCAAGAAGAGAACCAACTACGAGGACGTTCTGTTTTGCAACCAGAATCTGGACCAGACATAACAAAAGTAGGGCAAAAGAAACCTCTGGACTACTTCCAGTGCAGCAGGACCCTAGGAATTATTACCTAGCCAACTAGGTATTACCTGGCCTATACAGTAAATAAGTGTATTAATAAACTAACCTTATAAAATTTGTAGAATTACTATATCCTATGCTATTTTCACCATATTGTGTACATGAAAGCTTTCAAAAAATACTTTTATATTGACTTTACCATTTTTGTGAAGATCTATTCTATTTTCCAGGCATCAGAAGAATGTTTATTTCTTACTGAAAGAATTGTAGCTCTTCTTTTCTTTAATAGGAACAGTAAGTAAAAGTGATTACTCTTGCATGCTTGCCATCTCATTAGGCGTTTATGTAAAAAAAAATACAATAAAAAGTAGGTTGTGGGATTTTTTTTTTTTTTATTTTTGAACGGTTGGACTGAATAAGGTTTGTTATTTCCATTAGGTCTTAGAATTTGATTATTCAATCAACCTACTTCAGTCCAGGAAGTCACTTATGGTCCATCAATTCACTGGTGTTCTTTAGTTTCTGACTTGATTGTTTAAAGAAAAAATGTGATAAATAAATAAATAAGATTGCTGGTTTCTTTCAGCTTCACTTTCTTCTCTGGCTTGTGTCACTCTTACAGCAAACTTCACATGCAGAGGATGTGGAAAGTGCTAAAGAATATAAGCAGGACAGAAGAGCCAAGAAATACTGATAGTTATCTTTTAGTAACTGTCAGTCATGTTAAGGGTAAAATAGCTTTTTTTTTTTTTTTTTATGTTTAAAGGCACCTTTTTAAACATTTCTGGACTCTTGAAGACATATTCTGGAAACAGACTTATTTCTCTGCTCATAGACTAAAGAAGAATCCAAAATGGGTCTGTAGGCATATCAGGAGATTTCTTACCTACCAATTCCTAAAGTCTTTGTGATTGACTAATATGGGCCTAAACTCATTATAAAGGAATACATATACATTACATTGCTGAGTTACAGGAGACAGTCAATCCCCTGCATGTTTAAGATTTGGGTTTTTTTCCAAACGTCCTTGAAATGGCTTAAGTGCTGCTAAAACCAACAAAACTGAGTGCCTAAATTATTTCGTAGAATTGTCCCAATAAGGTTCTGAAATACATGATCATGGATTATATGACCTGACCTTGGTAGGCAATTGTATATTAATAATAACACTTGTAATACTCATTCACTGCTAGCATTTATGGTTCCTTAATGTAGATTAGTTCCAGGAAAACTGATAGCACAGTGCTGAGAGCAAGAGAAATTTTGGGAGTCTACCCTGTGTTTACAATAGGAGATCTGAGAGGGAATGCTAACCTGGTTTTGTGTCTTGAGCTAAGCCCTTCTACCATCGGAAGTAGATCTTTTGAAACTGCCAGTTAGTTTTGAAGTCTGGAATGGGAATGGGATGAAGAAGTGGGATAAATGAACTCATCTGCTTGCACTGAATGCCAGAGCTGAATAAATACAAAGGTCTAAAGTCAAAATACTGAAAAGTACTAGGGTCACATAAGCACCATATAAGATGCTGAGACTGAAAAGAGTTCATCTATTATATTCTGCCATGTTGGATTGCTAAGTAAACTAACTAGCTGAATAAAGTGTGAGTGGTAATAATTGATACTTCAGAGTAAACAGCTTTAGCCAAATTAGTGTTTTGTTCCTGATTCTGGTTTTAGGAACATGTTCAAATTTAGGCTTATGACTCTTGGTTTTTTCAAGGACCTACTTGGTCCTGGGGAGATGAGGTGGAAGTGCTTCATCAGAGCATGGGAATGGTTCATTTCACTGTGTGAAAAGTCAAGCAAGAGTGTCAGAAAAAGCTAGTGTGAATGAACATGGAACCTCTGACCTCAGACACATAAAAGTCTGTAGATGGAGGAGGATTTCTTGATAACAGAAAAGCTGAGGAAAATGTGTGCCTGTTGCTACAAGGGGAGTGACCAAAGACATGGAGATGGTGGAGGCACATTTTTGTCCCTATTTTTACTGGTAAAGGCTGCCCTTAAGACACCCAAGCCTCTGAGTCTCACAGTCCCTGGGACAAGACAGGACTCACCAAAGGCAGCTGTCTGGTGTCTTTGCAGTGCTTATTTCTGTCATCTTCAAAGATTTCAGCTTCATTTTTGGTACTTGAAAAAGGACAAAAATCACATCATTCTCAAAAAGAATAATGAGAAGGATCCATGCTTTACAGGCAGGTCAGAGTTCCCTTAATCCCTGAGAAGGGTCTCCATGTACCCTGGCTTTAGCAAGGCTTTTGTCACAGCATCCCAGAGTTTCCTTATCACTGAATTAGTGAGATCCAGTTTAGATAGCTGAATAACATGGTGGCTGTATGCACAGGCTCAAAGAGTTTTGATGGTAGTGCAAATTTCAGCTGGTAGACATTAACTAGTATTGTCTAGTGGCTGAATTGGTGTTGTGTCCGTGCAGTTTACTGGCTTTATTAGAGCCTAGATGTTGGGAGAGAAAGCAATCCTAGATACTTTGTGGATGACATCAGCCTGGGAGGATAAGTCATTGAGCTGGAGGGCAGGGCTGTATATGAGAAGGACCTGGAAAAATGGCCTTGGGGTTCCCCTAAGGCCAAGGAGAGTCTGGCCTCAGAGGTGATGAAGAGCTTTGCAGAAAGGGCCCTTGGAGGCAGCGAGTTGCCAGAAGTCAGTCGTGCACCCAGGCATCAGAGCAGCGCCTGCACCTGGGAAAAGACCAGCGGGGAGTGGGGCAGCCAGCAGGACCAAGTGCTGTCCCACTTTGGGCTACAAGTGCAAGTCAGATTCCAACGTTCAGGAATAAATCCAGCAGAGAGTCCCCACCGTGGCCAGGGCACAGGGCAAACAAAGAGAGGCTGAGAGCGGTGTCAGTCCAAAACATTGGTTCACATGATTAGTACAACTATTTCACTTGATGTGAATAAAAGATAAACTAACCACCAATGACATTCTACTGATTTGCTTGGTATAAAGCCTTGCTGGAGTCAGAATATACAGTACCCAGTAGTATCCCCTCACTCAAAGTATCAGTTTCTGTACCATTACCTCACTGCAAAAGGTAGCCAGGTTGGTGAGGCCAGACTTACACTTGATAAATGCACCCTGGCTGCTCCCAGTTGGCTTGTTTCTTTGTAGCTACAAGAGTCCACAGGGGGATTCACTCCATCCCTGTCCCAGAAATTGAGTTGATAAGGTTGATGAGGTTGAGTTACTGGTCTGTAGTTCCCAAAATACTTCTTCTTCCCTACATGAAGATCAGTGTGATGTTTGTTTTCTTCAGTTTTTTGAGCACTTACTACTTTATGCTGAACAGGAACTAATCTGGAGTGGTAATTTTGGAAAGGCAGGAAAATGAACTTTTTTCCTTTTAAGAAGTTCAGAAGAACAAGTTTTCCAAGCTGCTTGTAGAATGTGGCTTGAGATTTCTTTATTTATTTCACTAAAATTTTCTTTGCCATAATCTCACTTCATTTTGACTGTTTTATATTTAAACAAAAGAGGATATTTTGAAAATCGAGGTGTTATTAATTTCCTTCACAGATCATAATGCTGGTCCCTCTTTTTTTATAATCTCCCTCAGTGGATCCTTTTACATTTAGACTCAGAGTTTTCTTTGCACTGCAGCTAAAACAGAGACACAGTTTTAAGTCTTCATATTCAGGTAATAGAAATTTCCAATAGGCTTGATCTAAATCAAATTTCTACTTCTACCATGTCATTGGAAGAGTATCGAATTTGTCACTAGCCTTTGGATATGGTCCTGTATTAATATGACTCTTAAAACCTTCCTAGAACTCTGTAAAGAAATTTCAAGCTGTACAGACAAACAGTTAAGAACTATCTTGGTTGAAGAAAAAAACTACTTTGATTGCTTTGATTTTTATTCCTACCTTGCTTACTTTGTTTTTTATTCATATACCACTAAATTTGAGAATTAAATTTTATTGCCTGCATTTTAACTGTAGTTAAGTGAAATACTAGTTCTTTAGAAATAGCTGCCCATCCATGTATGTGAATACATATGTCAAAATACAAGGTTTTATAAGAGAAATAGTTTTCCCTGAGAAAACTATGTGGATAAAAAGAAAATTGTCAGACTCCCTATGAACATTTTTGATTTTTATGCAGTTGTTGACAATGAGGCCTGCCTTTTGTTGAGAATTAATGGGGTTAAAATAATAATAATAATAATAATAATAATAATAATAATAATAATAATAATAATAAGAAGAAGAAGAAGAAGAAGAAGAAGAAGAAGAAGAAGAAGAAAAAGAAGAAATTTAAAGCTTGCTTGTGCTTTCTTAATGTTGGTGTCTTCCTGCAGTTACAACTGAAGAATTTTTTGTTTCAACAGATTACAATTGACATAAACAGCAAGAGTGAAGCAGTCTTCATCTTGTTTATTCAATACACCTCTGATGTGCTATTAACTGTCACTTCTAGGAATGACAAAGAGTTTCTCATGATTGAATCTCAAGCAGCTGGTGGAAGTTTGTCTTCTTCTTCCACCTCAATGTCATTCACCGAGGAATGTCAAACTTTCTTAATGTCTGATATATATAATAAAAAGCATAATACTTCATCAGCACTCATGCTAGTCTTAATCACTTTTTGTACACTGAGCTTATGATCCGTGCATAGGCATTGAGGTAGCACATATCTGACCTACTATGAGCACACAGTAGAAGAATTCTTGCCAGAGCTACACAAATGCTAGGCTCCTATCCAGATCCAATTAGTGCACGTTTTGCAGGCTTCACAAAGCTCCTGGGTGCTCTGTTTCCTCTGTTCATTTTCAGGAGTCAGCTGCACATGGCTTGATGCTGCACTTAGATGTACATGTTTTTTGCAATGCTTGGGCTTCATATCAGAATAAAAGCTAGTGTACTGCTTCTTAAAGGGCATCCTACTAAAATTGACTGCCTGACTATAGCTATAATCCAGCACTCATTTGTTTTTCCACCCATAATCTTTTTAATTAGAAAAGTACTGGCCCTCACTTGGTTCACTTTTCAACTCTTACCAGCATGATGTTATGGTACTCCTTGTTACTTTGTCAGTATCCTGCTAGGCCAGGCAAGGAGGATGTTCTTTAAAATTACTCCTCCAACACAGTTTGGAGCTGCTATTAGGTTATCAGACAGTAGAAAGAGAAAAAAAGTGCTTTCATTTCAGCTCCTTTGAAAAAATGTCCAAAAAACAGAGTAGCATTTGTGAAAACACAGAGGTAAGTGACTGCAGACATGATTTCAAAAGCACTGTGGGAAACATGATTGTACTACTCAAAAGTGGAAGTTTAACAAACTGTGGTGGATTGACCCTGACATGATGCCAGATGGCTACCAAAGCCATTCTATCACTGCCCTTCTTAGCTGGACAAGGGAGAGAAATTATAACAAAAATCTCATGGATTCGTATAATGACACAGAGAGCTCATTCACCAGTTACTGTCACAGACAAAACAGACTTGACTTGAAATTAGTTTAATTATTATTAGTTAAATCAAAATAGGGTAATAAATAAAATTAAATCAAATCTTAAAACCACTTTCCCCCACTCCTCCCTTTCTCCTGGGCACAACTTCTCTCCTGAATTCTTTCCCTCCTCCCTCCACAGCAGCACAGGTGGATGTGCTGTGATCAGCTCATCTCATGTTGTCACTGATGCTCTTTCCTTTGTTGCCCTTCTGCGACTGAAACAATGCTATGCAAACACAATACACAAACCAAAGTGATAGGACTGCAAGTGACCATTCCTGATGAAATCATCTCTGTTAGGTGGACAAAAAGTGATGTTTTTTCCACTTTCTGGTTAGATGTCCTATTTAGGCAGTGCTCTGAGGAATTTCAATTCAGGCCAACAGCTTGTCTGCTGTGCAGTAATTGTATTTCTCTTGTATGAACCAGTTTCTTGGTTGTCTTAAACTGCAGGACAACAAGGTTTTTCTTGCTTCTACACGACCTGAGAGCACATAGCAACTGCTGCGGAGAATAACTGATGACATACTGTTGTATCAAAAATGATTGGAGACAGATCTCTCTGTGAAGCAGTACTTAAGGAGAGTGTACATTTCTTGAAGTTTTTAAATTAAACCATGTGTAGTGCATGCTTCATGAGAACTGTGCTTTTTTAAAAAAACATTCACTCTCCAGAACAGCATAAGCAATTCATCTGTAGCCTAGCAATGTTTTACCTGTTGTTCCTTTTTAGACAGAAGATCAATAAATATGAGTAACTTGAAAAACTGACAACCTTTTGATGTCCACTGTTGAAGAGAGTCAGAGAATTGACTTCACATTGAGAGAATTGCAGGAGAAGTTGGTAGCTGCCTTCATTCATTACTGTTGTCAGTGGGCAGCAACTGGGACAGACATACTTGGAAAATAATGGTGCTTTATACAACCATTTCCACCATCAGTGTCCCTAGAATTTATGTAGCTCTTTTATATCTGATAGGCTAGATAAGTTGTCCCAAATTGCTCCTCTGTTATGAGTAAACAACTAGAATGCCTTTTGGCAATCAATACCTTTCCTCAGCACCAGATGAGAGACAAAATAGAACCTATTAAGGATGTATGAAAATAAATTGGTAGCACATCCCTATACTTGTAAAGCTGACCTTTCTAATAGCACATCATTCCAGGGAAGCATCCATTTGTGTCATGGTGCCGTAAATTGATCTGCCTCTGGCATGTTTATTTCTTTATGAGGAACTGTGCTTTAAAAAACATTATTTGGAATTACTGTTACTGTTCTCATTGGGATATGCTAAATGTTATGTTCAATAGTTTGAAAGTTTTGGTCTTCAAAAGCAGTACTTCACTGTTATGCTGGAGTTATGCTGGTAGTTCTTACAACTACCTTTGTAAGATCCTGTGCAGCATAATCATAGAAAACTAACTTTTAAAAAGTCTGTTATTTTAGTATTTCATAATCTCTATCCTGTTATAATACTCATTATCATGGTATGATAGGGATTGATTAATGTAAAATACAGTCAATTAGTATAAGATAGTATATTTATTCTGACTTTTCTGGGGAACATTTGGGATACTATACTGTGTTTTTTTTTTTTTTAATATGCATTGAAATACTAATTCTTAATTGAAATAAGGGACACACTGAGGAAAACAATAGCATAACTGTTGTTCTAAATTAAAACTGTAATGAAAACTAAAAATATTTATGGATATCATTGTATTTCAGCCTCACTGGCAACTATCCTCACTCAGCAAGACTCCTAAGAAGAGACTAAATCTTCTTGTTCAATTACAAGCCTTGGAAAAGAAGACATTCATTTATGATTGTGTGAGCAGTTCATTATTATTTCTTTGTTGCATATTTCCTCAGTGTGCTCCCAGGTGCACTTTAGAATTGAATAAGGAATCCTTGCTTCACTGAATTCCACTGTAATTTTGCCACTGGCTTCACTGAGGAACTGTGTCACTGGTTTTCCCAGAAAAGCAGAACTGTCAAATCTGATTAGTGAGATTTTACTTTGATTTCTGCTAGGATGCACACATCCCAATGTGTATGAAGATTGTGAAAACTGGGCCTGTATTTCCACCTTAAATACAGTAATAGTGGTAATCTGCCTAACAGAAATGTGTGATAATCAAAGTGATAATATTGCTGAAATTAAAGTGTGACACTGATAAGTCAAATGTATAATCTGAAAACCATGAACTACAGGCAGAAAGAATTATTCTCTATGAAAATAATGCAAATTAGGTTATTATTGATTTTAATAGTTTAAAAAAGTTGCAAGAAACAATGAAAAAGATTCAGAAAAAGTCTGCATGCGTAGGTGACAGGATCAAGAGCTTCTTTTATTTTTTTTTTCTTCCAGATTTATTATTAGAAATAAAATTGCATATGCCTACATGAATGGTAAACTGATTTGTGATAGATAACTCTTAACAGACAAAAAGATGGAAAACAGCATCCAGCACATTTATAATAGCAACCACTTTTAATGATAGTGGTATTTAATGATAATTAATATCAGTGACAACATAATTACTTAATAAGGAATGATGCAGAACTAGTTTACATGAAATTTTTTTTGGAAGACTGTGTTTATATAAAAAGTAGGCTGTATTCAAACAAACAATGAGTCTAGTATGTGAATTGCTAGTAGGCTTTTTGGTAAGATGTAAGTGAGAAAATAACATATGCAGTCTACTAAAATGGTTACTAAATGATCTGTTCAGGGTTTTTTTTGGTTTGTATAACACTTCCTACTTTGAAAATACAGAATTTTGCAAAAGATTTCTCAACAAAAAAAATTACACTCTAAACTATTTCATTTACTTCCTCCATCTTCCAAATTTTCTATGCCTGTTGCATGTGGTGTCATAACTAATATCAGGTATTGAAGTAATTACCTCAATAATATTAATACATCTTAGTCTTCTACTGATAGTTCAAAATTATTTTAATATTGCCTTAAGCTGATGAAATCAGCTTCAATTTTAAAATTGTGTAAAAAAATCCATAAAAACTTCATAGAAAAATGTGAAGTACTACATAATTTTCCCATCAAACTAAGTTTTTAAAACACAAGTAGACACCAGAGGATTGCTTGGAAACTTTTCTATATTTTTGGTTGCATTTAGATGAAAAGAAGGAATTATGTCAACTTAAAGGATATATGGGATTTTATTTGACAGAGAGAAAGAACTTCATCTTTTTAACACATGAAAATTTGACACAGTCCACTTTTAGAAAAGAAAAACACAAACAAAAATCAGCATAATTCAGAAATCTAAATCAGACTTAGCATTAGAATGGGATCTATTGTTCATCAGCTCATTTTGAAGTACATTGACACATATTTCTGGAACTGTGCCTGTCATAAAGAAATATTAATAATCATGTCACAGCTTTAGGTAGTACAGAGTCTATCTAAATGTCATGCCAGCATAGATTTTTTTTAATCTGTTACAAATATTTATAGCACATTTCCACATAGAAAAAGAGTAAAATAGCACTCTAAAGCCTAAGAATAGAAGAGACAATAAAATTGTGGAGGGTGCTTGCTATTTTTGAATAGTTTTATTTTTTATATTCTAAAATTTTATTTATTTAGTATAATTATGATTATAGCTAAGCTTATTAAAATACTGCAGCCTTTTGGGGAATTGTTTCAAAGATATCTATAATAAAAGAAAGTAGTATTACATATTCATTTCTGTATAGGAACACATTGAAATATAGCCATAAGTAAAAAAAAAAAAATAAAGAGTCAAACTTCTCCTATACTTAATTTACACTATCGTTGTCCTGTACCACTGAGCACTAGAAGAGGAAAAAACCCAAGAAATTACTGTCTTATTTTACACATATTATATTAGTGAATTTTGCTGAGCTTCTGAGGAGCAACACCTGAAGTAGGAGCAAGAGAAACTAAATAGATTGCCTATGGTAATGTTAGCCATGGCAGAGGAGTAAATTCTCTAATTAAAATTAAACAGCGATAAGGGCAGTAAATTTTCAGGACTACATGATATTTGTCTAAGAAATCACAGGAAAACGAGTAACAACTCATCTTCTAAAGAAAGTATATGATTTTTTCTTAAAATTTTTATCTCCTGTCCCGCACGTTCCCCAATGAGCTTTGTTAAGCCCCCTGACTTTCTAATAGGCCCATCACTTGTTATTAGATAGTGTACTAATATCCTGTATGCTCTTATAGGACTAAGAAAGCTGCCTTTATTTTACCTGAAAATTTTGCACCCTTAAAGAGTAACATGTAAGTTTTTTACCTACTCAGGGCAAGCCAAATGCTCTTAGCTTTTCCCTAGGAGAAGGATATTTCTTCATGCGTTTATATTTACAATGCAGCTTACAAGAGCAGCAGAATGAACATCAGAACATCTGATGCAAGAGAAAATGGAAAAGTAGTCAATAAGGGAGCAGATGAGCCAGATAAATTTAATGGTTACCAAAACATTGTTCCAAGTGATGTACAGAGCTCAGTAGAATCAAGAAGTCCTTGAATAAACCTATTCATATTAAATGTGAAGTCTTATTTGTTGAAGCCACATTCAAACAATGCACTCTACATAAAATTACTGTGATTTTGTTTATTTATTTAGCTTGAGTTTTGTTTGAAGAGTAATAAAGGGGGCACTAAAATTTAAAAAGAATATTTTTCTTTGTAGAATATGAAGAGATTACTGGGTGAAATCCCTGCACACTGAGGCAAAAAGCAACTCTTCATGTGTATGGGATACCATACAGGGTCTTGGCATAGCTCTGTCCAGAGGAGGATACCCCACATTGAATTCCCTCTGATGCTGAATGAGCATCCAGTGTGCATTTTTGTGTAGTCCACCTCAAAGAACAATGAGAAGTCCAAAGCCACATTGATCTCATGAAGAATTCCTGAAAATAGCCATGGTTTGATTCAGCTCTGCTGTTTCCAACAATGGTTTTATTTTTTATTTATAAATGTATTAATTTATTTTGTATGTCTTCTCTTCTACCCAAGTGGCTTTTTGTTTCTCTTCATGAAAAGTTAATTTTCCCAATTTATTCTCTGGTGAAAGCTGCCTGTCTCCTTCCTCCAGACTAAAAGCTTTTCAATCTGCTTTTCAGTCTGCTTTGGGGAGATCACTTTGCAAAATATATTGTATGACAATTACATTCCGTGTGGACATTGCCTCACTCTTAGAGTGTTCTGTCACTGCCACAGCTGTTTTTCAGGTTTTGCTGAGCTGTGATCATTCACTGTAATATGTGAGGCATTATTTTAACAAAATTAAACTGGTTTGGTTTGGGTCTTTTTCTGAAAATTTTAAATAAAAGCTTGTGGATGTTATGTGGACCCAAAAAAAAAAAAAAAAAAAAAAAAAAAAAAAAAAGATAAACCAAGATAAACCAAACCCTGTAAAAAAGTAATTCTTTAAGAAATTTCTGTGGTTTCTTCTACTCGTTTTTATTTCTGAGTAGATTGATTGAACAAATACATTTTGATGTGTAGACATGGAAAGCTGAGGCCTGAAGAAATGAACTCATGACTGAAATGAAAAACACAGCTGTCTTCTATTTTCTAGACCTCATGTTTGAAATAGGACTAAACTAAAAGGAAAAAAAAAAACCAAAACAATCATGGATAAATGTGTCCAGTGTTGGTTTTCCATAAAAATAAACATCCATTAAAAATCCATAAGTTGACTGAGATGCTTGATTCCATGAATATTTGAGATGCAACATGGACCTTCGATCTTATGTCTACATCATAGCCATGTGGTGATTGTTTTGAACGTGCCATGAGTTTTCTGTGCCAATAAGGCAGATAATTTCACACAGTGATATCACTGAAGTAACAGTCTTTACAAGGCGCTTATAACTTAATGTATCTCTTTTCTATTTTGATTTTCAAAGAGATATATTGATGTTAATAAGCAGAAATAGTTAATGATAACTTTATGAAGTGTTTCCACATTTTTCTATTCCTCTCAACCTACAGCCATGTAACTCACAGTTTATACAAAATTTACTTTCTTACTAATCAATAGAATATCTTTCTTTCATTTGCCTCAGAGTATCTGAAGAAGAAAATATCACCCAATGCATACACCTTAAAAGCCACAAAAATGAGAGTCCAGCATCTCCAATATCAATTGAAACTCATATTTTGTTTGCACTTACTGTTAAAGAAACAGAAAAGAAAAAAAAAACAAAAAAGAAAATAAAAAAGCATTAGTAGATCATCCACTCTGTTTCTGTGTTAAAGTCTTTAAGCTTTCTGATTTTTGTTATAGAGTATGTAAGGAAAAAGTAATGCAAGGAACACAAACACTACCAGATCCCACAAACAATTAATTTTCTCAATGTATTTTTTTGAAATACAGGACTGGGGGGGAAAAAAAAAAAAAGAAAACATCAAATATTTACAAACCTAGAATTCTTGCAGGGTAAATGCCTCTATAGAAGTTGAAATACTTAGGCTGATCATATAAAAAGATATAGATGGAATAGAAATGAATTATCTGACTTAAGAGATATTATGACATATAAGCAATTAAAAAAAAAAAATCGTGATGTTTATTTGAATAGGAAATGCCTTCACAGTGATTGTGTAAGAACTTCTGGCATTCAAATACTGCAGATTCCTTACTTGAAGCATGTCATGTAGCAAGCTCCCCTTCTGCAAAATAAAATTATAATAGCTACTATTGAAGATGTAATTTTAAGGAGAAATATTGTCAGCAATATCAGGCACTCAAATACTATACTTGTGTAAATGGCAAAACCATAAAATGTTATAGAGAGTGTTGCTGAAAAATTCTGAACTGAAGTGTATCATGCAAGTAAGCCTTCATATATATCATATTAGCAGTTCTCTGTCAGTTCCATCTCCTTTCTGCTCTAATCCTGAAAACTTTTCTTCCTGCTGTCTGATAATTTTTGGAGCCTATCCAAATAACAGTTGTTACATATCCACTAGAAGGAAATGAAGCTCTCTGTTGCCACTTACAATGTAGTTTACTTCATCTGTTGAAAGTCCTGTAATATTATCACTGATACAGTGTAATGATGCAGTACCTCAAACATAAACTGGTTCATTAACTTTCAAATCATCTAAAATAGGAGGGCTAGGCATGGCATCTCATTTTAGATCCAGTCTTGCTGGATTTTGTAATGTGGCTGTCTATCTGTGGGATGCAAAGGGTTGCATGTAAGACTCTTGCCTGTGACTAAAAGCCACATATACACTCAGAAAAAGTGAAAATTGAGACCAGTTTGGCAAAATTATATCAAAAGGTGCCTATGCACAGGGCATCTAGGCATCAATCTCTAGGATTGAAAGCAGCAAGCACATAGGCTATAGTCCAAATTCACAATGGGTCATACACAGGCATCATAATATCATAAATTCAGAATCTAATTTGACAGAAAATAACACATGGGAACATGAGTTTACAGCATAAATTATTTCTTAAAGGTCTGCTTAAAGCCAGCTGTTGGTAAAATGAGATTTTTATTATAAATGAAAAACCTTGTCTTTTGTCAGTCTTTTGCTATTTCAGCAACTCTCCTTTTCATCAAATGGGACCGTATAACCAGGAGTTAATCTGACAAAGTGCACATACACCCCAACCCCAAATCTGGAGAATTATCAAATTTTAATTTAAACAATTTAAAGAAAGATGACTAAGGATAGATGTCTCTGATAGCGTTAGGAAAAGAAGAGTGTGAAAGAGCATGCAACTGTGTGTGAGAGACCATCCCACTTTCTCACACAAGTGAAATGAGGACGATGGGCTTGTCCTGAAGTTTAATGGTTTGCAGAACCTCGGTGTTGGGTTTGGACCTGCTTGCTTTCCTTCCTTTCTTGTTTTCCTCTGTTTCTCTCTGCTGTTGCTGGGTGCAGACCCCATACTTACATTAAAAGCTGACATTGATTCTTGCAGAACATTTTAAAATTTACATGTGCTAACAAAAAGAGGCTTTTAACCCAGAACCCCTATTAGGGGCAGTATCAGCAAAGACTAAAGGGTTACTGTTAGTCCTGGCCTGTCAGGGGAAGGGTGGGAGGCTTCCTCTTCTGGGAATAAAAAAAGAGGTTCTGGAGACCCGTTATCTTGGAAATCCCACCCAGAGTAGGATTATCTAAAAATGAGAGATGTCCATGTTAGGAAATGGAATTATCATGTCTGGAAGGAGATTGCAGGATCACACGTTGCCATCCTGCAGTCATCAAAGTATTGTGATCCCTGAGTGGTCATGGGAGGGTCCATTTAGCACAGAAGCATTTGAAATTGATGATCATATACATCTGATCTACATAGAACCATAAAATCATAGAAGCATAGAATATCCTGAGTTGGACAGGACCCATAAGAATAATCAAGTCCAACTCTTAGCCCTGCATAGGACAACCAAAAGAGTCACAGTGTGTACCTGAGAGCATTTCCAAATGCTTCTTGAACTCTCTTAGGCTTGTGCTGTGACCACTTCCCTGGGGAGCCTGTTCCAGTGTCCAGCTATCCTCTGGGTAAAAAACCTTTCTCTAATATTCAGCCTAAACCTCCTGACACAGCTTCCGGCCATTGCCTTGTGTGCTGGCACTGGTCACCAGAGAGAAGAGATCAGTGTCTGCCCCTCCTATTGCCCTTGTAAGACTGTTGAAGACCATGATGAGGTCAGTCTTCTCCAGGCTAAACAGACCAAGTGACCTCAGCCACTCCTCATATGACTTCCCCTCAAGGTCCTTCACCATGTTGCCCCACTCTGGACACTCTCTAACAGCTTAATGTACTTCTTATACTTTTGCACCAAAAACTTCCCCCAGCACTCGAGGTGAGGCTGCCCCAGTGCAGAGCAGAGCGGGACAATCCCCTCCCTTGCCCGGCTGGTGATGCTGGGCCTGAGGCACCCCAGGACACGGGTGGCTCTCCTGGCTGCCAGGGCACTGCTGACTCATGTTCAACTCACCATTGACCAAGACCTCCAGGTCCTTTTCCACAGTGCTTCTCTCCAGTCTTGTTCCACTGTCTGAACACACAACCAGGGCTGCCCGTCACAGATGCAGAATCTCTCAATTTTCTTTATTAAACATCATATGGTTGATGATTGTGCTGCACTCTAATTTTTTCAGAAAGCTACTGTAGGAGATGGCATAAAAAGCTTAACTGCAATACAAAAGGTTTACATTAACTGGCTTCTCTTATTTGTCTACGTGGGCTACCTTGTCATAGAAGAAAATTGAGTTTTACAAGCTGCACTTTCTCCTCATGAAGTCAAGCTGGCTGTGACCACTTGCTGTTAGCAATCTCTTTTTGCTAACAGCTCCTACCCAACTATCCCTTAGACATGGCTAGGCAACCCTTCCCGTTTAGTCCTTGTGTCTTTGGATGCACTTCAGTCAGCATGGCTGTGAGTCACTGTACTGCCTGGGCACAAGCAGGGACCTCTGCGTTGCAAAAAACTATGGTCTTTTCTGAATTATCTTTTTTTTACTGGAATTTATTGTGTTTAAAATAATGAACAGTTATCGCCGGGGGGGCCGGCTGGTGCTGGTTGGGGTCTGAGGCTCAGACCCAAGAAGCCGTAGCAGACCCAGAGAGGTGATCCCGTGAGGAACCGTCTCCCAGGGAGTTGTGGCTTCTCTCAGCCATCAGCTGGGGGTGCCTGCAGAGGTGCCTGGCTCAGCAGGCCATCAGCTCTTAGTGATTCAGGGAGTGATTTCAGCTCTGATCTGCAAGGCAAACCCCCCTGGCCAGGCCCGGACAGAGAGAGGAGAGGTCCTGCTGGTGGTTCCGCAGAAGCAGCTTTATTCTTCCATCTTCCATGAAGGGGTGACCAGAGACAAATCCTCCCCCGACTCGGGGCAGAGGGGTCTCTTTTATGGGGGTACAGAGGTGGGTGTGAAAGGGTGAGAAACCAATGGGTATTAGGGTATTTTACATACAGTTTCCTAGAGGATCATGGGTCTGTCTTCTCTCGCCGTAACTAAAAAGGCTCTTTGTTTCCCCAAGAGGGGCCTGGAGGGGGATTGTGCTACCTCCTTATCTCCAGGCCTCCCTGCCAGGGCAGGGGCTTGTCAGACCCCAGGTCTGGAGATTGTGCAGTTCCCTTTATCTAAACAAGGGCTTCCTGCCAAGACAGGGGCTTGTCAGACCCCACAAACAGTAATGTTTAGGTATTGTTTAGGTATTGGTGTTAGCCTATTGTGCTTTTTGCTAGGTTACCTAATGATGTAGAATTGGATACAATATTGTAAACACATCTCAGTATAACTATTGCAAAGTGGTAACTTTCAGAATTCAAAAGGTCAGACCTCAAAACAAATATTGTGGTTTTACCATTGCATTATATTTTTATTTTTATGCTTGTAAGCTGTATGCTGCAACATCTTACAACAAATGCATTTGTTCAGGGAAACTCAAGGGAGAAAAGACATAATATTGATTAGCAAAAGACTTTCTACTCAAGGGACATAATTAAAAGCCCACTGAACTTTCTAGACTCCAAAACTTGGCATCTCTTGAACTAAAGCTGTAACCAAAGGATGTTTGTATATTCCTGCAACATAGTAATATTATTACTTTGCATGAATAACTGTAACTTGCTTAGCCTGACCTCTTTTGATCTTTATATTTCCAGTAAAATGGAACCATATTCATTTGCACAATTTGCTGGCAATCTTCTATGGTTTTACATACAGTAAAGAGCCTGAGTAAAAAGAGGTGGCTGGGTCTCTCCTTCCATTCATTTTGAAAAGTTGCCTTCTAAGAAAAGAATGAGATGCAGAGGTCCAGATTAGGACTCATTGTAGTCCAGGAAAAGCATCATAAATGTCTCAGTACTCACAGTCATAATTCAAATGGTCTAAAAGACACCTGTAGTGAAGGTTGCACATATTGTCATATGTGCATATGTGTACAAGTCGTCATGCTTCTTTATACAGATGTAGATAAAATACTCAATCTTCCAAAAATCATTAGACTGTTTAATGTTTTCTGTAAGCTAGTCACAAGCAGTCAATTCTTTTTTATAAGCTAGACAAGTGCAGCTGCACCTGTATTTTGAGATTCCTTATATATGTATCACTGGGAATGTATCTTCCCCATTTTCAGAAGTTACTCCATTTGGCAACTGAATTTTCAAAATTAGCCATTATTTTGCTGCAGAATGTTCACTGAGCATTTCTTCTGTCATGCAGAGTCACATCTATACAGCGTGAAGTAAGACTATTATATTTTGACCCCACAGAGTGTTTTTCATTCAGCAACACTTAAGTCATGAATGGTGCTTTAAAGAAGTTAAAGAAGTAGCTGCTGTAAAGCTCAGTGAAGTGTTGAATGCCACATGCCTGAAAAGAGTTCAATGTCATTTAGTGCTCTGCCACACAACTGAAATAAGAAAGAGGAACAAAACGTTATTTAAATAGCCTCTAAGCTTATTTATTTCTGTTTCACTGAACCTCCGGGCTTCTGATGCACTGCATTCAGCTGATATGCAATAAAAAACATTAAGGCTAACTGCACAGATTCAGTCCCAGAGTATTTATGGCTTCAAGTGTTTAAATTTTCACCAAATTACTCTCCTTTTTTGTTGTATGACATTTCAGATAGCAGAATAGCTGTTCTCAATGTGCTCCACTGCTTTCTATATGGTGCTTCTATAACCATCTGCTTATAGAAACTTCTTTGTGGTTATTATATGTAGATTTGACTGCTCCTTGCTTAGAGTATATCTCTTTCCTTCATGACCAGAAGAATGTCCTAAGATTGGGAAATATGATCTTTTCAGTGCCTCTTAGTTTTCTTTTTTGGCTTTGTTTCTCGTGTTTTGTGTGGCTTGAATTAAAAGAATTTTTAGGCTGATATGGAAAAATGAAGGAAAAAGCAAATTATGGTATTGAAATGCCATCTATATCTGGATGTTTCACTTTTTCAACATTTTCACAATAACTTAAAAGATTAAGAAATGCTATTATACATTTAATACATAAAAGGCTAAAAATAAATAGACAGAATACCAAATCCAGAATGCTATTTAAGGTGTCATGATCTCCACTAATTTTACTTAAAAATACTTTAGTATTTGATCATCCAGTGGATGTGATTTATTAGGAAAAAACAAGATACCTGTAGCTGTTATGTCTTATCCTACCCATTTAACAAATAGGATGGGTTTTTTTGGTTTTTTTTTGAAAATAAACGAACTAGTTTTTCATTACTACTGTCCTGAATGTAAAGAATAATTTAAAACTGAAACACAAAATCCTTACAGGAAAATTTCTAGCTAGAAACTATTTATAAATAAAAATATGTATGTACAGGACACTTCATAATTATGGAAAGTAAATAACTTCTGTAAATTGGAGATAGAAAAATTTTAGAAGACTTCAGTAAATAAAGGTAATGGGAAAGCATTTCTAAGAGTTCTACACCTTCATTTAACACAAGGCAAAATGCAATTTGAAAATTGCTGCAGAATCTAACCTTGCTGAAGGATATTTCTTCAAATTAGCTTGATTTTGTGTGCTGGATAACAAGTATGCTTTGTGTCTCCATGCTGTAATTCAAATGACTGCAACTTAAATTAGGTAGCCATAAATAGCACTTTTTGTGAAGGAAAAATAAACAAATGAACTCTTACCAAGCTTTGTATCTGAAATCAATCCTCTCAATTTAACTAACATTGAAAGAAGAATTGATTTTGCAGATTTCTTCCTGAAGCATAATTGTGTCCCTCATGTATTCTACTAGTAGAACTGTGTCTGGGTTCAGAAGCAAGAAGGTTTATTTCAGACGTAATACTTCTACTAATGTGGCTCTTACTGGGTACAAATTAGTGAAAAAGGCTTGAAATTCAAAATTTCAAGAGATGTCTTGCAGGTATTTTGCTGGACTGATTCTCATCCCCATCTCCATTTCCTCGGTTTTCTACCAAAGTATTAATTTAGTCTTTAAACCTAATGATAGCCAATGAATTGGCTCACAAGCAAATTCTGGTGATTTGGCTACTCATACTTGTTGAGGCAGGACCAGATGGTGTGCAGCACTCTGAGAAATCTCCTTGTCCCACAAGGAAAGAACAAGTCAGGGGAAAATGTACTGATTAACAGTGAACATTGGATTGACATCAACTAGGCAGCTCAAATGGCAAATCTAGAAGATAATGACAGAAATAGGAGAGACATAACTGATCTGGCTTCATAGCCAGGAAGCCAAGGGATAGTTCATCCTGAGAGATGTCAGCTTGGAGCACACTGAGGTGATGTTGTGGATGACCTCAGAGAGGGCTGACTAAGTCTTTGGAGCAGATGGCACCTTGTCACTGTGGCAGGCTGAGCCCGGTCTCTTCATGCACAGAGGTGGGAGGCTTTTCTAGCCAGATGCTATTGTCCCTAGGCAGACAGCTGGGCTACTGTCTGAACTGAGCCTTTATGATAGGTGTTCATAGAAAGTTGAACCTGTCTCACAAAGGGTAGAAACTGGGAGAGTAGTTAAAAACAGACACAGGATTTTTATAGGGCACAAGAAGATGGCCTTGTCATATCAAGCACAGGACATATGCAAAGCAGCTGGGGGTGGAGAAGGATCCCTGCAACATGACCCAGCTTTATCAGGAAAGAGATACGGGAGATGGAAGGATGAGTTTGTGCCTGAGATGAGCAATGCATGTCAAGGTATGCAATCTGTGAATGACTTTGTGTTCCTCAATGAGGCCTTTCTGGATGTCTGGACTTTACTGAGTGGGAAGTCCTGCAGGTCATCAGCTTGACTAGGGATGAAGAAGTCTTGACTTTCTCAGATCATCTCAGAGTATTTAAGAGTGTGTGGAATACAATACCAGCTTTTCATCCCTGATTTACCCATATAATGAACAGAAAGTTGAGAGTCCACAGAACTTAGCCTTTTGATCTCCCCTCAACCTAGAGCCTTCCACAAAAGCTCACTTGATTTCTAAAGCACTTCTACTGATCTCATTTTATAATTGCTTGATCTACCTCATTTGACACTCAACTCAAGACTCATCAAAGGATCAGAGACCTTGTGACAGCCTCCATCAAAATAAGAATTCTTTCAAATTCTAATCAAAGCTGAGACATATTGAACCTTCCCTCATTTATCACTCATAAGAAAAAGGGATTAGCATCATTTAGTCTCCAGGGTGACTGAACCACCATTTTTTCACAAGATATGAACTCTGAAAGGAAGATAAAAACTAAAAAGATTTTTGAGTGCAATAGGTAATTTGAAAAATGGGAAGAGAAAATTAAGAGTTTCTACTTGTAAATCAGGGTATTTTAAACCCCTGGAATAAAAAACTAAAAAGAATTTGTTGAAAGACCTAATCAGTGATTTTCAAATAAGATAACAGTTCATAGGAGCTGACTATTACGGGTTTTAAAGTTAATAACTACTCAGGTTTCATTTGCTTAGGATTGCATTTATAACTTAAAATTTATTTTCCCAATTATAGGAACAATTTATATGATGAGTTCTGAACCCGTGCAAATGTTATGTTTTATATAACCTGCTAGATAATTTATAAACTAACTGGAGATTTTGAAAGTGTTTTCAGCAAATTTCAAATACAACTTTTAAACTAAAATTTTGAAAACCTTTTTTGTACAACTGCAGAAAAGACATATTTGAGGTGAATTCCTGCATTTGTTTTAGATTTCATTCACATCATTCACCAGTTATTTCAAGAGTGATTTATATTTTTTTAACTATATTCACTGAAGTCTGTAGGTTTACTCTGTGTTTGCACTTATTTTGGTGTGATACGGATCTGTCTTTATAAGTGAGTTGTAAATTGATAGCAGTCTATTCCAACTTCCACTTTTCTGCTATAGAAAAGCTGAGTTCACTTTAAAGAGGAGACTGAGGTGCTGAAGCCTGTCCAGTGGTTGGGGGTTGACCCAGGCCAGATGCCAGACACCCCCCAAAGCTGCTCATTCACTCATCATTTCAGCTGGACAAGGGAGAGAAAATTTAATAAAGGCTTCCTGGGTTGCAATTAAGGACCAGGAGAGAGATTACTCACCAAGTACCATCAAGGCTAAAACAGGCACATCTAAGTAAATTTAATTAAGTGAATTTTTTACTAGTAAAATTGGAGCAGGATAATGAGAAGTAAGATGAGCCCTTAACAACACCTTCCCCCCTCTCCTCCCTCTTTCCAGCTCTACCTCCTACCCGGTGGCGCAGGGAGACAGGGAATGGGGGTTATGGTCAGTTCATACCCAAGGCTTCCCCTGCTGCTCAGGGAGAGGAGTCATTCCCCTCCTGCTCCATGGGGTCCCTCCCACAGAAGAGTTCTCCATGAACTTCTTTAAGGTGGCTCCATCTCACGAGCAACAGTTCCCTGTGACCTGCTGCATGTGAATCTCCTGACGGGCACCAGTCACCCTCTAACTGCTGCAGCATGGGTCACTTCCACGGGGTGCAGTCTGTCAGGGACAGGCTGCTCCAGCCTAGGAGCAGGGCCCCTCTCTCCACAGATCTCCCACGGGGTCCTCCTGGCATACACCTGCTCCAGCATGAACGTCTGCATCCCCGTGGATGTCTGGGGGCTGCAGGGCACAGCTGCTGCACCACAAGCTGCACCATGGGCTGCAGGGGAATCTCAACTCCAGCACCTGGAGCACCTACATCCCTCCTTCTCCACTGACTTTGGTGTCTGCATAGGTATTCCTCTCACATGTTCTCACTCTGCTCTCCTTTTATCCAAATTAAAACTGCCCACACCCTTTTATTTCTTCTTAAATATGTTATCACAGAGGGGTCATCATAATTTCTAATTGGCCCAGCCTTGGTCAGCAGCATGTCCATCTTCAGAGCCATCAGGGATTGGCTCTACCAGACCTGGTAGTCCCCCCAAACCCAAAACCAGACCATGAAAACCCAACACACCAGTGAAAGGCAGCAACGCTCATGAATGGACCAGAAAACCTGTCTATGAGAAATGGCTGAGGGAGCTGGGGTTGTTTAGTCTCCGGAAGAGGAGCCTCAGGGGTCACTCCATCACCCTCTACAACTCCTGAAAGGAGGGTGTAGTGAGGTGGAGGTCAGTCTCTGCTGCTGTGCCTGCAGTGAGGGGACGAGAGGAAATGGCTACAAGCCATTGGCTGTTAACAGGAGAGATTCAAATTAGATATTAGAAAATCACTTTCACTGTCGGGGTGGTCGGGCATTGGGATAGGTTTTCCTGGGAAGTTGTGGTGCCTGGAGGTGCTTGAGGCACCTGGATCTGGCACTTGGGATATGGTTTAGGGGTTACAGTGGCAGTGCTGGGTGAATGGCTGTTAAGGGTGACCTTGAAGGTCTCTTCCAACCTTGGTATTTCTACGAGTCTGTGTAGCAAAATGTATACTGTCACTGAACACACACCTTCCAGCCCCTCCAGTGACCCACTTGCTTTGCTGGTTACCCCTATTTTTTGTCCATCTTAAGATTTGAGCTGTATGAGCTCAGACAGTGAATGATACTGAGCAGATACACAGAGAAGGAAATATAAACTACCCTGTGGCCGGATACCATATGCCCACCATGCCACTCCATGACTCCCCTTCTCAGTAGGATGAGGAGGTGAGAAAATAAGATGAGAAAAAAAAAAATAAAAAAAAATCTCTTAATCCTGGGATTGGCTTGTGCAAACCAGTAAATTATAGGCATTTAGGATAAGATACTTAGTATAGTGTGGGTTTTTCCCTTTCAAATGTAGACTCACCTAAATTGAAGAATGAGACTTTATTTCTAAGCTCCTTAGTCACTTCTTAAATAGCTTGAGTAAAAGCCATAAAAATGTATGGTAGGATTCAGAATTAAAGCCTGTTCATAAACACAGCCTATGAATTAAATATGTAGTTAATAAACTGTCAGACACAAACTGTAGATTTTTATTTTAACTACCAGGGAGATAATAAATCATTATGAAATAATGTTGACATTCCTGTGTTCAACCTGTACATTCTGCTGTACATAATGCCTTCTGAACTAGGTATTTGCTGTAGTATGTACAGGATTTCTTATGGCAGTAAGTGCTGGACTGTATGCTGGGGAGAAGCCAGATACTTTACTATGCAGTAATTTTTGCCTTTTTCTTGCACTCAGGCAGTAGAAGGATTTCTGAAGAGCAGGTAGCTAGACCAGTCCCAGAAAATCAAAACATTTTCCCTTTAATGAAATAAACCAAATGGAATAAAATATCACTTGTGGCTGTAATGAGACCCCCAGATCTCAGGTGTATTACTGACATACATAAAAAATCTTGGGGACATGCCAAGCTATTAGCATAATTAATTAGTTTTCCCATTAATTTTCAGTCTTCTTTACTTCTATCCATAGATCATCCATCAAGATAATGATTGTTATATAGATACTTTTTTTTTTTTATTAGTATAATATAAATGTAATTCTCTCAGATGCAAATGAATATCCTGAATGGTATTTTTAGGAGTTCTTCCATAGTTCATTTTAGACATACTTAAGGGTTCCTAGATTTTTCAATGTTCCTATAAATCTAATTACATAGCAAAGTTGAAAAATGTACACATATACATCCTCCATACTCATATTTCTAAGTACATGGTATCACAATTGTTACTATGAAATAATTTTATATGCTTGAATTTTCCTATTTTCCAGTTACAAAACTCTGCATCATTAGGATGAATCATTAGGATGCAAGTCATGGAATAATATTCATTTATTGCTCCTATTTGTCCAGAAGAGATAGAGTTATGTTCTCCAAAAATTATTTTGGATAACTAGGTAGAAGTTTTGCAGAAATTTACAGTGTTTGAGTGAAAGACTTGAAGAGTAAACATTAGTAGTGGAAACAATTGGAAGGCATGTGGAAGCTTTAGTCATTTAAAAAGTGATTCAGCTCTACATTCTGTAGGGGAAGTGAATCAAAACAAGCTCTATGCCTACTTTACAAGCAGAAACTGAAATTCTGGGCATGCTGTCCGGTAAAAAGCTCATGATGATCACAATATGACACCCAGATTTTGTTCCTTCATAGTTAAATTTGCTGGCGTGTTGGTGTATACATATCTGACTCTATTTTTTTTTGAGCTGCTTTTGGGTCTACACTATAGAGCTATATATAATTTCAAGTTTTTGAGCATAATTTTCAAATGTGGTACCTGTGAAACAACCCAAAATTCTAAGGTGATATGACAGTTATATTTGTTATATTTTCCTGGTAACAAATGGGGCATACAGTGAGAACAATGCACAATGCAATGGGTTTTTTTCACTTTTTCACTTGAATTGTTTACATTTAAGGATAGTTTCCTTTAAGTAACAGGATTTTCCTGAATATCTTATGCCACTATTCTACATTGTACTCCAATCTATAGCAGCAGTAGTTATACTGAAATCTTGTAATATGTTGTGAAGTATGCTTGGCATATTGATTTTGAAAGTCTTCTATTGCCTTTGTTTCATAGCTAGATTTTCTCTTTGACTACTGCATACCTTGTCTCTATTTGTTCTGTGCCTCTCTAGCTACATTTCACATTTTTATTAATGTTTCCCTCTAAGTACAGTGTTTGACATCAAAGCAGAAATGTGATAAGGAAGAAGATCATATATGGCAAAGGTATGAAAATTTGTAAGACTATTTTCAGAACACTGCACAAACTCACACTGGTATGTGGGGGTTTGTGCCTTGCATACTTTGCCTTTATTTACAAGCACCGGCTTTGACTTTTTCTCCTTACTGCTAAAGTTAGTCTCACTAATTTTCTTACATGGACTTCAATTCCATAGATAGAAAAATTGGTTTATATTTCATCTTTTTCCTTTCTCCCAAGACCTTAAATTATCTCATAGGAAGATACCATCAGAGTAAGTGGTCATTCTGACATATTTCCCGTTCACACATACCTAGCAGTCCGAATGCATTTGAAAGAACTAGATTATAGTTTTGTTGTCCTACAGCTCTTGACAACCTTTAAAAATGCATGTGATAGGCATCTTTTCCATGGTTATGCAAGCATAGGAACATCTGTCACTTAATGCCTTTATTTTTTCCATTACTTATTCCTGAACTACAGCTCTTTGATTCATATGAAACTCCATATCTTGAACATAGACTTCTTGACTTTTTGCTGCCAGATATTGTATAACTAAATAATGATAGAGAAGAAGATTAATCAGTTCACCAAGAACAGTGTTGTTCATCTTCCTTAGGCATGTTCAGGAAAATCTTCCACTGGTTTCAGTAGTTCAAAAACGGAAAGTTAAATTCCTTATGAAAATTAGATTCTATATGAAAAATGTAATGAAAGTGATATTGTGTGGGTTTTATTGTTCCTTGACGTGATTTTATTTCAGATCGCAGCTCTAGAAACTTGATAGGCTTGGAAGCAGAGACTAGCTCAACGGGTCTTTTGATTGACATTTAATTAACAGATTTGTCAATATGGATTTCAGAGCACATTTCTACATTCTTTTCCCTACACAGAAAGCTTGCTAAAGGTGCCAACAAATTAAAAGACCCATAGGAACACTTGATTTTACTGACAGGAATGAGGCCCAGGCAGCAGATTTTAACACTTTAAAAGGCCAGACATTTACTTGATTCTTGACACTCATATAGGGCTGTTTCAAAATAGATGAGCACAGTATGGTACCCTAAGTGGAGCAGGCCAAGTTGCTGCTGCTAGAAAATGGAAATGTTAGAGGATTTGGGTTTTCAGGACATTTCATTTCTGTGTGTTGTCCTTGTTGCTAAAGTCACACTGGATTTATTTTTTTTATTTGGTAGGAAAAAATATGTATGTGTAGAGTCTGTAACATTCATTTTCCAGGCTAGTAGAAGGCACAGGGAGTCACAAACTCTTTAGCTTTAGGCTAAGCCTCTGCGATTCAGAATTATGGAAACTGCAGCTGCGTTTATTAAGTCTTTAAAGCCTGTGGGACAAATCCAGCCCGGGAGAAGCATCAGCTGAATTTTCTCCCTTTTACAGAAAGTACATTATTGCATCTAAATGCTATAACTTTCACTTGGAGCCAAATATTAACACCTATATCTTTGCAAAAGGATGGGTTGGTAGGCATCATACTTGAATGAATTTTCTTCAATACGAAGCAATTTACTGAAGTGTCATCTGCCTTGTGTATTTTGGGTTTCCATACTTTTCAAAATTATGTCTGTAATTTGCTCATTTAGCTCAGCCCTCATCCTTTATTTCTGTGTTGTCTACCAACTGCCTTTGGAACAGGCATCTTTGTCTTTGCATTGACAAAAAAAAATGTCCTCAAACGAGGCACGTGCTTTCAAAGGGAAATTAAGTACGTCACCTAGTTTGAAATGCAAAAGCCATGTTGTGCTGGTTCTTCACTGTCATTATGTAAAGACGTAGCATCTGGGGTATAAGAAAAAGTCAGGAGAGATGCCGCAGTAGAAAGTGTCAGAACAACTCAATCCTTGTTCTCTCGCTCTGCCTGGCAAATTTGTATAAAGTAGAGGTTTAAATAGGAAAAACTTTAAATTGTGGAACTCTTGAAGTGATACATTGTATTTCTCTTGAAAGCTTTTGCATGTACAGGCAATTGGAAATGACTCCCTCAAACATGAGAACAACTTTAATAACTGTCAAGTGTCAGTGAAGTAGACATGTAAACAGAAGGAATGTCACAGTCCATCAGCTTTTCCTTACTTCTCCAATTCGCCTCCATTCGCTTAGTGACCTAGGCATATATAAAGAATCTGTGCGTCAGTTCTGCACTTTATCTGCTGAAAAAAAATGTGGGTACATCTGCTTTGCACCTTGCCTTCTGCACAGCTCCTGCCTAGCATTCAAACTGGATTTTCATTTTAAAACGTAAGAATAATTTGTCCTTGAGAAATGATTATGGTAAAAATAATGATGCTTCAGTATTTCAGATTTATTCTCTTTTAGCAATTTCTATAGTGAGTCTGCTCACTGCACATCCAAACCCAAAAGCTTTTTGGCTGTTGTGCAGACAAACTCAAATTGGTACCTGAAAGTAATGCCAGGGGCTTGATTACCCATCTCCACCAATTTTATCAATGGAAAATGTGATTTTCAGTGACAGTTTAACACTGCAACACTAGCAAGAGATCAGAGGCACACTTGCATTTCAAACATCTGAGAAAAATGAGAAAGTAAGTCGCACCAGAAATAGAGGCCATACATAACCAGTCTAGATTTAGGGGGACAATGGATTAATTTCCTTCATACAACAGCAAGGATAGCAGAATTGTATTTTTAACATAGAAAAATTACAAGAGGGAGTTGAGACAAAATTATTTGTCAAGAATGGTGGTCAACTTAAAAACAAAGGCACTAGAAATTTAAATGCATTATTCTAATCAATAACTGAGAAAGTTCATTTTGTCAGTACTCAACCCTCTACAACATTCTGATTTGTTGTCATTAGAAGTTTTACTCCACCCTTTGAGAAACAGACAACAGCAGGCTTTCCCTAAGGATCTGCACTGGGAGAGGGAAAAGAGTTAATCCCGTGTTTTCTGAAGATTAAAAGATAGAACATATTTCTAGTTTGTGTTTAGTGTTTATTTCCATTAAAAGGAATAAAAGAAAATTTCAGCTCTTCTGCAGAAGATACTGATAGTCTCCCACTGCTATTCCAGCAGTCTGAACTCCTGGCTCAGCATTTTAGACTCCTGGAGATCCCATTTGTTTCAATTCCAATTTCTGACAGTCTATTAGAGACAGTGAGGTGATATTTATTTCTCTTCTTCTAACAGTGAAGTAAAGGAAGAGTTTCATCAGCAAACTAAGCAAATATAAATTTTCTTATTATATATAAAATGTATATACTGAACCTCTATAAATCATGAAGGGGATAGTTTGTTAGGGACTTGGGAGGGGATAATCTCCTTTAAAAGTCAGGGAGGACAGGCCCCTAAGAGAAATATAATACTGCTGGTTTTTAAAACGTGACAAGCTCTTTATGTGGTTCAGAGTTGTAGAAAGACCTGAAAATAAATTGCAATTATTGTTCATATGATTCTTATTGCAGGGCTGTGGACTTTTTTTATTCATCTCTTTGTAAACACTATGCAATAGCCCCGTCTAGACAAATTCAAAGGTTTAATCCTTAGAGTCTAAGATAGCCACATTTTAATTTTCTTATCCTGTTCATAGATCAGATATTGTAGGGAAATGTCTTATAAATGTATGAGAATAATTCATCATTTTAAATAGTCTTTCCTATGGGTCGTGAGGAAGGTGGTAGAAAACAAAAGGATATTTGCACTTATTTTAAGCCAGTTTTAAGGAATCAAAGAAATATGAGGGAAGATGACATTGTATTAAATAAAAATTCAAATCTGAAGTACAAGATAGACTGATGTTATGCAATTCTTTTCAGAATTAAAATTAATTCAATTTTTCCAGTGTAATAAAAATGACATAGACCTACATGCTTATCTTGATGCCCCTCTATTTTTTTCAACCCACAGAAGAGACCATTAGCTTAAGAAGGAGTATGAGGGTGGCCAGGTTTGGTTGGAATTTCTTCTAACCAAATTCAATGTATTTTGGGTTGTAAATAATTTCCTCAGAAAGGAAAAGGAACTGTTGAGACTTCCTGATGATAAGCACTCCAATGAAGGAGGGGCCTTTAAATTAAAGAAAAATCTGTTTCATCACTATATCAACAGCATAAGCATTAGGTAGTTTTTATCATAAATAATGCTTGAAAGTACTGGCTCAGGCAGAATATATTTATGCAATGCATATATATATTATCTGTTCCCCTACTTACTATGTATTTGCCAAAGTGGATCCTTGTTTTTTCTTAACACATGACTTTTCAAATTGCCATGCATGTTATGCCTAGAAACAATTTTTCCAATCTTTTGGAGGCTTCTTTTTTTACTCCTTATTGTAGTTTGTATGTCTTTGGAAAATCTGTATTTTTCCGGCTGGAATTCTTCTATTTGCTGCTCCCTCAAGTTTCAAAACCATTCCCTCAAAGTAGTTTCAGCAAATCTTCCCTCCTTCCAAAGATCTGTTTTGGATTACTCCTCTAAAAGAAACATAACAGAGGCCACACAAATAAAACATTCTGCAACCCATAATGGTGCATCTCTTATTTCAAAGTGGACAATTAAATCACTGTTTTATACAAAGTCAATAAAAAGCCACATTTCTCTTGAAAGTCTAAGAGGCTGTGTAAGTAGTGCCAAGAATCACATGAAATTGTATGGAGGAGCTTTTTCTACATAATTTTGGAAAAAAAATCATTTTCTGAGTTCTAGCTTCTAACTTTGAAAGACAGAAAGAAAACAATTCCTTCAAAATGAAACTTGAAATACTAGGAATAAGATATATCTCCTTGTAAAGTTTTTCAGCCCTCAACTGAAGAACCCATTCTCTTTAGTATCACCTTTAGGTATATTAGGAAATCAGGAAGTCTGAAATATGTTTAGATGCATTATTAACATGTCTGTTTATTTCCTAGAAATTGTTTAACTGTTATGGCTTATTGATTCAATTTCATTTCATAGTAAAAGCATCTCTTGTGGATATGAAGCTGAACATTCTCACATCTTATTAATTTCAGCTAGAACATTATGTATAGGTACTAAATTACTTTCTTCCGTCTCTTCCCCATGTTGTACTTTCCCTGAAGAAATCCACTCTACAAGGCATTTAAACACTGAGGAAGACACAGAGGTAGCCCCAAGAGTATTATGTAGCAGATTGTCTGAGTATGATTAGATTAGGGTGAGTTCTGAGAATGAAATAACATGCTGATATTTTAAGTATGACAACAAGATGCTTTACAAATTGCTTACTTCAAGTAGGTTTGCTGATACACAGTTGCCTCTGTAGAGCAGTCTGAGACCACACTGGGCCAGGGTTTGAATTTTATTCAGTTGGGATGAAAATTTCTGTGTTAGTCTCATACCATTTCAATTTAATATTGGAAAGAACTGTAGTTTACTGCTCTTCATTAAAATATCATCTTGAAGTCAAATGAAGCTTGCTTAGATGCTCTTGGAAGATTGTTGTTGTCCTCGCACTGCTGAAACCCTTCATTCTCTTCTGAAGTCTTCAGAAGTTTTTAATTACAGTACTCTACTAGCCTTACAAGGTGGAAATTAAAACTCACTCTTCTACACTCGAAAACTCTAAAGTCTGTACATAACCCCCACAACAGCAAAATTTTTTTTAAATGGGGCATCAATAACTAAACATGTCAATATATGCTGCTGCTTAATTTTGAAGAAATAGGATAAATATTGTTGCAATTATTCTTCTTTTATGCTGAAAAGAGAGAGGAAAAATCAGTTTTGACTGCAATAGACCAATCTTTTTCCCATTATGGAGAACTTCTTGCCAAATAGATGGTCCATCAGCAGTAGTTATATCTCTTGAATATGTTTTAAGATTATTTGAAGGATCCCATATTACAAAATCTGCTGCTGTCAGAAAAGAACAGCAAATCCATGCTGGATTTATGGACCAGGGACCTTCCTGTGCTTACATTTAACCTCAGATCCCCAAATATGGATATAAATTTCATTCAATCTGGGTAACTGAAAAGTTTCGATTTCACTACCTTCTTAATGAGCCCCACCAAGAGGAAAAGTGGAAGGTGGCTCTCTGATGGCCAGCACTAGAGGAATGCAACAGCATTCTGCTCTGATTTTTCTTTATAATGTTTTAGTGTTTGTCACAAAAATGTCATAGAATGTAATTTTATAGGTAATTTGGGGGGAAAATGTTCAGTGTGTTGAGTCTCTACATTGCTCTGTCTCTGTGTTATGCAGTAATAGACACTTAAAGAGTCTTTAATTTAAATTTAAGAATACATTTAAATGTTTCATGGGATCCTGCCTTATGACCCAGTGCCATACATGCTGTCATCACTCTCCCTGGCATTGTATGTGTCCAAGGAAACAATCATACAGAATTAGTTGCTTTTTCTCATCCTTATTCCTCCAATAACCTGAAGTTGACAAGTTTGAATCAAATAGAACTGGGTAGAGGCCTCAAAGATTGGAATTTCTACAGGTTTTGTTGAAGTCAATGATTAGTAGAGGGAGGAGTCCCAGACTGATGTTCCATGGAGGCAAAGGTGATGTCTGAGCCTTGTGGACACCTGCTTTGCTGGTCATAGCACCTCTTCTGGTAAGGTGAGATGCACAACTTGTAATCTTCAGACCCATGGGAGGAAATGTTGGACACGTGGAAAGGGAAGAGAAAAGAGGACAAGCACCAGAAGGGGTGTAGTTACAGCAGGTTTTAGGTTAGAGATGGATTTTCTACAGTAAGGTAAGCAAGCAAGGCATCAAATGGAAATCTGCCTAAAGAGCTTTTACTGTGTTTTCTCTCTGTACACTGAATTTCTCTTTTATTATGTACTTTACATTTTTATGAGTGTGAAAGTGATTAAAATCAAAATATACAACCCTGAAGTTTTAAAAAAGGATTTGGAATAATTATTTGCACAGAAGACATAATTGCTTCACCTGCTTTTATAATGGTCTAGTTTTATCTGTATGCATTCAAGTTTCCCTTCATTACCCTTCCCATCCAGCCTCCAAAGTACAGAAAATGTTTTCTGAAATTTTGCTTTTAGCCCTACATCTTCATTTGTAGTCTTGTGAGTCTGTTTTTTGAGAACTAGCTAAAAACTATGAAACCCTGAAACCAGTTAGCAGATGCTTTAGAGCAAATGGATAATTCACTTCTGGGATTGGCATAGTATCATACTGAGTGTATTGCTGGTGGCATGAGGGAAAGTCTGGCTCTTATGGGAAGAGACAAATATTTAGTTTTCTAGACCTCAGTAATGGCAAGCTAGGACTACCTGTTTTACGAATTACCTAATGGGAATAACCCATGTGTCTGTGATTTCTCTCTGGACCCTCACATTGAAAAAAAGCAGAAACATTTTTTCACGTAAATATTTTTATTTCAGCTAGATATTTTATCCTGTGCCTTTGGACCTTCTCAGAAATTCAAGATAGATTTACATGCAACTGTTCTTCTGAAGTTGTTCATCAGCTGGGTTTGACTTGCATATCCAGAAATAGTGGGACTCAAGCTCTTGAAACCATGCAGTCAACTTTTGTGTTTTACACAAATGTGCCCATGACATTCTCTTAGATAGGAAGTTAAAGTATTTAAATATTTCTATAGAAATTGGTTACTGACATTTTTTAGGCTAATGAGAGGAGGATTAGTGCTTTTTGCCACCTAAATTGAGAGGTACAAGGTTGCTCTATACATCAGTGAGTGAGGTCTTCTCCTCTGTAAGATAACTCTTAACATTTGGTTCCCTGTGAAGTAAAAAAATACCTCCTAGATTACCTGGACACCTTTCCAGCCCCTAAGAACATCACCATGCAATTGTGATGAATCTAGTGCTGACAAGAGATTTTGCAGACTGTTCCTAAGCCAGGATCCTAATCAGACCCTACCCTGCTGAAATAGTTCTGCTGATCACCTGTCCATTTTCAAGTCTGCTATTCACAGTTCTGCCTCATTGCCATTATTAATAATATCAAAACAAAGTTGGGTTTTTTTTTTTTCTGAGAAGGTTAAATGTTCCATACAAAGAAGATGTCTAAAAAGTCAAAACAATATAAGTTCAACTTACTTAAATTTTTTAGACATAAGTAGGTTTGAAGCATTTCGTGTGAAAAATACTTCTAGAGATGGGGAAATTTTATGCCTCTTTCCACTGTACAATAATCAGGTCAATGCAGAGTACTTCTGTCCTCCTTTGGATGGTAGTTAAAAGATCTATATGCAAGGAATAGAATGTTAGACAATGATTTGTCTTAATGGAACCTGCAATAACTTTAGCCACCTAGATATTGAAATAATTTTTGGACTCCTCTCAAGCTCATCAATCTTCAATGTCTGCCCTTTTCATTTGATGCCTACTGCATTAAAAACTGAAAAACAAGAAATCCCTTTAAATATAACCATTTTCCAAGAGAATATTTATTCTGACAGCAGTTAATAATTATTGGCACATTCATATGTTGTTAAGAATCCTTTCTGAGTAGCTGTTTGTCAAGCAATTATTTCCTTTCTCTATTCATGTTGAGTTTCACTGTTTGAAAATTTGGAGTGGGGGAGTTATTTCGTGTTATCTTTCTCATGACTAGCTTAGATGCTTGGGAACTTCCCTATCAATTCAAGATCAGTTTGATGGTTTTTTTTATTTTTATTGCATTTGTGGGAAAACCAAAATAAAACATGAGAACAAAATCACTGATTTGACCCAAAATTCAGAATCTGACCCTTTAGCAGAAATAGATGGTGAAAAAAATCTAAAAATTGAAAATGCAACTATGATGTATGAATGCAATATTTTACAGTAGCTGTGTCTGTGTTTTGTGGAAGTGGTGTTAGAGAAGCAAGTGAAAACTCCTTTTTCCTGTAGGAGAATATTCTCGATAGTAATGACAAAATTTCATGTAATTTTCTGGTTTTATGGCTTAACTCATGATTCAGGATGAGGCAAAGGTAATATTTTTATTCAATAGAAAAGATTTGATGAAGTATAAATCAAAATACACAGATAACTGTATGTGTAGATATTTGGAGTGTCAGATAAAACTGCTAATTTTTTGAGAATTCTGCATGTGGGCCTGCATGTGCAGATTGATTGAACTATTTCAAATCTGTCCAAGGATTTGTAATGAGCTTCTTTTCCTTGTATGGAAAGGAAGTTCACTGTACATAATACACTATCTCGAGAAATAAAACAGCACAGGCAATACATTTCCATGATTAGCAAAAAAAAAAAATTGCTTGAGATGTGCGTAATTTCTAGTGAAGCACATAGGCTGTAAAAGTAGCTATTGTTGCATTCCAGTGGCAAGGTATGAATACCCTGCCAACTTCATGACAACAGTGAGGTCACTTCCATGTGATAGGGTAGGAGTCAGGTTCCTCTGCACAACACCTCATACAGAACCAGGAATGTCTCTACATGGTACAGATAAACTTTTATGGGCCCTGTAGTTTTCATATCAAGGGACAATGGCAGTGGCATGTGATGAGGCTTTGATTGCCAAGTTAATCTTGTGAAGAATTTAATAAAGGAAGAGTAGAATTTCCATGAAGAAAAAGTCAGAAAAAACGAAGCAAATGTGAGACTTTAGGAACAGATATACAAATTCAAACTGAAGCCCCCCCATCCCATCATTCCTATCCTAGTGATAAGTAAAAATAATTTTTCAAGAAGGACATAGATTCTGAAAAATTATGTGCAATGTTTCTCTGACATATTTGCCCAGCCTCCAAGAAGATGCAAATTAGGGAGACAATGAGTTGGAGATAGTCCTTATTTTTTTAGCAACTCATTGTGGATTTCTTTTCAGTAACATTTTTACTCCTACTTTGGAGCAGGGTAAACCTATGATCAGCCATAACATCTGTTGAGAAAGCTTTCATGGCTTGGGTTGCTTTCCTATTCTGAAAACAACCACTTTCCTTCTTTGCTTAGTATCAGTTAAGTACAAATTGTGTCAATTGGCTTCTAGTTAGGCTTTATTAAGTTACACCAGGATTTTGGCTAGAGTATACAGAGATTTCAGAAAATAAGACATATTTATTATTACCCTATGATAGGTATTAAAAGAATTCAGACATTAAAAATCATTTGTAATGTGGAAATATTGCCATTATCAATACAATCTTCCAAATCCCCTCTATCCCATATATTTGCAGACTTTGTTTATTTGAGAAGTCAGATGAAAGATTTGGAGCAAAATTGTTTGTTTGTAGCATGATGCTCAAGACAAAAATCATTGTTCAGTACTTGTAAGAGACATAATTATTTTTTTTCTCTACAGAATACTTATAAAAACTACAAAGGCAGGCTGAAAAGTCCACCTGATCACAATAATTTAAGCCCAAAACATCTACATAACCTGTCAGTTTTCTTTGATACCAAATAACTTAAATTTAATTGGTTTGTTTGCTAACTGCTGCAGATTAAATAAGATACTTCAAATGTTAAAATATCGCTCCAGAATATGTATCCCTTAATGAGACAAATTTGCTATCTTCCTGTAGAGCCAGATAGGATAGATGTAAAGAAATGAAATACATGTAAAGCTAAGCTCTGCATAAGAAGCAAGATGTTGTTGTTTTCCAGCAAGGAACCTTAGTTGTTTTTCTCCTTTTTATTGTAATTTCAGTCATTCTTGATAAATCATCTTTTCCAGACTTCTTGACGATCCTTGTTGATTAATCCTCTTCATATTCTTCCTCAGCTTTGTCTTAACCCTGCATCAGTGCTTGACCACTGTCTGCAAAAGGGGCATGACAAGGTATTTCTTAACTGATCATTTAGAAAAATAAAAAATTTTCCCAGGCTGAGTAAGTGGCAAGATGAATGACCTCCCGCCTCTCACATAAAGCACATTGTTTTACTAACTTAAGTAAACTTCCAAACCCCACCTCTGCACTGCTCCCATTTTTGTTTGAGATTGAACACCCGGATCCTCACTGCTTATCTTTTGGCATTCACAGCACTGTTATTCAGACGGTGGGAAAAAAAGAAGTACACTTAGAACTATGTAGCTTTTTTGTGTTTCCAATCACACTGAGTCAAATTTATACGAAATAAAAATGTATCATAAAAATATTTATTTAAAGATTTAGTATTTTAATAAAATGCAATAATAACTAATACAGCAAATCACAAATTTTAGCACAAGGAAATTATAAAATAAGAAAATACTTTGAATCTATTGTAACATAACTCAGAGTTATATGCTAAAGTCAAAGCTTAAGCCTTGTTAAATTTTTTAAGGTAGTGATCCAGTCAGACAGTATATTGTAGAACAAGCCCCACAGAGAATGCCAGTTCATTCCAGGAACTACATGGTTTCTCCAATCTTTGCAGGATCATTCAAAGACAAAGAGAAAAGAGATTAAATCTGTTGTAATGGGGAATCCTTACAACAAGTATAAGACAGTGATGAATTTGGAAGGAAAAATGAAGCGATATGTTTTTAGATGTTCAGAGATTATTTATTCCTCCAGCCACATGGCTGGAGAAATCTATGTTAAAATCATGCTTTTACAAAATGCCGTGATAAACTTCCTCTGAAAATATATATAACATTAATATTTTTTAGTTTGAGTCTCCACCAATTAAAAACTGAACCTCAGCAATATCATCCTGGTTCTGTAAACCTTAGAGTCTACTTAATTAAAAATTCCACATTAAATTCACTGTCTAAATCTATTTGTCAGTGAACTGGTTTTGCTTGTTTGTCAAAATTCTGGTCTCAAAAATTGGTATCATTTTCTGCTAAGTAAGGATTATTTAGGTTAGTGCTTTTAATGATGGCTATACTGGGATAACTTCCTGTGAAGTTCTCCAAATGTCAGAATTAATTTCTCTTATCAGTGTATAAAATAAAAATCCAAAAGTAATTAAGTTATACTGAAGATTTCTTTTTCACCACTCTAAGAAATCTCATGTAGAAAATAACTACTTCTGCTGATCTATTGCTTCCTACCAGAGAATAATGGGATATATATAGGATAGCCAGCGGTCAGCTAATTTATCAGAGAAGAAAATTCTTGGTTTAGTTAGCATTGCTGAGCTTTGTCTGCAATGAAAAGCTTAACCCAGGCTGACAATGTTTGTGAGAAGTGTATGCAATAGAAATGGTGTTAAAAATAGTTCAGCTGCAAGAAAAGATGGGGTAAAATAGATTGCACACATATCTAAAATTCTTTCTCCATTTCCAAAGCAAGTAAATTTTGGTTCACATACTCATTATATGAAGATGTGGTCCACATCAAGACTTTTTGATGACTTATGGTTATTTTAAAAATATGAAATAAAATTCTGTAAATAAATTTTTCTTACAGATTACTTAATCACTAAGTAATGTTTTATGAAAAATTATATTCGGCCTGTTGTTTGAAAAAGAATGGGAGACAAACCTTCCTTTTATCTGTTTTATTTTACAAATTCAAAGTGAATTTTCTTACAAAATAATCTCTTTCACAGATTTTTTTAAAACAGTAGAATTATTCTTTGCTGTCACATTTGCTCTTCTACTATTCTTACACAGTTTTAAAACCTGTGAGGAAAGAAATTTATGCCATGCAGTTGCTATTTACTGTCTTTTTTTCTGAAAATGAAAAGCACTTTAGACATTGAAGAAGTAATGCTGTAATATTTACCATAATATTCACTAAAAAAAAAAGATTTGAAAAGATTTGAGATTTCTTCTTTCTCCACAAGTATATAAGTGCAAGGGGTTTGATGCATTTACATCTTGCTTACATTCACCCTTAGGAAAAACAAAACCCACAAAAACCCAACCCAAACTGAACTAAACCATACCAGACCAAAAAAGCCATGGTCAAATGCACTGAAAAACTGGGCTGAATAAGGCTGAATACTCCAAAGCTGGAGGGCACAGCTGTGATGTGTGATCTCTCACCTGCATAGCTGTCTCTGATGGCTAAGGAACATACTACACTGCCACAGCAGGTTTGAGAAGGCAAGTATTGCAGCCTTAACCCCTGATTGTACAGACTGCATAGCCTGTGTCATCTTTTGCAAGTGAAAGGGATACAAGTGAAAACTTTGCCCCTCCTGATATTAAGAATTGAATCCATTTAACATGCATTTTTACTCAAATCACTATTTCTAAACAAAATTGTTAGCTGCTGGTCAGAAACTTGCATTTTTTCCTATCAGTCCTGTACATCCATGAAATACTTACGCAGCTGAGCATGTACAATTCACTTCTAACCTTGGGTCTTAATCTGCCATTGTCCATTTTGAAAACTGAATTCAGTGTAAACAATTTGGTAAACCTATGACTCATATATTACTTAGAATTTAAATGGTAAAAATCTGATCCTGCATGCAATGTATGCTATATTAAAGTGCTTCTAAAAAGCTTTTATCATTTTCTTGTAATTCTAAGTAGAACTCTGCTTGCTTGCTTTTTGCAATTCAACTTGTTTGTTAGGTTTCCTGTGGGTTCACTCATTTTCAGTAATGCTGATAACGTACCATTAGCCAGTTCTGGGCTTTAATTTTCTTCTTTTTTATTTTTGTTTTACTACTCCAACCCTAGTAGGATAAGTTCTGTATGGTTATGTATGCCAGGTTTGAAACAAAGATCAAGTATTTTATGCACCAGTACTTCAGAAAAACTTTGCTTTATGGAGACTTTCCTTTCTCTTCTCTTTGCATTTTGAAGTCATTAGATTTAAGAGTCCTTTGAGAATCAGTGGAGAGAGAAAAGGAATGTAAAAGCAGCAGGGGGAATACTTCTCTTTTGCAGAGGGGTGAGACCATGGCATTGGCTAGTCTGGTGCTAAGAGCTTATTGATGTAGAAGTGATGTTAGAGGTGTGAGATGCCAATCATGAAGTGAATGAAGTTCAGAAGAATACGGAACAGATAACAGGCAAAAACAGCCTTTCAAGAGGGTGACTGCACAGTGATCAGAATCACAGCTGAGAATACAGGGAGAGCTTCCCAAATGAGGGATGATGTTTGACTTCTTAGCAAAGGCCTGAGGCAGCCAGCCCCAGGTGCCTAATGGAAACATTTTCTCTATGTACACTTATGCCTTTCACAGTGTTTTTAACAGAAGCCTGCTCTGCCTTTCCGTCTGTGAAACAAAAGTTTTCATTTATTGATGATTTTCCTTGGCTTTCCATCCTTGCAGAAGCACATCTAACAGGAGAAGGTATACATCTTGGCTGTAAGATGAAAGAAATAAAAGTCTTGTAGGTTTGAAATTCACTATTCAGTCAATAATTGATCAATTCACTGATCAATATTCTCATCATATAAAAGGAAGATGCACAGTTTTAAAAGTAGCAAGCTAGAAGAGGAATCCAATTTCAATCAGTTAAATCCAGTCAGCTAGTTGAAGTGGACTTTTCCTCTACCTTAATAAAATGGGAGGTTATCTCTCAGTTTTTCCAAGGGAAAGGAAAGGAATTAAATATTTTCAAGTAGGACAACATGTTTGAGAAAAGAGAAAACCAGTATGATGGCTGAAAGTTTAAATTAGCAGCCTCAGTTTTTTTCTTAACCTGAAGATAAGAGGAAGAAATACTTTATTGTTTTCCATATCTGAATTTTAAGAAATAAAGATCTGGGGGTTGGAACAAAATGGGAAGCAAACCACTAAGAAGTTGCAGTAGATCACAGCTACAGCCTATCTCCATTCACCAGCACTCTATATCTGTATGTAATGTATTTTTTATTTAAAATTTAGCTAGGTAATGTTCTGAATTATTTCCGGTTTTATTCTCTAATTGTATTTAGCAGTGAGTGATGTGGTGGACTTGCCATTTTCAAAAGACTTGCATGTTTATGATACACATTCTTGTTGTTGGAAGCAGATGAGAAGTTAGTAGAAGTTAATAAGAAGTGCACGTTTACTTGAGTTGCTCAATTACTCTTTCATTTTATTTGTCAGAAACACTACCATGGTTTGTAGCTATAAAATACAAATTTCACTTTCCACTTCATCTTATTTATGTATAAGGTATTTTTAGGACAGCATATTTATATTAAGGGAGTGATGAATCATTAAGTAGTACAGGAAAATCCATGTATTGATTTGTCTTCATCTTGTGTGAAATTCATAAACTAAATTAAAGTTCTTCTGTTTGGAGGTTTGGAGAGTTTTATCTTATTTCTAGTATATTGATCAAACAGTTCATTTATTTATTTTATTCTACCTGAAAAATAAACATCACTGCCTTTGGTCCCTGTCTACAGTCTGCTTTTACCTCTTAGTCTAAGTGTGTAATGGATGGGAGATGCTATTGTAGGAAAGCTTGAGACTATAACAGCAGGTACTCAGCTGCTCCCGACCAACATGCAGTGTCTCTGAAATTTTCATCCCTTTCACTCATACATATGACTCATGCTTAATTTGTGTAGTGTTTTTAATTTTAATGAGGAAGAGATAGAAAGTATTTATGCATTTCCTGTCATGCTTCAGGTAGACACATGATTAAAACCCTGTAATCAAGAAATAATTTTTTTGCATTCATAGAGTGCTTGTCCTGCTGCTCAGGACCTATTTTTAATTAAAAATTTGAGCTCTGGTATATTTGGAAATATCATTATGTTAACAATAATAGCCATGAAAACATGAAAGACTCATCCACTGTCTCAACAGAACAGAGAAGGAAAGCAGTGGGATATCTTACACCTTCCTCAGCTTCACAAAATGAATTGTAATGGACACAGTATAACATGAGGTTTTCACAAGGTTAGCCCTCCCTTGGTGATTTGCTGTGAAGGAAACTGTAAGGCAGAACTGAGAAACTTTAACTCTTTCTTATTTGTCCACAGGAAAACATTAATATTTTACTGTGCATAAATTAAATCACACACTAGGCTTCATAAAGTGCTGTTCAGATGTGAAAAATACAGAATTTTTACTTTTTGAAATGTGATAAATATATGGTAAAGTGATACAAAATGCAATATAAAAGTATAACCAATTTCTCCATAATCTGTGCTCTGCTTCATACTGGAACCTTTAATTCCAGTAGTGGAGAGTGCGTAAATTCTTTCTAGTTTCTATTCTTAGAAGGATTAACATAAGAAAGTCAAGCTTAAAATGAAAGAGTATTGAACTTTATATGAAGAATAAAGGAGGAAGTCTCCACAAATTGGACTTCTCTGATGATCAGAACTCGCTGCACATACACTCTGGTATCTGCAGACCTTGCTAAGTCACACGGCAAAGCAGAACCCTGCATAATCTTGACAAACCACTGGTTTAAGTAAGTGTGGCTTTGTGTTTGTCCAGACACAAGTTTGTTGGTCATTCATCCTTTATTTATACATATGGCTATTTATTTATATTCCTCTGGTTATGCCTTGTTAATGGTTTATTCTGCAGAATGTGATTTTACAAAATATATTGTTGTGTATCCAGACTCTGCATATGGAGAATATACTTGATTCGGATGGGTGCCTTTTAACTGTATGGTGCTTTGACTTAGGAGGGAAGAGAAGTGAAGTCAGTCATTGCTATATTGCATGCCAATGCTTCTCACTCCAAAGTAAGTGCCAGTTGAATCTTTTCTGGATCTATTGCAGCTGCACTACATACAGATGCAGAATGTCTGCCTGAAAGCTTTGTCTTTGCCTCTCTCTGGATGCCTCTCTCAGAATGCTGCAAAAATTGTACAAGTGAACAGATGAGCAGGTATGGATTGCCTGAGAAATATTAGAAAGTACTGGAGATGAACACAGCACAGGGAAAAATCTCTTCATTTTTATTTCTATGGATTCTAGCATGGTGAATATTCATACTCAGAAATATATGGGTCAGTCCAGGCAGCCCAGAAAACATGCAGTTTTCTGCATGGATATTTTCTTGCACCAGAGCACATTAGCAGATGCTGGCACTTACCTGTTCTTTCTTAAGTCCTTCTTCCTTCTTTTCTTTCCATGCGGAAAGATGAGGTCTCTTGCTCATTCTCATTTCAAAAATGATCTCCATTTAGCAAAACAGATGTTCTCTTCAAAAAGGCTTCAGGTAATATGGACATCTCTGCCTTTCCTTAATGAATCCATCTCAACCAAATTACATATGCATAAATGCAGCCTAAGTCCTTCAAGGACATGCTCATTAGCTGTGTCATTTTGGATTCACTCTTTGGAATAAATATGCCCCTGTGGCTGTTTGAAGCATTTAGATTCACAGATTCTATTTGAAAATAGTGATTTGATATATATTAACTCTATATTGCTATGTACACAGAAAGAAAAAAAAAGCCAAGAAGATAGTTATTAGCTAAAGTGTAAAATAAGTTGACTTATTGCACAATCCTGTATCCTTTTCACATACATAAAAGATGAGACTTTGATCAATCATCTCTACTATCCTAATTTATTCACAGTGATATAGCTTAGCTAACTGGATTTTCCTTATTTATAATGAAGTGACAGAAAATAGTTCTAGCTACAGTAATTCCCTAATTCACAAATACAATCAGCATAGGTTTTGGGAGATTTTGATTCCTGTCAGTGTAGGTAGATGAAATATTTCTAAAACATGGCATACTGTAACAGAACATGAGAAAAAACAGTTTCAAGGGAATGTCTGCTATACAGAAAACCTATAGGGAGATCCATCAACATCAGAAAAGCTTTAAAGATCTGAAGCATTTTTATTAAATAATCTTAAACCACGTTTTGTTGAAATAGACAAAATATGTAGTATAAGACTGGATGACTAGATACAGTAAAGAGATAGTAGGTTATTCTTAGCTGCTCAAACTTCGTGACAATGTCTGTGTAATTAATCAGCTTTGCCACTTTAAGTTCCATTTCTTAGGCTGTTTTATGCTAAGTAAAAGCAAGGAAATGTAGTTACAAACATGTCCCTCAGAGTTGATACTAGCCGTGCTGCTGTGGAAATCAATGAGAAGCTCTCCCTTGGTGTCAGTGCCAAACAGAGGAAACCGATATGGGTTAAACCAAAACATTGCAGTGCTAGTTATTACTGGAGAGGACATTTGGAATTCTCATGCAATCTCTATTTCTTTCCTTTGCTCCTTTATCTACTAGGAAACACTAAACCTTACCTAGCTAGAGGTTTTGGTCCTTTTTGGTTTATTATAAGGAACTTTAGAAACAAACACTCACACTTCCATCAGGTTCTAAGGAAGATGAGACTGACAATTAAAAGTACTTCAATTCTAGGAAACCTCCAGTAGGCTGGAGTGACAGATCCATCAGAAATAAATTTGTGTTGAATATTGGAAACTGGTACGTGTGAACAGGGAATGTAGCAATTGCAGATTCATACAGTTTGATTATATATTACATTTGAGGGCTTATTAAGGCACAAGAGCATGCATTTTGTTACGGAAACCCAAGGATTTAATACAGGTAAAAAGTCATTATGGCACTCAAGGGCAAAATAAACTGTAAGCAATGCAGCATTCCTTCATGAGAGTAAAGCAATATATATTCTGCTTCAAGCCTTACCCTAATAAATAGGCCCTAATCCCATACAATGCTCCAAATAACTGAGATATAGAAACACAGTATTTACAGATTGGCATTTCTCCCACCTGTTGCTTGGCCTATCTTCAAATATTATTTAGGGATCTTTTTCTATTGAAAGTTGGTCTGAGAAGAATTTGACAATACTGCTAATACTAAAAGTCACATCAACACTAAAAATGTGGCTGAAGCACAGTCCTGTTCCACCCTCCCCTCAACATGGGAAAGTTGTCCATACCATTATTATAAAACAGATTATACATTTAGATTACAAATACATATCAAAGCAGTATTTTGGGCTTTTGTTCCTGTTGTACAGTGCTAAAAGCATCTTTTAAGAACAAACACATCTTTTCACTTCCAACAAAGTCACTACATTCCTCTCACGTTCTCTGGGAAATCATTACACTGATGACTCCATTATGCAGATCTTTCTAAGTTAGTCTGAAAACCTGCATAGTTGTAGCACTGCAGTGCTCTGTGGTACTTTTCCAAAAGGCTAATTATCCGGTGTCAAGCACGTTGCTAGTGGAGTGGTGCTAATTACCTTTTTCCTCTATTTGTTCAACTAAGGAACTTAATTAGGTTCAACTTAGGCCCATTGCTTTTCACCTGTTCTAAACTTGAAACTTGCTGCTGCTTTATCACTTCTAGGGAAAAAACTTACCTATTTTTTTCCAAACATTTTAGTTGTGTTATTCAAATATGTTTCCCCTTCTGAGAGATGGCAGGACTACCAAAGACTAAATGGACAACACAGCCTCACTACAGCTGCAAGAATATTCACAGACCAAGTCCTCTTAGCACACTTCTGTGGGCATGTGAGAGAGAAGGACGTGATGGGGAACTTTCAGCTTGGCTTGGCTGAGAGTGAAACATTGTCCAGCTTGGCTAGAGAGCAGGAGAAACATCAACACATTGGAGGCTCTCACTGAGTCAGCACGGTTGGAACACCCACCCTGCAAAGGAAGATTGTGGGACTGGTTCAGTGGGAGCAGATATGGCTTCACAGCACCTGACTGCTAACCAATACAGAGTGAAGTGGATCACAGGGGTGGGGATGGAATCTTCACAGTGATTTCCAGTGGGAGAATGAGAGACATTGGCCAAAACAGGAAAAGTTTTAAGGTTTAAGACAAGTTTTTCCCCACAAGTCCAACCAGGGATCAGCACAGGGAGGTGGTGTTGCCTTTCTCCTTGGAGGATTTCCAAACTCCTTGCAAGAAAGCTCTGAGCAACCCAGTCAGACTCCATGGCTGAGCCTGTTCTGAGCAGGGGGCAGTGCTAGAACCTCCTGAGGTCCCTGCTGGCTTGATGTATTATGTAACTGCTTTGATCCCCTCCATGGTATTTCATCATTATTTTGTCTGGCTTGTTCATTGTTACCCAAAGATCAGCCACTCTAAATCACAAACAACTTGAAGACCTGCCTTCAGCAGAACAAAGAAATAGAAATAGTACTAATAGAAATAATACTAAGATATTTGTCCTAGCAACGGATTTCCCCTGCTTTCCATGGACTTTCACTTTAGTTAAAATCTAAATGCCTTAGACAGAGAAGTCCTGCACGAATGCAAAATAACTTTTATTTTATTGTAGTTTAGAAAAGCCTCAGTGTAGGGGTTGCAAGCTTTGTGCTTTAAATTCTTTACCCTCCATTTAGATTCAATTTTTGTCTCTTGTGAATGATTCTTCCAGTATCCTGGGATGCTTCTTTCATCACAATATTTTCAGAAACCTCCACAAAACCTCTGAAAGTCAAGCCTCTGCAAAGTATTAAGAACTATTCTGCAGGGAAAACATCAATTCTACTGTATTTCAACTATGAAATATGATACTTGAAAGCAAATACAGTCCTTGAATCTATTGTAAAAACCGAGTGATATATCACCTTAGGCATGGCAACAGTTCTAGGAGTAACTGGACTGTGATCACTTCCTACTATTAAGAAATGAACATTCCCTCCCATGTAAAGCAGAAAAACATTACTCAGTGAAGTAATGTGTCCACATCAGCTGCTGACAAATAATCTTTGCAATAGTAGATAAAGTGGGTGTACCCAAGTAAATTTGTCCACACTTTTACATTTGAAATTTTGCCACTTTCAAGAGTTCTACATGGATATAATTTCCCATGGTTAAACAGAAATTTTCCATGTAATAATCATAGAATTGACTCTATTTTTAAGATTTGCATCATCTATCCATGGGGATTTTAAAAGATTAGAAATATTGTTTAAATAATAAATCAAATGTGGTGAAATCTACAGGACAGAATTGTGCTGCATTGCATATATGCCATTCCCAGTCTAGCCCACATGCTCAACATACACTTATTATACAACAGGAAGGAATGTGGAATTCAGTATATTATTTGTAATATCCAATAGCCTTTTAAGCAGTTGAATAGTACTATAGATCCTGACATGACTGAATAGGCAGATAGAATTCAGTTGTCTTTAAAGCTGGTTTATTGCAATGCTTTTAGAATTTCAAAGAGAGGTTCTTCTCCAGCTGCTTGGTGAAGTTTTAGACAAGCCAGTTAACATACACTCTCCAAATTGACCTGGAATGGATAAAGTTCTACAGTTTTCATGGTATGTGTTGCATTTAGGATGACCAGTATTCAAAGCTCTCAAGTGGAAAGCACTAGGGTCTCCAAACTAAACTTTCTGTGTGTTACCATTATTGTAAATTGTACTACATCCACATTGATGTCTTCCTCACCTGCTGTCATAACATCGTATAAATTTCTCTTTTTAAAATTTATTTTGGGTCCATATTTTTACTATTGCTATATTCTCATTAGCATACACTAAAGATGTATAAGGATGTTTTTAAAATTTATCCCCTTAAAATACAGTGTCTTTGCTTTCATTTTTGAATTAAAGGATCTCCTTGAAGAGGTATTGTGGATCCTGTGTAAGGGAAGTGTATTTGGATCATAAATTAGAACTCTTGGCTGGAAACATGGCTACAAAAGCCATCACTTTAGCACTAGTTCTCCTTATGTCTTCATGTCTGCTCCATTCTCTGACCTTGCCATTGCCTTGCTCTTTCCTGCTGAACAGAAATAATCTCATATCCTAGAACTGACCTGTAGAAAACTGTCACAACACAAATCACTTGATCACTGGCTCGACAACTTGAGTCATGTCAGAAAGTCAGTGCCCTGCCAAATCTGTTTTAGAAACCCCTGAGGACATGACATAATGAATCAGTTCTCCCTGGTGAGGCTTGCTGTGGGTTTCTTCTAGGTTTCAGTTTTTTGGTTTGTTTTTTAGTTGTTTGGGTTTGGGTTTGTTTTGGGTTTGTTTGGTTTTTTGGTTCAGTTGATTGGTTTATTGGGGATTTTTTTTTGTTTATTGTTGTGTTTTATTCAGTTTTGCCTAAATGTTAAGAATCTGTCTGGTTTTTGCTTTCCTATTATTTTTTTGTGGCAATGTTGTTAAAAACAAATGGGATATGTGCATAAAGCATGCACAGTGAAGTTAGTTCACTTCAGGAACTTCAAAGTTGCCATTTAACCAACAGAAATGCCAGCATGAATGAACATAATGTCACACAATTATTACAGTCAGCTTCTCTGCACTTACTGTGCTTTGCCTACTCCTTTGGTTTTTTCCTGCTTGACATGGAAGATTTCTTAACTCATGAGAAGATAATTTTCAAATAATTGGATTCTAAAAAATCTATCAAAAAATTGACAAAATACCTGAAGAAAATAGAAAAAGAATTCTTGTGTTGTTGATATATCACTACTATTTTACATTTTTATGTCTTCAGAGATGTAGATGGATTATTAACAATTTATCATGTTATTAGTTATTAGGGTGTCATCTGTCATCAGATTCCAGTTTCTGTATGCTTTTTCTTCTCCTAAAGTGAATTGACTCCTCATGGTCAATACAATGACTTAGATGTCATTGATCTTGTGCAGGAAATATGGAAAGGATCAGCGGCTATGGAAATCTATAAGAGAAGACTAAGCCATTGCAATTCTGAAGCTGAAAGACAATTACAGAGTTATAGATAAAAGTTTTTGATTACATTTCTGCATAGAAGAATACCACAGCAAGATGCAGGAGGAATTTTCTTCTGGCAATTAGGGTGAAACCTTATTTCAAGCTTCTTATTAAAAAAATGTAAAGGCACTAATCTAGGAGAGCCTACCTTTATGATTCCACTTATTCTTTGACAAATGGCCCCATTTCAAATCCCTCCTTATGATACTTTCACAAACCAGCTAAGTACCATTGTTTTGTAAGAAAGCCTTTAGTCCCTTAATGAAGTTGTCAACCTCTGTATTAATAATTAACTGCTAGAAAGGAATTTATGAGGCAAGACTCTTGAACCATGATAACAACTTTCTTGATATCCATTGGACTTCTTGCCTGTTAAATGAGTCCTGTGCTTGAACAATCACTTCTTAAAACTTTTATTTGAAATTCCATGTTCCCTTCAATATCTTCTCATTTGAGGTGTGCATTTGATTTTGACTATAAACTTTTGGGTTAGAAAAAAAATCCCTGATCACCCCTACGCAGAAACATCTCTGCATCCCTAACAGGCCTACAAACATGATGAGTATATTTAAAAATTTAAACAATACAGATAAGTAAATGTGCTCTTGAAATATCTTTCTCTGCCTCCCTGTCCCATTAAACTTGCCTTAAGAGTCTAAGCTACAACAGTTTGTTACCTTCTTGCAGTTGGAAGTGTGGAGGGAGCCGTTCATCTCTAAACTTATAGTTTTAGTGAAAATTAAGTTTTACTGGTACTTTCACTAAAATTATGCAGCTTTATTTGCAATTTGCCATCTGCAATTAGATTAATCTTCTCCAAACTAATGAAGTGTAATTTGTAAATAAACTGTTTGTTTTTTTGAAAGGATCACTCCAGTCATTTAACTGTCAAGTCTCCTCCAAATGGATGCCTTGTTAATCATGAATGTCAGAGACTAGCCTTTTTGAATTAGAGTGACTTTCTGGAGATGTCACTTGGCTTGGCTCTTTGACAAAGACTAGCAGGAAAGACTTCTGTTTCTGATTTTCTTCAAAGCCACAGAAAAGCAGAGGTGCAGGTTACTTTATGCCTTCCATCTTTCTTTTGACAGTGTTAAAAAGGTCTGTGAGATCAGATCTCCTTACACAACATTTTCCTGTTACACATTCATGATGATGTGTCATGACAGAGGTGAAAGCTAAGAACAATTTCTTCATGATTATAATAAAGATCAAATATGACAATTGCACAATACACTTTACACAGTAATGATAGCATGATATAGAACCATGGGACTAGTTAGACTTTAACAGCTTTAAATTATCCTTTCTCTAGTCATTTCTTTCTGATGTTTCCCCTGGTAGTGCCTTCTGATTCCAGGTATCAGTTTTTAATCATTCTTTCAGCTGTCAGGTAATATATCATTCTTTTCAGAATATATTCTTCTCACAGATTGATAGATCTGTGTGTGTCTGTGTGTTTTGGAGTTTGGGTTTGCAGAAGGGCTGTTGGGTTGGTTTTTTTACTTAACAGCAGCAGCAGCAGCTAATCTTGTTCTGAGACCCTTTATACTCCTGATAATAAAGTTCAGCTGGTTTATACTGTTCCACTAGCTTTTACCTAAAGGGTTGAGCAGAGCTAACAGTTGTGCTTTGAGCAACTGCAAATGCATACAGAATTCATAGTTCAGGATGGAAAAACTAATATTCAGATCACACTACTTACATCAGTTTCTTATTTCTTATTTTTCTCATGCTCTAAACTTTGACAATGAACTGCTTTGCTGCAAGCTCTGTTATTTGCATCCTGATTTGTGAGAGTGTCTACAAGCTCCAGAGCAGCGTTGCATCTGAATTTGAGGTAATAAACAAGTTTGTCAAACGAGGTCCAGGATTTGTAATGATTTATAAGAATTACAAGTAGGTTATTATTATTTCATTTCAGATTGGCCATTCTGCTCACAGAGAATGCAATCTTTAAAGACAGACATAGCAAGTCAATAAAAAAAAAAAATGCAGAGAGAGCTGAGATGCCAGTATTTGAAATTTTGTCTGTGTACATCTTTAACATTTATATGATGCTGCTAGGAAAAAGTCAGAGAAGAGGCCAGAAAATGGTGTGTCATAAAACTGATCTTACTAATATATTCTGTCTTCTCCTGTAGTAAATTGAAATTACAGTCATTTTCTCCTATAATAATTTGAAAGCATTTAAATTAATTCTTTATTTAACAGTTTTGTTTTTCAATTAGCTTCTTAATTGCTCACTAATCAGTTACAGTATTCTCATCTCTACCCTTCAAATCCATATTTTTCTCATGCATGTTCTTCTTTATGTACAGAGAGTTTTAATGTCATTTTGGAAGATTAGTTATCATATATCAATATAATGTTTTTTTGGTTTTTAGCTATCAAAATCACAAGTCACTGGTTCCCCCCACTCCCATTCCCCCCACAATGATTAGATTATTTTGGCAATATCCAACAGGGAATGGACAATAACTCTTAAAATCAAATAGATATTTCAAATATATGAGGAATGAAGCTTACAGTTCACTTATATGTTTTCATGCTAAAATGTTTGAGATCAGAACTCAGCAGAAAGCAAAGAAAAGGCACTAAAAACATGGCAATGTGAAAATTAGTTTTGCATCTGTGGCAGTTTCCCCACCTTCCTCTACAATGACAAATGTGGACTTTATGTTCCAGTAGAAGCAATCTAGCTTTCCTGATGGTCATCCCACTTTAAGCTTGCCTCTGTTCTGCCAGACTTACAGCTCTCACTTTCTGCTAGTGTCAAGGCATCTTAAGAATCACCTTTGTATTGATACACATACAGTACCTTCTTCAAAAGCAGATAGCTGTTCTGGCCCAGGATTAAATAAAGGCTGTGTGAATTGGTGGCAGAGTGTTTTTTCCCTTCCCTCCACCTCCAGTTCAATCTGGTGTGCAAGGGAACAGAGTAAGTTAGATGCCTTGTCCTCCTTAAACTTACCATGGCATAGCTTATTTCCTTCTTGTGCTGAAGAGCAGCTACTTTTAAGAAACAAGGCTCCACGTTTACCCACTCTCAGGTTTGACTGTCTCCAGTCACCTTTGTCTGTCACAGGACATTAGGCAGGCATTCCTTCTGTTCCCTGTCATGTCCAAAACTTAAGTAGCATTTGTAAACAAAATTAAAAACATTTGTAACTGGGATAGGTAAAAGGTATTCAACAAGAGCTGTTTAATTAAACAAAAGCTGTGATATTGGCCTGGATGGCTAAGATTTATGAAAATCTCAATTCAGAACTATTTGGCTAGACTGAGATTGCATTTAGGAGACAGCTGATGAGTACAAGGATTTTCACAAGAGAACATTTACTGCAAATGAAGGAGTAAGTGTGTTGGCAATTAGAGACTTTGGGGGAATATAAAAGATCAGCCTCTGAAATTGAATTTAGATGTGACTGTTCTATTTTCTGTGATTGATCAGGCTTGTGCAATGGCTCAGCTTTTCATTAATGCTGATGGCTATACTCATGGGCTCTGCCACTTCAGCAGAGGGAAGACCACTTGAATTCTGCTTTCATTCTCCTCTTCCTATTTCCCTGGAGTTCAAGGGTCAGCAATCAAAGTGCACATCAACCAGCTGAAACTGAAACTTTTTCTGCCTCACTGAGCAGACTCTGAAAAAGCCCTGGTTGCACGGATCATTTGTATTGCTATTTGCCATTGCTATTTATCTTACAAATAGTAGAAAAAAACTTGCATTAGTCCTTGCATCCTGTATGAAATTATTTCTCATGTCTGTGCAGACAAGTATCGGTATTTTATGTTTATCCTATAACAAGTTACAATTTCCATAGTGCATGTGTCATTCAAACACACATAAATACCCTTCAGATGGAGTGAAAGAGCTAGCTTAGGTCAAGGGTGATCCTCATTTATGGGATAGACTGTGAGTCATTTGTTTCGCCATAAGTGAAAGGATTATCATGCTTAGTGAACCACTGAAGACCTCTCAGAATTTATTCCTAGAACTTCTCTTGGGTTTTATGAAAACTTTAATCATGATAGCATCTTAAAAACAAAACAAAACAGAACAAAAAAACCCCAACCAAACAAAATAAAAAAAACTAAACAACAGTAACAAAAACAACAAGGAAAAAGTAGGACTTGACTAATAAGTCAGGAAACATCCTTCTTGAAGTTTATGGAAGTCAATTGGCTAAAACTTGAGGAAAATGGAACTCTCGCTTTTTATGCAGTCTACCCCATACCTTTTTTACTTACTCCTAGTATGGTATTTATTTTCTCATCTAAGGCACTTGAAATGTAAATAATATATGGCTATCTTTAAGGTCCCATCCAACCCAAACCACTCTATGACTCTATGACATTTTCTGGCACAACTTGGAATCATCTTCTAAGGAAATTTGTCCTACAGTATCACTGTTAAGAAAAGAATAACTTATTTAAGTACCATATGGTGAAGTGAAACTGAACAAAGGGAAAGGACACATTATGAGCACTAGAAAGGGGATATAAAGAAGTGATACATTCACTTGTTCTTTCTCCTGTTTTTTTTCTGGACTACCTCTCTCCAGCAACTGCTTCTTGCTTTGTTATTTCTCAAGCTATTAATGAAAGCTGGCAGCTGTCCTGCTAGCTACCTGACTCTTTGGTTAACCAGCTGGACAGTGTTATGAAACCAGCACCTACTAGCACAGAGGCATACATTTTCACCTTCAGGGTGTGCTTGGGCTGTGCCTGCCAACAGTCTTTAAAAAATAATCCCCATCTCCAATTATCATCTGAATGTTTTATTTTATTTATATTCATACACGCACAGGCACACAAGCCTGACACACATTTTTTAAAAATTTTTATTTTTACTTAGCAAAAAAAATAGTTGAGGGTTCAGTATGCACTAGTATAAAAGTTTTAATTTGTAGAAGGTTGGGCTAAAGGTTTTTAAAAGGGAGAACACCCGCAAACTACATCTGCATGGAGTAGTTTCTTTCTGCTCTCACTGCTGTGGTTGATGTTTTATTCAGATGATCTCTAAAGACACTTAGTTAATTAGCTCAAGGAAGCAACACAAAAATTTACGTTGGGTCAGGTAATGAGTTCTTCAGATTCAGTTGGCTTCCCTGGGTGATTTAGCAGAACAGCATTATGTTTTCTCTTAGCCTTGGAAATCCTCAGGCTTAACTTCCAAACTTTTACTTGAGCACTCTAAATTTCTGTTATCTATCTGATAAATTAAAAATGACAGAAGATGAGAAACGGAGAATAAATTGGCTATTCTGAGTTCAGCACTAAAGGACAGCAGCTTGGATGATTCACCTTCAAGGACCAAAGGCAGAAATAGCCTTTGAAAGCTGAGTGCTCTCCCTGAAGGTATCTACCAGCCAATGTGAATTTAAGGGCTATACCATCCCTGGCTTGATTTCCACTGAACCATGAGGGTCAGTGGCAAGCAGTTGGAAAGGGACTCCTGCCAGCAGGAGTCCATCAGGCAGCTGGCAGAGGTGGAGCAGTGCAGGCAAAAGCCCTGCTTGGATCATTATGGACACACAGCGTGCAGACATATGTCAGTGATGCCAATTACTCCATGGATGTTACACTGTAAGCAAACAGAAATTAACAGTATTTTCAGCAATAAGGCAACAAAAAAAATAAGGCATGTTATGTACAAAAAATGAAAAAAGAAGAAATATGATTAGCCTGTGTTCATACCATTAACCCACTTTTTTATAGTGTTTTAAATCCCAAAAGAATTTTACCTGTTCTCTCCTTTTGCTGATTGGTAGAAAACCTCATATCACTACTGCTGCAGTTGTTTCTGCTTCTTTTATTTTTTTCTTTTTTTTTTTTTCTGGACTCCAGGGCTTGTTTCTTTTTTCCAATACTGAAAATTACTTAATATCTCAGTTTGAATATGGCATAATTTGCTATTTCTCTAGAAAGTATGAAAGCAAAAATACTGAAAGAAATCACTGTCTTCATCAACTTGTTGGAAAAAATGCAGAAATAAAGTAGTTTATTTTTCTTGTAAGTATGAATAGAGAAAAGGCTATGACCAAAAAAGGAAATGTTCAGAGAGAGAATTTATTTTGTAGAGTGGAACTTTTATATTGCTCTCCAGTCAGGACTTGCATTATTTATTTAGTCATATGAAATTTTTCTCAGAAAAAACATATATTGGAAATTGGATTTCCCAGATGACAGATTGTATTATTATCATAACTTGTATTAGTTTCAATGTGGTCAATTTTTTTTTCTCTTTTTTTTACTGAAACAAAATATACATGAATTCTTTATGTGGGATGTGTAATTGTTGACAATCAGGGCAATATTAGTGGTTATAAAAATATCTTTAAGAATGCCAGACTACTGAGTTGGCTAAAAGCTATGTTGATCAGATGCTAGATGCAGTCTAGCAGTACAGGAATACTGCTCATCACAGACTCATTCATTCACATCTAGTTGCATTTCCAGTGTAAAACTGTACTCTGCAATGCAACATCACTTCCAGTACCAACGGTATTTTTGTTATGTTAGATAGCTCTGTACAACATAGGAAAGGCAGTACTTCAGATCTCTGCTGGATTTCTAAAAATCAGAGTCTCACTGGCCTTTCCCTGTTCCTAGGAACTGTCACACTGGGTCAGCAGTGTGCCCTGGCAGCCAGGAATGCTATCTGTGCACTGGGATGCATCAGAGCTGGGCGGGGGGTGGGTGTTCTGCTCTGCTGTGCACTGGGGAGGCCTCACCTCAAGTGTTGAGAGCAGTTTTGGGTGCTGCAATATAAGACATTGAGCTGTTAAAGAGCATCCAAAGGAGGGCAGCGAAGATGGTGAAGGGCCTTGAGGGGAAGCCATACAAGGAGCATCTGAGGTCACTTGGTCTGTTCAGCCTGGAGGAGACTGAGGGGAGACCTCATTGAATTTACAACTTCCTTGTGAGGGGAACAGAAGGGGCAGGCACTGATCTCTTCTCTGTGGTCACAAGTGACAGGACTTGAAGGAATGGTCTGAAGTTGTGTCATAGGAGGTTTAGGCTGGATATCAGGAGAAGGTTCTTCACCCAGTGGGTGGCTGGGCACTGGAACAGGCTCCTCGGGGGAATGGTCACAGCACCAAGCCTGACAGAGCTCAAGAAGCATTTGCACAATATTCTCAGACACATGCAGTGATTCTTCAGGCTGTCCTGTTCAGGAACAGGAGTCAGACTTTGACAATCCTGATGGGTCCATTCCCACTTAGGATAGTCTACTTTTTATGATTCCTTGGAATGCACTGTGGAAATGAAAAGCCCGAGGTAGGACTGATATTGATAAATGGTTATTCTGCTTGTGTCACTTTCTTCCATTTAAAAAACACTTTTTCATATAGAATCATAGAATTAATAAGGCTGTTAAAAGACTTCTAAGATCAAATCCAAATGTTGGTCAGAAATTTGTGTGTGTATGTATACATATACATATATATTTTTATAAATATACATACACAATATATATAAATATATTTAGGATGTAAGTACTTATATGCATGGCTATAAAATCATGTTACAAACAGCCATTCTGCTACCACTTTTTTCCAAGGTTTTGTATAAAATCCCTGTCTTAAGGTTATCTAGAGGTGGAAGGAGATGATTGTTTTTGTTTTCACTTCTGCCTCGGGTAGTTGACTACACATTAATTTCAAATGGCATTCCAGCAAATTTAATTCATAACCAAAGTATTGCAGAATGCTCCACTTGAATAATAAGTATAGAACAGCTACTTAAGTGTTTATGAAATCTTTTCTCAAATGTTTCATATTTGGTTTGCAGGCCCAGGTATTGGTAGCAAGGGGACTACAAGGGTGGCTTCTGCAAGAAGCTGCTGGAAATTTTGTCCATGTCCAGTACAGCCAATCTGTGGTGCCTCCAAGACCAAGGCCAGGCTAATCAAAGATGGGAGCAATGCCTACGTGATAGCACATTTAAGAAGGAGTAAAAATATTATTTTGCAGATGTATTTTGGGCCAAAGAAGAGCAGGGTAAGAGCATGTGAGAGGAACAACTCTTCAGATGCCACAGTCAATGGAGAAGGAAGGGGTGGAGGTGCTCCAGGCACTAGAGCAGAGATTCCCCTTCAGCCCGTGGTGCAGACCATGGTGAGGTAGACTGTGACTATTGAGGCCCATGGTGGAGCAGAGATTCACCTGCAGCCCATGGAGGATACCCACACTGCAGCAGGTGGATGCCTTAGAGCAGGCTGTGAACCTATGGGAGGCCTGTGCTGAAGCAGAGTCCCAGCAGGAACGTGTGGGCCCATGGAGAGAGGAGCCTGCACTGGAGCAAGTTTCCTGCTAGGACTTGTGACTCCATGTGGGACCCACTCTGAAGCAGCACGTCCTTGAAGGACTGCACCCCATTCAAGAGTGACCCATGTTGGAGCAGCTCATGGAGAGCTGTCTCCCATGGGACAAACCACAAACTGGAGCAGGGGAAGTACTACTCTCCCTGAGCAGTGGCGGAAATTCTCATGTGATGAACTGACCATAAATCATAAGCCCCATTCTCTGTCTCCCTGCACTGCTGGGACAAGAGCCTGTGAAGGAGGTAGGGATGAGGGGAAAGTGGTTTAAAGATTTATTTTACTTCTCATTTTCCTGCTCTGATTTTGTTGGTAATAAATTCAATTAATATTCCCAAACCTAAGTCCATGTTGCCTCTATTGGTAATCAGTAAGTGATTCTCATGGCCCTTATCTCAACCCATGAGCATTTTACTTTATTTTCTATCTCCTATCTGGTTGTGAAAGGGAGTGATAGAATGGCTTTAGCAGATAGGTGGCATCCATCCATGTTGAAATCACCACAGTGTTAACAGTTGTGCAAACTGGAATAGTATGACTCTAGAATGTGTCGTATTAGAGATGCATCTCTAATACGGTCTCTGCTCGGTTCTGTGGGATCCCTCATGCCCCCACAGAAGCACGGGTGGATTCAGTATTATAGTCAGTAGCAAAGAGCCAAGAAGGGTCTTTGTGTGTATTCCAAAAGGAGCATTTATTGCTTCTACACTGTCAAAGGTTGCAGAGGCAAAGGTGAGAACAATGGTGAACTCAGAGGATTTTATCTGGGGGCGGGGAAAAGGCGGGACTAGGGAATGGGGACCAACGGGGCAGCTCTGGGAGAGTGACGAGGGGTAGAGGCCGACAGGCAACCAGGGAATTCAAACTGGGGTAGATTAACATAACAGAACAACGCATTCTGGGGGAAGCCTTTCTGGTCACCCTAACTTAAAGTGGTTCTTGTGGTACTGGGGACTTGTCTTACTGAGAACTCTCTGTCCTTTGTAACACAGGTTCACTGGCCACCAAACATCTCTATTCTTTTAGCACCAATCTTTAGAAATGGTCACATGAGGTGTTTTGAAGAATAGAATGTGGGTGAAATTCCTCCAAAGTAATCTATTTTTCTTGAGACCAGTTACATGTCTCTTAAGAAGTGATTTATAATTATTTCAGCAATAATTGACACTTTCTGCATTTAAAAAAATACCTTAAAGATATAAAATGGAGATAGAGTTTCGTCAAGTTGTGCTGAATTCTTTTGTTTAACCAGTGAAATCTGGGAACCATTAATAACTAATAACTGGAATACAGAAGAAGAGAAAATTCCAGAAACACCCATGTGGCTTCTGCTTTAGCTAAGACACCCTTGTCTCAATGGACAGGCTCATTTGATTTGTGTGGGGTTCATCCTTGAAAACCTATTCAAAACAAGAACAATAATAACAGTGTCACCTTGGATTTCTTTTATCACACAACTAAAATTATCTTGTAAGAGTGATCAGTATCATTATTCTTGTCATCCAGATTGGAAACAGAGGACCAGAGTAGTAAAAAATATTTGGGCACATATAATCAGCAGCTCTGATAATGAAAGACAGTGTGTGTGATCTGCAGACTTGGACTCGGCTGCACTACATTTCAGCATATTGGCTAAAGTTCTCCAATAGTGTTTGGCATCCAAAGTGTACATTTGTTTCCCATTTGTGCAGCATTACTTCTACCTGTGCATTGGAGGATGTATGCCATGAGGGACAAGGCCTTGTTTACTCTTTTGGGTAGAAATTGCCTACTTTGATTTCTTACAGAGCAAAAATTAGTGCTGCTAGTCAAAGAAGATGGTTGCGGCTAAAATAGTGAATAATAAGTAATAAATATTTATAGCTATAATGAATTAGGTGACGTATAATTGATTGTGTACTGTATAATACATAATACAACTCTGTATTGTAGTTATCTACAATATATAATTTATATGATACAATTATAATTATACTTAATTACAGTCATTCTGGTAATAGCTCCCCCTCAGTCTATGTACTTTCACTACTCTAGTTTATTATTCAGCCATTTAATCATTGCCGTGCATTCAATATCACTTTAATACATTCTAAAGGCAATCAAAACTTATGATTTTGCATTAGAGAGTCACTTCTCAAGGACAAAAAGTTTCACCTCTCTTATTTTCTGTGGAACTTTTCTGAAGGAAAGTTACCTATGGACTTGAAGGCCCCCTAACAACTGATTCTTTACCTCCCTTTGCCATGCCCTCCTAATGCTAATAGCTCAGCAGCTACCACATAACTATCTAAGAGAGAAGTTCAAAGACCTTTGCAGACTTTCCAAATTTAGGAAATTTCTAGAAGAGAGGCAGTGGCATGTAAGTTTCCAAACATAAATAGTTTTAAACTTATTCAACAGACTTAAACTGAGATTAAAGTATGCACTATCCAAATTCCATCAAGGTATGAGAAACTGCACACTGTTCGGCTTGATTTTCTGTAAATATGCTCAGTCCCTGAGATGTTCTGCTTTCAAAATTATAAAGATTAAAAAAAAAAAAAAAGTAGGTGGAAGTGTCTGCCTTTAAACAGTTGCCATATCATGTTATTTGCCTACAAACAACAGCTTAGAATTTGTTAGATTCTTGTGCTTAGTGTAGAGAGGACAAAATACTTAGGCAAAACTAGCGAGCTCAGGCAGGAAGTCATCATAGTCTCACCACTCTGATATCTGAAAGCTCTCTTGGCTCCAAGAGGAAACATGATCAATGCAGAAGTCAAATACTGCCTTTATGAGTAGAATTTCAGCTCCCTCGGACCAAGATAGATGATGTTTTGCAGTGCTTTCCAATTTCAGCAGATAAGAGCCTTTCTGATTGACAGAACTTCTTTCACTGGAGGATTTAATAGGGCTGTTGCTTGGCTTATGATAAATTAAGTGGTTATTGATAATTTTTTTTGTGTCATGTCTTATAGAGTGTAGAAGAAAATCAGTATATTTGAAAACTAGTTATCCCTTTCTTTCAATTATATTACTTTATGGCACACTGTGTTACCTCCAGCGCTCTTTCGAAATAGTATTTTCTCTGATAAAATCTGGTCTAAACCTGGCTAAAGATGAAAACACAAAAAGAGGCAGGGATGAAGTGCAATCATTAGGATTTCTCTCGACATCTTTGGAAGAATGTCCACCCCTCATTCTTCAAGAATTTTTTCTTGACATTTGATACAAGAATTAACTTTCTCATTATACCTGTGTAATCCTGAGAAGAGCTGAATTACTTTCAGATCTTACTTGTTCTCTGACATTTTATTTACACTGATATTGATGGGAATTATGGATTTTTAGTACATTTAAGAATCAGTTTCTTCATCCCTGTGATGGAGGGATGCTCTGCTGATTTCTTCTATGCTCCACACTATTTCTGCAGGAAGAACACTTTTGCCAGTGAATTTGTAGTGTGTTTTTCTCACAGCAGTCTGGGTCTGGTATTATGAATTTCTTTCTGTTTCCCAGTTCCCAGTTTTCTATGGTACTGGGTCATGATGCAGAAATCAAGTATCCAGTTTCCCTGGAAACCATAACCATATGAGATATTACATAACTTCAGGAGGTGGGGGCTGTAGATGAGATGGCTTCTATCCTTCCTCAATGTCTAAATGGAAGCTGGGCATGGAGTTACCAGTAGATGGTAGGTACCAGTACGACTTGAGGACCTACAGACTGGTATGACAGACACTGTGACTTGATCATATGAGCCATTTCCAAATAGCTGGACTCCCAGGCCCTTCTTCATCAGCCTGACAGTGCTCTGGTCTCAGCTAACAGAATGGAAACTGCCACCTCTCTTCTCTTTGAGAAATGTGGGAATGAAAGCATATCTTGGTTTTTGTTGTGTTTTTTTGGTTAATTTGTTGGTTTGTTGGGTTTTTGGGTTTTTTTGGTTTTTTTTTTTTGACATATTTTATTTAGAAAATAAAATACTTATTTAGAAAATAAAATATTTGTTCTGACACTGCAGTAGGACTGGAACTTCGGTTTAGGCTTTTTTTGAATTCTTGTTTGTTTCTTCCTTATCTTCGTGCATCTTAGCAATCAAATATTTCAGCACTTCTGCTGCAAGAAATCTCCTAAGCAAATAAAGACAATACTTTCCTGTATACAGTGTTATAGGAATTTACCTTGTGCAGTTAGATGGTGTCTGTGATATGAAAAATAAATGGTGGGGAGGAGACAACTCTACTCTCCTGGTAATCAAACATTCAGAGGCTTGATGGGGCACTTTGCAAGCAATCTGCAGCTGAGAAATTACATTATATCTCATTACCCTGAGAATGGTAAATGGAGTCTATAGCACAGTAAGGATCGTTCTGCTTCTGCACTCATTAAGGTAAAGGATTGAGAAGAATGAATCAGGAATGCAGAACATTCTTTACATTTCTCACAGCATGGAAAAGTCCAGGTTATCAAAAGGCAGTATTCACAATGATTTTGAACAATGCTGCATGACAGAAGGGATGGAGAGGCTCTGCCAGGCACTCCCAGCCCCAGTCCTTTCATCTGAGGACAGGGTAACATTGGAACCAGACCTGCCAAATCAGCTGCCACTTTGCAAACTATTTCTTTTCCACTATGCTTTCTAGAAGAGATATAGTATACCAGAAGATCTGCCTTTGTGTGAACTACATGCTGCTGCAGCACTTGTGTATTGCATGCTTTCTAAGCTTTCTTCGATTTGGTAGATGTTCTTAACTAACCTGAGGGTCATTTTGACCACCTTACATTTTCTACCAGCAAATGTATCAGAATATCACATTGCTCCTATTTTTGCAACAGTGCTGAATTTGGTTTTGTCCTCTCAGACAGCTTTAAGTTTCTTTGTGAATACACACATTACTTTTATGATTCAGTACATATAGAGCAAATAACAATGTGACTCAGATATGAATTGTCTAGGTCCATCTCAGATTCTGAATGTGCCCCTGGCTCTTCAGTTATCTCTCTGTTATCAATGACAGTGAAATCTTGTCTGCATTAATCTCATAGCAGCAATGCCTGCAGTGAGACTTAAGGCAGAGTTCAACAGAAGCTGATTCCTTGTTAAGATTTCAGTCCCTAAAATAGTAATAGGGTACCCATAATTGTTTGTTTCCTGTTATATAAGAAGAATGTAAACCAAACATAATCTCTTGAGAAAGCAAGTAAAGACTTGGGAATGGGGAAAAAGTAATTGTTCCTATAAAATAAGCTATACCTGAAGATATGAGAGGAATATATACTGCATATGTGTGTGTAAATATATGTATCTCATACATACTTACCATAGAAATATATATTCAGATTTCTTTGATCTTTAATTATTATCATTATTGAAAAGCAATTTGTTAAGTAAACTGAATGATGCTATTCTATAATTGCATCATTCCTCTGAGTTGCTGGGTCAGATGTGTAAACCATCCTCAGTTTTGGTGATGACTAAATTTTAATTCTGGCACTCCTCCTGCAGTGTATTGTCTGAAGCACCTTTGGCTTGGATTCTGTAATTGAGTCTTTAAAGGACCCTCTGTCTCAAACTGAAACTCATGAACAAAAGGGAAAGCCTTAGAAAGCTAAAACATTATGAAGGAAATTGAAACTTGGGAGTGAGATGAGGTAAAATACTTAAGACAGATGAGTGATGACTTGATTTATTCTGCTATAAATAATCATGTTGTACTCTTTTGTCTTGGAAGGATTATGCTACTTTTTCTGGTTTTGCTGCTGTGTCAGAGTAGGCAGTTATAGACAAACTCTTACATCTTGTTCCAGAAGTGACACACCACCCTACTTGCAAGTACAGAAGTGTCTCTTTAGGCTAGACAAGGCCTAAAGGTTCATCAGGACAACAAGTTTTACCAACTTGTGAAGATCTTTCAGACAGAAGAAAGACAAGACATAGATTTTTCTTGTTTCTTTTTTTTTTTAATTTTTTTTTAGAAAAATATCATGTAAAAATGCTAGGCCTTAGATAGATAAATATTCTTAACACCTAGTGTTGATTTCTAGATACTTAACATGGTTATGCCAAGCTTCTTTCAAGTCTGTATTTCAAAGTAGAATAATTTTTTTTTCCTTTAATAGTTTATTTTTTTTAATTTTACTACAAGATGAGTCATTTGAATAACATTCTCTGATCAATTTTTTGCCATTACTCACAGGAAACTGTTTTTTTGGTATTTTTAATACTTGGCTTCCTTTGGCCAAAATGGTTTCCTCTTTCCTTAACAATTACAATAGCTAAACTGAAACAGCTGCATAAAAATTACTTTGGGCCTATAAGTATAATTTAGAATAGTGGCACCATTTAAATGTGGCAGTCATAAGACATTTGAATGATAGTAACAAATCTTCTCTTCAAAACCTTTTTGATATTTTGACAGTAGAATTTAAATGAGATAGGAAATGTGTACACAGTTATATACTCCCTTGTTTTCCTTATTGCTTTACCTTGGTGGGAGGAACAAAAAAATTTAAAAAAAAATAAAATAACAAAACTTCTGCTTTTAAACTTATAGTACTTGAAAATACCAAAACTACTGCAGTAGGAGTGAAGGAAATTAATTAGTGGGTTTTTCCTCACTAATTCACACATATTCTTGGTATCAATAATTGAAGTGCTGTACAGTTAGCTTTTATTTAATGGTAAAATGGTATATTCCTATTTCTTTCTGGTTTAAGTTGTGTTCTTGGACGTTCAGGTACAAAAAAAAAAGCAATTATATGAAAAAAAACTAACATGAAACCGACACTTGCATATTCCTCACAGCTTTTCTTTTACATGGCATTTAGTTATTTGCTCAGTTAGATAGCCATGAATAGGTTGATCACATGTATATCTAGTGTTCTGATTTCTCCAGAGTCACCAATTGTATTTGTGTCAAAAGCAGACTAGCTGAAGGAAATTTATTCTTCTGGGGAGCTGAATTAAAGGTAATTTGTTTCATTTTTCTTCCTGCTTTTAGAAGTGTAAGAATAGTGAGACGGATTTTTTCCCATGCATCGAAGTAACAAAGGAAATCTATCCATCACCAGTTCCACTGGTTCAGGTTTCCACCTGTGACTCAAGTGGGCAGCTTCTACTTTTCAACTTTATTTCTGGTTATCATGAGCAGATTCTTTGTGTAAATTAAAACCACATTATCTGTTTTCATGACCCTTGAGCAGTTCAAGTTTGGAATTTTTTCTAGCTGATGTCTGTAAGTCTTGAGTGATTTGTAATATCCCTGGGGGGAAAAAAAATAAATTGAACCATTAGCCTCAGTCTTATTTCTGTACAGGTCTTAAAACAAATGTTCTCTCCTAGCTTCTTCAGATGACCTACCTGGAACAGACAGGGAATCTCATCTACAAAGTAGTTTCTGATCATAGGAATTAGTCCTCTCAATTTCTTTCTCTCTTTTCCTTTGGCACTTAAAGATCAGCCAAACCATGATAGACCACCCCACAATCCCTGGTCTTTGTGCAATGCAACTTGTGTCACAAAACCAAGAGCCTAGTCATCTTCTCTCTCTCCATCATATCAGCAGAGATACTGAGTGCTTGAAACGACCTCTGGGTGAACACAGACAAAGCACCTCCAGGACTAGGCTCAGTACATTGGCCAGAGAAAGGTATGACTAACTGTCTCTGTCTCACAGAAGCTCTACAACTCCTGCTCTTGGCAGCGCCTGAAAACAAATGTATCATTTTGACCAAGTTCATTGAGGGCTGTGTACAGAGAATTACACAACAGTGGGGGTAGTTTTCTGAATCTGGGGCATGTCTTCCTCTATCTTGCTGTAGGCAAAATATGTTTTGTAGAGAAGTTATTCTAAACACTCAAAGGAAGGTCACATCCCCTCTAGCTTCCTATTTATTTAATTTCTCCTCTTGACTGTGATTGACCATGGGACAGACTGCTGTGCCTGTCCCAACGAGAAGTTACTGTCTCCAGGAAGCCGAGTACTGAGAGATACAGCAGGCAATACTTTCTGTTCCGCCTGAAGTTTGTCTTTACAGTGCATACAGTGTGTCATTCTCTCCAAGCAAGAAATGAAATCATTTTCATTTTCATCAACCTCTCTAAGAGCCTTAACTATGAAACTATCACAGCAATACCCTGGCCAGTATATCAATAAAGATTCTGGCATCTCTTTGGTAATAAAACTGTGTCTGTCTCTAGCTCTGACCTTCATTTCACACATAAAAGTTGGGGATTGTAGCACCAATTATAGGTATCTGTCTATCTCTCTGTATCTATGCAAACTTGATTCTAATGACTCAGACCTCATTAAATAAGGATTCATTTATAATAAATACATGATTAATTGGTAGGGATAAAGACTGTTTCACCTTTAATCATGACCAATCCATCTTCAGCAAGTTTCAACATGGTGGCAAGAGAGTTTTAAATTGAAATCTGCTCTTTTATTCTTCTCTTCTCTTATATGAATGTTTAAATGCACATAGTGGCAATAGAGAACATGCTTTATTCAATGTACTGAAACTACCTCTTTCAAATTCACATGTCTACACAGAAATCTAACGTGGCTACAGAAAGGATGATTCCAAAAGGAAAGACTCTTGCAGCCCGTAACAATTCTCTCTGCTTCTTAAACAAGGCTAGCTTAAGAATTGCATTACTTCATTAAACTACATTAAGAATTGCATGTCTACATTGCAGTCTACAGTGAAGTCTTTCAAACAAGCCTCTAGGAATTCAAGTAGGAAATCTATCAGAGCAAAGTAAACTTGTAGTTTTCATGCTGGACATTGGGACTTTGATTCCTAAACCAGATTAGCCTTAAGGACACTAATGTTCACTTTTTGAACACTTGTGAACATTTAAGAAGGTATACCTCTCTTGAAACCTTTTTATCCCTCAAGTTTTGAAACAGCACAAAGTTAGTGAGCAAAACCAAGTTTTTTTTACTTTGTTCTTTAATGTACGTAAAGATCTTTACTCAGCTATGTCCTGAGGAATGGTAGGAGGGCAAAAAATGCTTCTTACTGTCTCTTAATCACACCATTTTTATTAGGAAGACAGTTTTCTACTAACTTTTGGTATGTTAAACCTCACCAGCCTTTTCAGGCCAAAGTGTCTAGTTGCTTTAAAAAATGTTTGTGTCTGTTTTGATGTCCTGGTGAGAGATTTCTACACTGACACTGTATTGAAGGCAGTGTGTTTGGGAAAAGCACAGTGTAAAGAGATTCTCTTATACATTTGACTCTACAGCTACGGGATTTAATTTCTGATTTCTACTTTCACTCAAATGTGTACACCTATTTTAATTAAAGTAGTTGAGATTTTTCTTTTATCTTACATGTTTTATTCTGTTTTAATGCAAGAAAAATGCTATTTTCTTAATATGGCCTATTTTAAAAAAAAAATCATTATCTCTCATCCTGATTTTGTCATTTGTGATGACAAAATTCTTCTATACTCTATTTTTTTTTCTCCTGGCTATAGTATCCTAGTCAATAATTTCCAGAAATAAAATGGCAACAATAGTTAGGAACCTAAATAATTTTTTGCTATTATTTGAATACTATTTAATTCAGAGTCCTGCTTATTTTGCCTGGACTGAACAAAAATGTTATTTTCAAAATCAAATTAAACCTAAATAGTATAAATGGGAATGAATGAGTTTGAGTTCATTTTAAGGACAAGGTACTCGTTAACAAATGAGATAAATCTGTGGGAGGAAAGAGTGGATGTCAAATGTTATCTCACGGGCAATAAAATAGAACAGAATCATTTTAGTTGGATGGTATCTACAGTGATCCCCTAGTCCAACTGCCTGAACAATTCCAAGTTAAGGAAATATTAAAACTGACAGGCTTGGTTGTTGTGGTTTAACACTATCCAGCAACTAAGCACCCCTAACATATTCACCTTCCCACCACAGGATGGGGTGGAGATTCAGAAAAGTAAAAATGAGAAAACTCATGGGTTGAGATAAAGACAGTTTCATAGGTAAAGCAAAACCCACACATGCAAGCAAAGCGAAGCTAGGAATTCATATATCACATCCCATGGGTGGGCAGGTGTTCAGCCATCTCCAGGAAGTGGGGCCCTCACTCTGGATGACTCACCCATCCTCCTTCTTCTCCCCACTTTGTGTGCTGAGTGTGATGTCATAGGATGTAGGATATCCCTTGGGTCAGTTGGGGTCAGCTGTCCCAGCTGCATCCCTCCCAGCTCCTTGTGCACCCCCAGCCTCCTCACTGGTGGGGTGGATGAGGAGCAGCAAAGGCCTTGGCTCTGTTTAAGCCCTCCTCAGCAGTAACAAAAACATCCCTGTGTTATAAATACTATTTTCAGCACAAATCCAAAACAGAGGTCTGTAATAGCTGCTATGGAGAAAATTAACACTGTCCCAGCCAAGAAAAGCACAATGGAGCATGAAACTCCCCTCTAGTCAGCCTGTTCCAGGGTTTGATCACCCTCTTAGCAAAATTTTTTTTTCCTATTGTCAAGTCTGAACCTCCTCTGATACAACTTTGAACCATTTCCACATGTCTACTAATGTTGAATCCTAGAGAGATCTCAGCACCTCCCTCTCCACTGCCCCTTCCTCAGGAATCTGTGGAGAGCAATGAGGTCAGCCTCAGCCTCCGTTTCTGCAAATGAGACCAGACCAGGGTCCTCAGCCACCCCTTACAGATACACCATCCAGCCCTTTCCTCAGCTCTGGTGCCCTCCTCTGGATACAGTCAAGGACCAGCACGTCCTCCTCAAACGGGGTGACCCAGCACCGACACAGCACTCAGCTCAGGCCACCCCAGTGCTGAATACAGCAGGATAATCTTCTCTCTGACTGCCTGGCCTTGCTGTGTTTGATGCCCCCCAGGATGCAGTTTGCTCTCTCGGCTGCCCGGGCACACTCCTGGCTCACAGTGGTGCTGCTGCCAACCAGCACCCCAGATCCTGTTCTGCAGGGCTGATCTCCAGCCACTCCTCTCCCAGTTTATGCTTGTATAGAGAAGCACTGGGCATTAGCCATCCCACTTTCCTGATTCAAGTTCACTCAGTGTATTACTCCTTCCACCTTCTCATTTATTTTTTTCTTTTCACACAGAGCTCTGAGGCACAGTGCTTATCCATCTTCTCATGAAACTTTTAACTTCTTACTATTCTTCATGTCCTTAGCCATTCTGTCAAAAAGCCTTCTACTCTCTGAAATCCTGCTGGTAAACCTCATATTTTTATCAGCAACAACCTATTATAGCTGTAAATTAATGCCACAGTCTTTTAATTTACTTCTCACGAAGAAATAATAATAATAATATTAGTAATAATAATAACAGTGATGCTGCATCTTGAGAAAAATCTGTCCTCTCAAAACTGTTTTTGTTTGCATCATTCGTTTTGTTCCTTTTCTGTGTATCCTCTGTCTCTTAGTAAGGCAGATGTAAGGTTCCTTTTACCCTGTATCTCCTTACAAACAGTACCAAAGAATAGTTAAAATCTGGTGTTAAAACAAGAAGATAAAATTAAATTTAGTCCACTCCAAGGTTAATTACTTTTGCTACCCCTTTTGCTTTCAACATTTTCTTATCTGCCATTTCATTCTCTACATCTGGACATTTTTGCCCCACTGTGCCTTTTCTAATCCTTGTCTCCTTTTCTCTTTCTCTGTCATTTCCTTTCATTTTTCTGCTCCCTTTCTTCCACCCCACCCAAAACTATAGTATTTCCCATTTTCTTTCATGTTTTCTGAGTGCAGTCTTCCTTGTGCATACTTTGCCTTAATTCTCCCTTTTCCGCAAGCCATTCCATTTCACTTCACACCTGTTTTGTTTCAGTTTGGGGGTATTTTTTGTTTGTTGGTTGGTTTTTTGGTTGTTCATTAGTTTTGGTTGTTTGTTTGATGGTGGTTTTTTTGCAAAACCACTCTAGATCATTCTTATTTACACAACATTATCTCTTTGTGTCACCTCTTTTTCCCACCTCTGCTTTTCTTGATTAACATAAATGTGGGAGCAGTAGAAAAGGTCACTGCTGGGATTCTCAAAACAAGAGAGGAATTTGGGTACCGTGACAGACCTTGGTAGAGAATGGCATATGCAGATATCTGTATCAATCCAAATTGCAGTTTTCCTTTGTATATAACCCTCTCTGTATGTTTAGTTGGCAAAATAACATTAGTTCAGCATTGGAAGGTGATTTGAAGGCATGGCTGTGTCCCACCTTGCAGCGTTCAATCATTGGTCTTTGACTGCAAGGAGCAGGAGGAAAGGAAGATAGACTGTGGTTGACTCTATCCACTGTTTGCCAGGATTAGGACACTCTGGAGAGCCCTTCAGGGGTGGAAAACCCTGGCTGTGCTCTTTATGTCTCAGCACTCACAGAGTGAACTGGAATATGGCCTAGCAAGGTGATTGACAGAGGAAGATGCTAGTATGAATTCATGCCACCTACAGTGACTTGTTCACTAGAGTTTGAATTGACTGTGAACAGCTCTCAGCAGCTCTCATTTAAGCCACAAAAATGTCAAAATATTTTATTGAGTGAAAAACACACCTGAGTTACCAGGGCTGACTGTTTCTGAATTCATGCCTCTTAGCAAACAACTTCTGAAATGAGTTTTCCTTCCTACCCCCAGCTAGCAGTAAGAGATTCATATGTTTTGAGGTTGTGAAGGGCTTTTTAAATTTATTTTTTAAAGCTCTACTTTAAAATAAAGTGCTTCTCATATAGAGGGGTTGATTCTTTTCCTAGTGTAGTGAATGATAAAACTACTGTGGACTATGAAAAGGCAGCATAGCAGTCTCTTACCCTCAGCTGTGTAACTTGTCTGGAATCCATCCGTTCTACTACTGGAAACTGAAAGATTTGAAAACATTAAGGCATCAAGGAAAAATTGCAAGTGGGAATGAAGAGAAAGTATTGTGATTAGAACAAAATCATCTATTGCTATATGCCTTCCCTACAGAGAAAACTGTTTAGACACCCATTACATGAAAGAGCTCAGCTAAGCCTTTCCCTGGAAATAGTCTACTTACATAGTAGCTAGACAAAATAATGTTTATAATTTATAAGCAGTTGTTCTTACCCTCAATTTAATTTTATTGATCAAAGACTTTTCAGAACTTTAAACAGAAATACTAGCTTCTGATTAATTCTCAGATTTTCACAAAAGGTGAAAAACGGTGAAGAAAGATATTACCTTCTTTCTTGTTCTTATGCTTATTCTTACTCTTTTTTTTTTTTTTCTCTTATGCATATTCTTAATTTTTGTTCTTGGTCTTATCTGTACTTTAACTAAACTCTGTTTCTCCCCATGTTTGGGGCTGTGATCACTCACTAAAGTATTTGGGGGCTGTTAGAAGTCATAAATGCTGAAGGTTTTTCAGCATTGTGTCATCAAAGCATCTTGTATTTTAAGGTTGGGGGTTGAACAATGCAGGAAATGCTGTCCATGCTTTAAGTTCTCTGTGCTTTTTCTGAAGCAGTTTGTAATGCAAACGTAAAAGGAGTTTGGGGTATCTGCTGCAGATATGTGATGACTGAAAGCAAAGCACTTGTTCAGAAAAGCCTGTGTATTTTTATATTTCGCACTAGAATTATCCAAATGACTCCTTTCTAATTGAACTTTTTGAAAGAAAAGCCTATCTGCGGGAAAATCACACAACACCTATCCATCTGAGAACTATAACTGTTACTAATTTAAAGACAGAAGCAAATAAATTTTTAGCAGCAGTATTTGTTTCTTGTATTACATTCAATGTGAATTGAAAAATAATTAAAATAGCCCAACTTTAAGGTCTACCTGGAGGTATACAAGTTTGTCTTATATTTGATGATAAGTCATTTTATCTCACAGCCATTATCTCCTTCATTTTGTCCCTTCATTCAAGCTAGAATCATCATCCTAACACCTGTGAAACTCATATCCTCCTTCAAATGCCTCCATAATTCTCATGACAATTTCTAGAAAAGGAAATACTCACAATACTTGTAACTATCTTATTCTCTGATGAGCTCTTTAGAGATGTCTTCTCGAGCACCCTCACCTGCCAAAGAACTTTGCTATCTTCTGTCACTTTTTCTAGTACACCTCTTGCAAGAGTGTATATAAAATGAAGGAGGATATAGCAGCTATGCTCTCTGCTTCTGGATTGACGTTCACCCAACAAAGTTTGAACTTTTCATTTTCAAATCAAGTTTCAAGTCAAAAACTAGAACTTTCCAATTATTTTTGTGACAAGCCTACAAGAAGAGGAGGATCCTAACAAGACCCTCAGTAAAACAGTCTTCATATAGTACACGTTTTCTACTCATCAAAGAATGCACATGGAAACTAAAACATAGAAAGAATACACTAATTGTTAAATTAGAAGTCTTCATTAATTCTGCAGGCCAAGGAATTGCTTGTTCTGTGTTTCAGTATATCACAACACAGTAAGATCCTGGTTCATCTCTCTAATATGTAGGTAGCGTGCTACTGTTCATGGCTCCATTCTATAAGTTTTGTACCAAATATCTTCACTTTCATATCTTTAGTATACAGAAGTCCCTTAGGCACAGCATTTCATCTCATTTAAAAGGTCTTGTGCAGTAGAACTGGGACCAATTCTGGATATTGTTAAAATTTCACAGTAACACTTTTTCACTCATATTTTGCCAAAATGAAAACTCTTATTTTTCATCACACTTCAGTCAAAATAATATTCTGTTATTTAACTCAGGAGGAAAATGCTGTTAGGGAAAGTCTACCCGACTTGCAACATAAAAAGGGAGCATAGTTCAAATGTGTTTATAATCCCATAAGCAATTCAGTTTGACCAAAAACTTACCTCAGTGCTCTTCTCTATTTCCTTAGGATGTCTGCCAATTATGTTAAACAGAATTAATTTTTATCCTGTGACTTGAATAAAGATAGCTAGTACCAAACCATGTTACTTATGGAGAAAAACACCCTTATTTTTCAAGAAGAAATGATTACCCTACCAGTTGCAACTCATCGAATCTGAAACAGCTTTTATTATTGTAGTTATATTCTGATTAAATTTTTCAGGCATCTATGATTATAGTAATGCAGCTTTTCTTTTCTTTTAAACCATAAATTTCATAAAGATATATAAAATGGCTGTCACAAAAAAAAAAATTGAGGGTTTTTTTCAACTCTCTGTCTTTGAAGGGAAAACATATTTCTTAATCAGAAAACAGCAAATCATTGTACATTGTCTAGAAATCTTGCATTGTGGTTTAAAAACTGAAGCCAATTTGGGAAAGTGGATTTCATAGATTTCATAATGGAAATATCACTGTACCTTGCCTTGGTTTTTTTCCCCCCTCTCTGCCAAGCCAAAGTCAAAGGTCTCATAACTTCTGTTTCACAGTTTAGAGTATAGATAGATAATGGTGTCCGTTTTCAGATTAAAAAAATAAAAAATTAAAATCACTGTGGTCTAGTTCTGTGCTTCCCATAATCTTTGTGAGGAATCAAAGTGATAATGGCAATTAAGTGAAGCAAAAATATATTAAACCAAAAAAATATGTAATTGACAATCAAATTACAAAATATAAAACACGATAGGCTAGATTATACTGGTTTACCTTACACTAGACTAGACTAGTTCAGTTGGAAGAACCCACAATTATCATCCAAACTGCCTGACCACTTCGTGGCTGACCGCAAGTTAAAGCATGCATTTAAGGGCATTGCTCAAATGCCTCTTAAACACTGACAGCCTTGGGGCATCGTCTATTCACTGAGCAAGCCTGTTCCTGCACCTGACCACACTCTCAGTAAAGTGCTTCCTGATGTCAAGTGCAAACCTCCAAACCTCCCCTGACACAACTTTGAGCCATTCCCAGTCTATTACTGGATCACAGAAAGAAGAGCTCAGCACCTCCCTCCCTACTTGCCATCCTCAGGAAGCTGTAGAGAGCAGTGAGGTTTCCTGTCAGCCTTCTTTTTGCTAAGCTAGACAAACCAGATTCCTCAGCTGTATTTCACAGGACACAAACTGCCAGCCCTGTCATCAGCTTTGCCGCCTTCCTCATGGCATAACAAATGTGATCTTACTCTGTTGAAACTCATATATCTTCCTCTGCTCATCATGTGATTCTATCCGCACTGCATAAAAAAAAAATGTGAAAATCACTTTAATAGCAGATTTGACTTTCTTTTTTTTTAATGACTTACCAAAGTCTAGAGATACCTCTCTGCAAGGAGCATTTCTGCATGACTTTGCTCGTTCCACAGGAGAAGATTTGTTCCATTGGTATGAAATACAGCATATGTTTATTTAATAATACAATGACACAGGAAAATCCAGTGGGAGGTCTTGATGCAAATTCTTCAAGGTGTTGAGTAAACAATAGAAGCAGTGGATGTCTGAATTTTATATGTGAATGCTTTTTTTACATCCACAGTCTGTATTTTTCATGAAAATCTGCATTTACAGCTCTGCCTATTCATTAAATCTTACCAGCTTTCTCTCTTTTTTAGTTCATATTGAAATATTGATGGTTTTCTTTTTCAAAGCAATTTTTGAAGGTATAGCCCATATGGCCATCACAACTGCAACACCATGTTATTTATATACTTATACACAGTTATCTTTCTAGGCAACAGGTTTCAGAATAAGAACATTCCTGAGCTATGGTGTACCTGGAGAACATCCTTCAGAAATTTTCTGCTGCTTGTGGTTCGTAACAGAATTATCCATGGAGCTAAACTGTCAGACCTTGTAAACAAGAGAAAATGGTAGGAACAGAGATAACAGAACTTAGCTGTGTATTGCTCTTTTCTGTAGGATTTCACCCTTAAATAAGATGTCAGAGAAGACTTGTACACTTTTCACATTAAACATATTCTTTCTGCCATGCCACTATGAAATTAGCCTGCAAGCCAAGGACTATCACATCCTCAAAAATCCCAAGATAACCATTTCTGATGGCTAGACTGGAAGAACTGAAACATGATTTCACTCCTCTAGTTTATTTTTAAATGTTAACACTTCACATCTGCAGTGTTAAATCTCTTTCTTATGTACATATTTGAAATGCAGGTCAAGGTTAACACTTGCACTATTGTTTTTGACATAGTGCAGATGGCTAGCAAACGTAAACCTGCAAAAGCTTCTCTGGCCTCATAAAGAACAGCAACATCATGAAAAATTGTAAGTATAACATTAAATTTGGACTCATTTATTAAAATTTTGATCAAGGTGATCTACAGAAAACTTGATTTATTTGATCTGAAAATATGTTTAAAATACAAAAGGACTATTGATGTAAAGCAGATGATTATTCAGTAATTATTCCACATCTGGAGTATCCTAGTTCGTTCCTCCATGAAGGAGGAACCAAGACATGGACATGTCTTCTGTCCATGAAGGCAATGTCAGAGAAACCACAACTTTTAAGAATAAGAGGTATGTAGGAACAAGGAAAATAACAGCCACCTGATTTTGCAACAAACATGCTTGCCATCAAACATAAATAATGGAGCTGTAGCATGGCAAACCTACAAAGCTGTTAACCAAGAACCCAAAAAGCAAACCTGCCCATGTTCATCAATTTAATGATTTAGAAGATGGCATAGAGATGCCAAACTCTGATGCTTCATTGGACACTGAATTGTGTCAGGGAACAGTAGCTGAGAACCTGATGTAGAACCTTGTAGTAATCCAACTAGTGAGAGAGGCTTCTGCCCAAATTAAAGTGCAAATAACACTATATGCTGAAGCTGATGATAGGGATCTTACTTAATAGTAAACGTGAAGTAGAGAAATAGAAAGAAAAGAAAAGGGGATGGGGTGAGAGGAAGAGAGAGAAAGAGGGGCAAGGAAGAGAGAGAAAAAGGAGGAGGGGGCAGTAAGGGGGGAGAGACACATGGATCCAGTACCATCCCGTTGGTCCTTCTCACCCCTGACTTCTGGGATGTGGGGGTCCCAAAGTCATTCTTCTGGGGGCACCACCTTTATACAGGTCAATTTCTGGATTCACAGGGTGGTCATAGGTGTTGGAGTGTAACTTGGAGTGGCATGTGATTCAACAGCTGCTTGCTTTCCCACCGTTTGTCACATACTTACATTATAATATGCATTATAATGTTATTAACTAAGATGTGGTAACCAGATTTCACCTCACCAGGTCTGAAATTAGTGCCTTCTTGTCACAAATTTCTCCCTTCTGTGCTTACCTCAAGTTCCCACTGTGGTGGCTTGTCTTTAGCCTTGACACTGTTTTGAGATAGGCAAGTGTGCTCTTTTAAATCCTTACAGACCTGTGTACAATAAGCAGTTCCTCTCTGCTGCTATCATGAATGTAACATATGAAAATTGGAGAAAAATTAACACATAAATCCAGTGCACTCTTGTTGTGGTTTGACACAAGTAAGCATCAAGCATCTAAGATATCAATTATTTTATAAGGAAAACAAAATGAGAAAATATTGAGGAAAACTAGATAGCTGCGAGGCAAAAAACAGGTTCACACTTAAACGGTTGCAGTACCAAGAGAAAAAAAAGTTTATTACTAACAATAAAAGTTAAAAGATATAACAAGAAATTAAAACACACACACCCTGCTCCCTTCTTCTCAGCGCTTTACTCTTCCTTTTTTAACTAGCACAAAAGATATCACAACATAGGATTCTAGTCAGGGTTACAGTTCTTGAAAAAGGTCTCTCTTATGCTTAAGGAAGAAAGGGTTTCTTCTTGCTTCACATGGTTTCTCAAGCTGCCCCCAACAACAGACCAGCCCGCAAAGAAACAATCTGCTCTGGTGTAATACATCTCTTTTATGAAAAAAATCAGTTTTTTCACACTGCCACACACATGGGCCATCACATGGGGTTATCAATCATTTTAAGGATGGGTCACTTTGGCCTGAACACAAAGGCTTTTTCTGCTACAAATCCTTAAAAGCCTTTCACTGTTTCCATGTATATCTCGGCATAGACACTCTCTCTTCACAAACTTTACAGGCCACATGTAAGTCTTCCATCCCCCCATGTACTTCAAATAGATTAAAGAGACAAACAGTTTGAGATATTACAGTTTCTTACCACCGCATGCAAGAAGTATTTTTAAGCTCCGCGTGAGGAACGCGGCACCGCCCCTTTTTCTCCGCCGCCATTTCAGCTCCATCTCACATGGCTCACTCTCTCTCTGACTCTGAAACCTCTATGTTGAAAAAAAAAATGGTCTTATACAGGCTTTATGGTGAAGAAAAAAACTCGCTCTTTTTGTGCTGCTGGCTGCATGGTGGTTCAGCTCAAAGTGTGCTGGCTGCAGAAAAGAGGCTCCCGCTGGCTCCATGTGGAGAGCGGGGGGGGGGGTGTGTGTGTGAGGTGAAAGAACCTGCCGGTCCCGTGAAGCCGCTCTGGAAAGGTCCCCGCTGCGCATCAGTCCATGGCTGGGTCCAGCTGTCTGGCAGTCCATGGCTGACTTTAGCAGTCCATGGCTGGGTTTAGCTGCCTGGGCTCTGGGATGGCTCCTTCCCCAGCGGCCCAGGGTCCGTGCTGCAGCATCAGGAAGAGGAGGAAGGGGCCGAGGCTTCGGCCTGGCCTGACCCGGCCCAGCGGGGCCTCAGCCCGGCAGGGCCCGGAGGCTCCGAGGCCTCCCCACCTCCCTCAGGCGGGCTGGAACAAGAAGAACTCCCGCCTTTCTGTGCGGCTTAAATGAGTGAATTTTTGAGAAGCGCCATTGGTCTAAAAATCTGTCTATCAACTCAGATTCAACCCACTACAACTCTTTACAGCAAATCAATATAAACAGAGAAAAGATTACATTTACTATGAAATAAAGTAAGCACAGTGTGGTTTTAGTAATTTTTTCTTGGCAGTTATGTTGTTAAAATCTTTAAATGAAAATGTTAAGTTAAACACATCTTTTTTCCCCTGAATCCAATCTTGATTTCTAAGTTCTCAAGTTAAAATAAGAGGAATTTATTTTATATATTCACAGGGCATAGTTAAAGAACTTGTAGCATTTAGGTGTTATGGATAATTCAGACATAACTCTGTTAATGACGTTGTTTTAAATATTGTTTTTTTCCCTGCTACATGAACTGTAAAAATGAAAATATCTCTAAATAATATATTTTGACACAATTTTTTTGCTACTTGAGATGCTGTCTAGCAGAAGGTGAAGGCTGAAAAACTTGCAATATAGAATTTTGTATTCTGTTCATGCCTCATGGTGCTTGATCTCATATATGCATAAGAGGATGAATGCAGGTCTGCACGCTGTGCTGAACAGACAATACAGCAGGGGGAAATTCATTGCTTCTGTGCATTGAAATCAAGCACAACTGGACCATTTGGTTTGGGTTGTACTGGGGCACGCTGCCCTGGAATACATCATTGTAATCCTTTAATACTTTAAATCAACCATCTTGTCTGTAAAAAAATCAGTCCCATGTAGAACCATGTCAGTGTACAAGCAGGCATCACTATGATATCATCAAGGTGTAGATAAAAGCAGCTTTGCATATCACACAAAAGGGGTTAGTCTGTCTATCTTCTTTCTTATTCCATTGTGGCTGTTGACATTTGAGGCATTATTCCATATTTACCCTAGTGAGATGTGATCACAAGTGAGTCTCCATCAGGAGCTGAAGCCAAAGTGTGGAAGGAAAAATGCTCCTTTGAAGAGAGAATATAAGCAATTCTATATTAAAACGTATTATTTAAAAAACAGTTAAGTGAGTACAGTTAGACAGAATGTTATTGTGCTTCAAATCTCTGGAGGAAAGGTGATTAGATGCAGCTGCTATTTTTTTAATAATAAATTTGAATAGAATATTTTACTTGCACATGCTGCAGAAGCTGAGCACAAATTGCATCACTAAGCTCTATTATTCTGGGGAACAGCAAGTATAACAAGCTGAGAATGTGGTGAACTCAGAGAAATATGAATAACACATTAACACTTAGGAAGTATCAATAGCATGCTGTCTGACACTGGGGACAAACATCTTGAGGATACAAGAAATTGCAAGAATGGGTCATCAAAAGCAGGTCTGAAGATGGGAGATTTTCAAGACCGCTTCTCCGGGGAAGACAAATATATCTGGGGGGGGTAAGAAATCTTTTCAATAAAAAGCTAACGGATTTGGTCTCTCAGATATTGTTAGTCTTAATGGAAAATGGGGGGAAGACTAAGCAGGAGGAATGATTTTTATTTTTGCAAACGAAGAACATGGTATGGGGGATATTTATGATACTCAGATAGTTATATCTCAAGCATTATTTCCCAGCCTTATTTCCTGCCTAAAGCTCAGGAGAGTTCAACGCGTGAGAGATCGTCAGGGAGGGAGGGTGAAAAACTGCCAAGAAACGTTCCCTGGCTGGCCTTGTAATATCACAGCACAATATAGTCAATGCTGTTGCAAGGAGTTCCAGACGCACACAAAAAATGAATAGATTCTTTATTGAGAAGTGTTAAGAGTGCACAAAGAGAACTTTTTTTTCTTTCAAGAGATTCTTTTTTTCTGCATTTGGTGCAGCTGGATTAACAACACTTACACCAAAAGTCCTCTTACCAGAGAACAAGCAGCCTGCTCCTTTTCTTGAATGATAGGCCCTTAAGCTGTCAGGGCTTAGCTCTATCTGTCAAGTTTCACTCCTTTCTTCTGAAATTGCCCAGCGGGATTCTGCTGGACTGAGCACACCAGCTTAAATCGTGTACCTTACAAAATTGCTGCAGTCATGATAGTTTTGTCACTTTCATCCCGACATCTGTAGCTTGCTCTGATTAAGGAGGAATTTGCAAAATTAAAGAACTGAATACCTATGTCAGTGACGTATGCTGTAATTTGCCATTGATTATAATCAATCAGAGAAAATTCAGTTTTAGTCTTGATCGCTTTTGAAAGCTAAGCTTTACAGGGCAATCTAAGGTACTACTGAAGGAGAGCAGCAGGAAATTATACTGTACTTCACTGGCACAGCCAATTGATTTAAGGAATCCAATAGGAGCCAATAAATCATAGCTCTGATGTCATTATTAGCCTGAATGCAGTCTGAGAATTTCTGGGACAATAACAAGCCTATCAAACTGAATGTTAGTGTATCATCATAAATTAAAAAGTGCTTTGATAATTTTCAGCTTCTTCCCTCAACTCTGCTCTTGTGAGACCTCACCTGGAATGCTGCATCCATGTCTGGAATCTGCAGCACAAGGGTGTGGACCTGTTGGAGCTGGTTCAGAGGAGAGCCATAAAGATGATCAGAGTACTGGAATGTCTCTTTTGTGATGACAGCCTAAGAGGGCTGGAATTCTTCAGTCTGGAAATGAGAAGGCTTCGAGGAGACTTCATGGCATCCTTTCAGTACTTTAAGTGAGCTTATAAAAAAGAGAGAGAGTGCTTTTTACAAGGGCTTGTAGAGATAGGACAAAGGGTAATGGTTTTTTAACTAAAAGAGGAAAGATTTCTTTAAGTTAGGACAAAATTCTTTACTCAGAGGACAGGGAGGCACTGACATAGGCTGCCCAGAGAAGCAGTCTCAGTCTCGTCAGTGTTAAGGGCAGGTTGGATGTGGCCCTAAGCAACTTGATCTAGTCGGTGGCATTCCTGCCCATGACAGAGGGATTGGAAATAGATGATCTTTAAAGTCCTTTACAATCCAAGACTTTTTGTGATTCTATCATCCTATATTTTAGGTAGAAAATAATTGCTTCTTCGCCTTGAATTATTGTTTCTGAGGCAAAAAGAAAGCTATAAAAATATTTTATAGCTTCAGAATCTTCTTCACAACTCAGAAGCCGCTTCCCCCAGAGGGTGGTTGGACACTGAGACAGGCTCCCCAGGAAAGTGGTCACAGCACAGCACCGAGCCCAACAGAGTTCAAGGAGTGGTTGGACAATGCTCTCAGGCACATGCTGTGACTCCTGGGGTTTCCTGTGAAGGACCAGGAGTTGAATTTGTGGGCCCCTTCCAACTCAAGGTACTTTACAGTTTTATGATTCTGTTACATTAGAAGCAGTGTTTGTACAAGGAGGAGTATGTGAGATATCAGGTACCCTGTGAGTAGGATCCAGCCTTGACAAGCCAGAAGTGCAAATTTTACTGGTTTTACCATTGAGGTAACAGTCATTAAATGTTACATAAGTTTCTTACCCAGACCGTGCTGACCAAAGTAGAAAGAGCTTTGTCTCAGTATTTTCATCTTTATCACCCCAGAATTATGTATGAAAGAGGCCACTGCAATGGCTTGAGGAAATCTTGGCCTGGTGGGGTATCTATCGCATCGCAAGAAATGAAAAATCCTAAGAAATTTTTTATTCTTTGGCAAATAAGACCATCCCCATATTTCAGGACAGCCCTAGATGACTTCAAATAGTAAAGATGGGGAAGTTTTAGCACGAGGTATAAAATATCAAGTCGAATCAAAATCGAAATAAACACCTGTGTATAACCCTAGCCTCGGTGTTTGGAAACATGACAATGAAACGGTGACTTGACTTGCTTTTGTTCACTTTAAGATTGTGGCAAGCATAATGTGGCTTCAGTTAAAAGTAAGTTAGAAGTATGAAAATTAGATTTGTCCATTAGTTATAACTGTGAGGTTCTACAGTGGTTCTTGTGCAAATACACATTGCAATAGATTCATTATTTTGAGGGTGAAGAGAAGGCAGTCACAGCCAGCTGTCAGGAGACATGGGACAATGGCTTGGCTGCAGATGGTGGACATTTACAACTGAGTGACTAACCTTTCACAGTGGAGTCTTTGATTAGTTGGTACAGGCATCTTGCAGGTGGGAGTTTTCTCCAGATTTTCCCCAGAGGAGGTGGTGTTGTGTCTGCTGTTGTATGCTTAAACTTGCTGGGTTAACTTCCTAGGTAGCATGAACCAAAAATTTGCCTAGGCTATTCCTGCTAAAGAAGTGATCACACCAGACATTTATAAATGGTCAATAGAAACCTTTCAGAAGGGGTCATGTAGAATAGCTCTTCACATGTAGCTGAGATAATACATATCAGTAGAGATCATTAAAAATTAAAATGCTTCTGCTGGGGTTGTTTTACAGGATCAAGTCAACTAGGCTGTAAGAACTGTGCAGGACTGAACTTTAGGGAGGACCTCTTCATCTAGTTGAAGACATCTCAGTGAGAAAGACTCTCACTGCCACCAGACAGAAAAGATGGCCATCTTGCTCAACCTATGACATTTCTGTGTTGACATTATTGTGTGTCAAGATTTTGATGCATTAGTGTAGGATTCTTTTTCTCTTTTTAATAAACACTATGTACTGAACAAAATATTCCCATGTTGTATTCACCTATCAGACTACAAAGTCAGGCTAACAATAAGGATAAGTCACACAGTTACTCTAGGTACGATTTGGATCTCAGATGGAATGCTTCTTGTATTCAGCACCTTTTTTTTGCAGTAGAGTCATTAATGTTCAAGGTTTTGAGTGTTTTTTTGAGTTTTTGAGATGTTCTCTTAGCTATGATAGCTGAGTGAAGTGGTTCTTCATGTCAAGAGTGTAAGTTAAATGGACCATGACCTTCTCTTTTTTTTCGCTCACAGTATCAGCCTATCCATAAAAATGCCTTGTAACACTCAGTAACTCAGATGTATACTCAGTCTACACATATGCATAATATCTCTTTAGAAGGCAGGCCCATTTGACACTGAACAAGAAGCAGTTAATAATGTGACTCAGATGAACTTCTGGCCAGCAGGTCATGGGTCTCAAGCTCTTCTGCACACACACACACACCACCACCCAGAAATTTAACTTTCAGTATGAGAATAAACAATTAGAGCAACATACATTTTTTTGATTTGTAAATGAGGAGAAAGGCACATTTATGTCTATATCTTGCTGAAGTGAGTCATGATTTGCTTTTCCATTTATCCGGAACAGACCCACTCTGAATGTTTGAATAGACGTGTCTCTACTGCAGTCACTTGCACATGTAGAGCATTGGAATTAAAAATTGCTTATTTTTGATTTAATGTTCAGATGAACATGATTGAAATATTCAGTGAAAACTGAAGAGAAAGAACCAAAATAAGAACAGAAGGCACTAACTACCAATTACTAGATGTGGTGATCTTGGAGGTCTTTCTCAAACTTAACAATTCTATTACTCTGATTTTTGTACTCTTGTAGAAGCACCAAAACTTTCCTCTTCCAGTAAGGCCAATCTGATTGTGTGTGTGTGTGATTGTTCCACTAGATATTCTGTATTCAAGTGTGCTTTCCATCCCGCCACTGAGCTGAACGTCATTAACAGAAATAGTTAGCTATTTTTTTCTTGTTCAGAAGTTGAGGTTAGATATCTAAATATTTATGTCAGATTACAGTTATTCATCTGTTAGTAAATATGAATTTCCAAACAAATAGACATTCTTCTCTTTAGGTACCTGCTATTACCAAAGAGTCTCAGAACTTAAATGTAATATGCTGTCACCAGCCCTCCCCAGTGGAGTAGCTGGGCAATCTTTCCTGTAAATTCTCTTGTCACCTAAGATGTGCTTTATGGACCATTATGTCACTGCGAGCACTTCTTTCTCCCTGATGTTATTACATCATGTCACATGTGGCACCTCTGGGAATGATCTAATGACACAGCAGTTTGGCATGCTGTGGGGAGAAGCATTTCTAAGAGAGTGCTGTGGCAGTGGAATGGATGTATATATGAAAACCTGCTGTGAATTACCAGCAGGCCTTGAAGCATAAGCAAAACACTTTCACACATTAGGAAATGCCTTGTTGAGGAAAAGCTAATACTTCAGTTCTCTGTGGATTAATTAGAAAAGGAGCTCCATCCAGGACCCACAATTGTTTACTTGAATAGTTTTCGAGCAAACTACAGTGTTTCTAATTGTCAGGTCTAATTGTGCCTGATAGACCCATTACTTTGTAATTTGAACAATGTTGTAGAATTTTCCCCAGTGATTAATTAAACTGGAGATAGTGCCCAAGTCTTCATAGAAAGCAAGACCACTTAAATTTTTCACCATCTCTGCCAAAGTTGATGCATCTCTATTGTTCAAAGCCAGTGGGGTCTTCCACCCCTCACTTTCTAAGTTTACAATATTGAGAATAAGCCAGGCTGGTGTGTATCTTTGTTCCTCATCATGGCTCTGCCCTGAAGATGCCTGTAGGGGATCTCATAAGTCCCTGGAAATCTCAACAGCTTTTCACTTAGGCTTAGTTCCTACAAAGATAGTTTTCTGAATAAGGTTAAATGTGCAGCACTTGTGAAAATGCCTATGACTGTAGCCAAAGGCACTTAGAAGACAGGAAAGCCGTCACTTAACTGCTGTCCACTTCAGAAACCACTGAGGGCAGCAGGAAGCAAAAAGAATGGAAAGATGATTGCATCTTTTACAATTTCTTTTCATTGCTGCTACTACTACTGCCCTCTCAGTGATCTGACTTTTATTATTTGATCTTTTCTTTCTTTTAATGCTGAGTGTTTTTCTGAGAAAGGATCACCCCAGAAAATTTGCCTTGTATAAGTGCAGCAAATGTAGGGGAGGAAAAGAGGGACAGAGCAAGAGAGCTTCTTAAAATGTTGCATGGAGGGTCACAGTGAGCTCAAGAAAAATAGAGAAAAGTAATGATTTAAAGGCTGAGAATTTATACATTTCTGAGATGAAAGGGTGAATATTTGGACTATGTGGGGTCTGAGTGAGAAGCTAATATACCTGCAGTTTTTAACTAAAATTGTTTCAATATTTGAACTGAATTCATGTGTTTACATATTTAATGTGTATAGAACCATCTTTCTAAGAGACCTCTTTCCATTCTTGAAGTAGCTTGAGTTACAAATCCATTTATTTTGAGTGCTGTTGGAGCTATTCTCTCATCTGGGAAATGTCTTCTCTCATGTTTGTTTTGCCTAATGCACCCACAAAACTAGAGGTGAGGAAAAAAAAGCATGAATGATTAGCTCTTGCTATCATCCAAAAAATGGTGGAAACATTTTTAATTGTTTTGAAATTTTTGACAGAAAGTTTTTTTTATTTAAAGAGGTTTTTACAGAAGCAGCCACATTTTACAGCCTGAAGATACTCTGTCTTGTAAAATGCATTTAAAAGAAAATCAGCCTATTGAGAAAAGTTTAAAAACAAGAAAGCTGCAAATAATGGCACACTGTATTGAGTCTGGCTGAGCTGGAGTTCATTTCTCCATAGCAGCTCCCACAGTGCTGTTTGCTTTGCATTGGTGGCTACAAAGGTGCTCATAACACACCAGTGTTTTGGCTGTTGCTGAGCACAGCACCAGCGCTGACCCTCCAGCATTCCACCCCCATCCATAAGCTGAAGGTGGGCAAGATCCTGCCAGAGGAAACAGCAAGGCCAGCTGACCCAAACTGACTGAATGGATGTTCCATGTCAGCTCAGAGATAAAAGCTAAGAAAAGGAGGAGCAAGGGAGGACATTCATCATTTATGAGGTTTGCCTTCCAGAACAACAGTGCTATGTGCTTTCCAATGGGAAGTAGGGAATAAAATCTTTTGTTCTCCTCTTTGCCAGTGCTTGTGTAACCTTTCACTTTTGCTTTAGTAAACTGTCTTATATCAACCTACAAATTGTATTCCATCTTATTCTCTCTCCCCTGTGCAGCTGAGAAGAAGCAGTGATAGAGAGGCTTGGTGGGCACCTGGCATCCAGATAAGATCAACACAGCACTTGCATAAAATAAAAAACAAACCAGATTTTACAATTCTGTTTTATTCTTTGAAAATACTGGTTATGTTCAGAGTTTACTTACAACACTCATACAAATAATTCTTTTTTTAAAAGTATGCTTATGAGTAATACCCAGTGATGAAGTCTCCTTTACAATGAGAGGAATTACTTATGCAGAATTAATCCTCTGTGACAACCTAAAATTCCTTAGGAAGCTCAAGGAGTTTGCAGTTTCGGTTGCACTTTTTACCTAATAAAGATGAAATGATCTGCAAAATGTTAGAAAGAGAAATTTAAAAAACTGCAGTTTAAATTCAGAACCTGCACTTTGATTTGGTTTATTCAAACTTGCAGCTTCTGAAATTAAAATCAGTAGATATATTCTTTTTGCCTATAGAAGGGTATGAAATTACTATGAAAGCTTGGTAATTCTTGAAATTTTTAATTCAGTAAAAAGATGAGAAATCATTTAAAATAACAAGTATAAAACATTTTGTAAGTAGCGTAATAAACTTGTGTCAGGCTGACCTTTTTAGGTTGATTTTTTTTGTGCTAAGTTGTTCTCTTTTACTTAGGGGGGGAAAAAAGGCAGATTCAAACAAGACCATAACTTTTTAATAGTCACCCAAAGGTGAATTACAGGAAAAAGAAAATATGCTTTCAGATTACTAATATTTCTGAAACCTCAAAACCATGAAATCTTTCCCTCTATAATATAATAATAAAATAATCAGACCAGTTGGATATTCCACATGGGATACAGTGTTCATCTTTCAATTATTGAAAATAATTTATTCATTAAAACATTATTATTTGTAATCCATCACCAGGTATAGCTCCCAATCCAAATTTCTTGTCTCCAGTACTGCACAGTGCACATAAAAGGCAACTCCTCCAGAGAACTGGCACTCCAAACGTACAGTATATATATTAAGAGTTATGAGTAAAAACTGCTGGAGTGCTGAAGAAGAAAGGACAGTGAATTCCTTTGAGGTCTAGTAGAAAGTGCTGAATGAAAATGTGTACCCTTAATAGAAGCTCTGTATTTTGAACCACAAGTCTATCTGACTTGAATATTGTAGTGGTTTGGTTCAGATCATCTCTTACTTATTTTACCTCTGTGACACAAGAATTAGGAGAAAACAAAACAGGCTCAAACTTAAAAGACTCTAAGAAGTTTATTAACAGACCTAAAAGAAGGAAACAAAAGTTAGAATCAGATTAAACCTTTACAACACTTTTCCTCCCCACACTTTCTCCATGCTGAATAATGTAGAAACAACCCTTAAGATTTCAGTCAGTTTACCACCTTTATAATCTTTTCAGTTCACATAAAGAGATAGGAGCCTCTGAGTCTTTCTTGCTGACCTTATGGAGACATTCCCAATAGAGACAACTCTCTTATGGGTTCAATATCGCAGCAAAACAGCCGCCCAGGAGGTTTCTGCTTGCAGTAAAAAAGTCCCTAACCTCGAATCACCGCTTTTCCCACAGCTGCTCTTCGAGGGTTTCAATTTGAGCTAACATGGGGTGTCAATTTAAGGCTGAGTCGTTCAGGAGCAAGGTCTTCTTTACTCATCTCTAGGAACAATCTTCATCTCTAGGGACTGGGGTCATCTTCGCACTGACCCCTCTTGGTTCCTTTGTATGGTCGGTTCAATCAGTGGATCAGCCCACATCAAAGGGTGGGACCATGCCCCCCACCCCTAGGCAGCCAAAGATTCTAAGTGTCAGTCCATACCAGAAGGTGGGACCATGCCCCCCACCCCTAGGCAGCCAAAGATTCTAAGTGTCAGTCCATACCAGAAGGTGGGACCCCTCCCCACCCACTAGGCAGAATCAACTTCAGGTGTACTGCACACCCCTCCAGGTGAAGGTAAAACTGAGTCCAAACACTCTGGAGCCAAAGGATTAAAGAGAGAAAATGCAGAGGCACCTTAGCTCCCAATTGCTCTACCCACTCCGATGCTCTATGAAATTACAGCAGGGACTCCAATAGTCCAGTTCATCCCCAAAGGGTTCCTGCAACAGAATTTCAGCTTCCAGGTTTGAAGCATCTCCTCTTTCTTTTCTCTCAGGGTTTCAGCCCTTCCATCTTTGCTGACTTACACCTTAGGGTGTCTCTTCATGTTCCTTCACCTTTCTCTCTGGGAGAGGATCAGCATTTTCAGGCCCATCTGTTCTGAAGAAATCTTAACAGCACTAACAGGGTTAACCTCACCCGGCCGCGGCTGGAACTTCTCTTATCTCTCTCGGTCCCATGATCTCTGCTGGGGGAGCTGGAGCTGAGCTCTGCCGTGGCGGTGAAGGGGGGCCGCTGCCAGCCCAGCTCTCCCTGCATGGGGCAGGGCTGGGGGGGCCCAGATGGGACAGGGCCAAGGAGGGGCGGCTGCGTCCTGGGTCGGGCCAGGCCGAGCAGGGCCCAGCCCGGCCCTGGGGGCCACAGGGCCCGGAGGCCCAAGTTGCCTCCTTGATGGCCGGAAGTCCAGAGAGCTTTCCCGGGCTCTGTCTGTCTTAAAATGTGATTCGCAGAGGCGTGTCAAACTCCTCAGTGGCTTAAAACTTGCCTATAATGAAGCCAGACAATTGATTGGTTCTGATCAGAACCAGAAGGACCTTTTGCAAGAAAACCCCTTCCGTGTTAAACCACAACAAATATTTACAGTACCATAGAAGCCATTTCCATTTATGCCTTTTCGGCTCCACAGAACTAGTAGCTTCTGCCTTGCACTCTTGTCCACCACAAAGCTGGTCAGCTGTACCAAAGGGAGTCAGTGGGAAGTGGATTCAGGCAAGCCCAAGCAGTGATTTGCTTGTAACTGTCCTCTTTCATAACTAGCTTGGGTGTCGCAGGATTGTGGTGTGGTTTTGGTTTTTGTTTTTCAAATTTGTGAATGGATGTTACTTCCATCTGTAAGTTAAACATGTCTTTACTGTCTAGGCAGTATTGTCAAGTTCAGAGGACAGACTTAGACCTGCTGGTCAGTGCACTTATCTTAAGGTTAGATTAGTTTCTCATTTTCAGCAGTGCCCCATTTTGTTATCTCAAGGAGGCAGATTCATCTGAGTGGTCAGCTACTCCTCTTTGCAGTCATTTTATGTAGTTCCTCCATTTCATACTCAGGTTGTATTGGCTTCCTTCTTGAAGGAGTTTGATGTGCATTGTTATGATAGTTTGCATCCTGAGAGAGAAGAAACATGAGGAATGACAGCCAAGGTCACCCCTTTTTAAAACCAAGAAGTTGTGAGGGCTGTGCCCTCCTCTCCCACGCCAAATGATTCAAATTGGGGCTATTTTGTGACAGGACTCTCTTGAGGAGGAAAGGAGAAACAGCATCTTGGATGTGTGTTTGGGGAAGCCTTCCCCCAAACTTGGGGAAATAAGCCTTACAAACCTTGCCAGCAAACAGGCTTTAGTTAGTGAACTACCAGCTGCCTGGTCCTACAAGTATCAAGAGAGCAGCTGTTTGAGTGATCTCATGCAACTGATTTGCTGCTGTTTCCTGACAAATGAGCTTGTTCTTTATTAGCCCTGTTAGTGGTCTCAAAAGGCAAAGTACTGCTCATGTAGTTCTTCCCTGCACTTACAAAGTGCACTTGTTATCATTCAAAGTGTTCTGCTCTTTTACAGCTTTTAAAAATTAATGATTTAATTTGTTCTCTTTCCCCCCACTTTTTTAAAAGAGCTTTTTGTTTCAGTTTTACAATTAAGATGTTCATAGACACAGTGGAAATGTACATGGACCTGTAAAAATTTCAGAGAGTGTCATAGGATCTCTTCATTTATTGTGATTTTGCTGTGGTTTAAGAAATATGTTCTCTGTGCTACAGAAAACTGGAGAAGCAGTCTTGGTGGGATCCCACTTTACCCCAGTGTCACTGCACTCCTCACCCACCTTCCAGGTAGATGGAGAGCTAAGCCTGAAGAGACAAAAATCCCATTTTCATGGCTACTTGTGCATTTTGATTTAATCCTCTGATTTTACTTTAAATCCTCTGGAAAGACGGAAAACTGCTAAAGTCTTATTGCTAAATACTACTTTGGAGGTTAAAAAATTTATACGACAACCCAACATGAATTATTCTCCAGTCTCTTCAGAATCAATTACTACCATTCAAGAGAGCAAAGTGTTGTAGAAAGATTACAATCCACAGTAAGAGCCAGAATCCAATAACCAAGTGCACCCGAGGAGAGGAAGCATACATTTTCTTTTTTTTCTGAACTATCTCAGAGGAGAGGTAACAGCAGGTCAACTCAAATTAGTCACAGAAAGGGACAGAAAAATAAATGGCACAATCTTGGTGTGAGAAGATGCAGAGGATGAACTTCCTAGAAGCTTTTTGCTGGTTTAAAAAAATTATTGTGATGAAAAGTTCTGACATCTTAAAATTACTGGAAATTATAAATGAATCATGTTAACTGGCTGAATTTGATAACAGTAATTAATCTTGAGAAACATGAATTAAGACCTTCAAATAAGTTTTTCAAGAATGCTTGAACCTTGATTTGGCATTCAGTGCTCCCAGATTAGTCTCATACCCAGCACAGAACTGGAAAACAGATCTGCTTTAAATTCTAGGGTTATATAAAATATATTTTTTTCATTTACTCTGAGCTTAAGCCTCTGAATTCTTTAACATCTTCACTGCCATCCTCACTTACCCCTCTCCAGACCCCTCCCAGGTCTATTGGAAGCAGTAATTTGTAACAACTGATACTGTTTCAAAACACAGATTTTGAGTTAATTTACTGTACCAAACCAGGGCAAGAGACCAATAATTCTTTATGCTATGTCCTTCCATAGCCTCTCTGTAGTATAAAGAAACCTGCAAGGGTATGCTAAAGGCAGAATGAAAGTGCCTTGATGTTTTAAATAAGTTATGAGAGAACTGTGGGGAAAATGCAAAGCAAAATTCATATCGGAAGTCAGTTCTAACATTTGCAGGGATTATAATGGAAGCAATATTTGGTTATAGGCAGAGCCAAGAATATGATGCAGTTAAAAGGTAAAATCAAAGCAAAATGTAGAATAGACGGTCTTAAAGAAAGAATTTTCTCCTTATTTATTGAGACATAACCTTGAATCAGTTTTTTTTCCCAGATTTTCAGTTTTTCTTTGCAATCTTAATTTCTTCTTTAAATGAATGAGGGTTTGGGTGTTGAAATGCGTGTACATTTCTCCTTCCAAATGTTTCAGGTTGGATTTGGCTTTTATACTACATTGAATGTGAAGTAGACTTGTACAAGTATGTGTCAATATGTGTTGGGTGTATGTATATATTAGATTTGGAATCAAATTAACTTTAAGGAATTATAAAGCAAGTAATTTACCATACCAAGAAATATGTCTTGCATACAGTAATGGCACATTAGAGTTTGAAACAAATTAATTCAGAAGCAACCAGGCATCACAAAAACATGAATGGGAAAAATATTAGATGAAACATGACAGCAAGCTCAGAACAAGAGTATCTTTGTTTTTGTCCTGGTGTTTTTAAGGAGTAATGTATTCACAGCATGGTGAATTTTTCTGAACTTTTAGCATATGAGACCTAAGGGACTATATGTCAGAGAGGTTCAATTAGCCAAAACATTAGTGCTTGGAGATGTTTGATTTTAAAGACCATATTCTTGAAATTTTAAAGTGGGTAAAATGTATTTCATTATTTCTAGCATGTAAGCCACAATGCCTTGGAGAGAAGGATGACATGAGGAACTGCAGCTTAAGAACATGGTTGATTTTTCAAGTGGCGTTAAAGAGCAGCAGTGAGTCTAAATGCCTACATGTTTGCACAGCAACACTGGCTTCTGGAGACAGTTTGATTCATCTGTTATTCAGAGGGTGTGCTTTCAGCATTCTCAAAAGTTTCCATTACGTCAGCCAGACTTCAAGAAATCACTAACACCAGCCATATTAAATTATTTTTACAATTTAATATATATTCTTATTCCTGACTTATAAAAAGTATAAGCCTGGGACCCGACTGACAGTGGCTGTGGATATGAACTTATGATTAGGTTCCACAGAAAAATTATTAAATTGAGCAACATGGTCTTACTGCTGTACCTCAATACAAAGTGCTTCAAACCAAAATGTTGTGGGTTTGTTTTGGGTTTTTTTCCCACTTTCACATGCCCTTTAAGTTGGATGTAAATTTATGTCTTGGTTTTTGAGACAAAACTTCAGGAGGAAACACTGCAAAGTGAGTGTCTCCTCTGAAGGGAAAAGGGCCTCCCCTTTTCCTCCGTCAATGAGACAAATGAGTCACAAGAAGTGAAAGTGGGGAAAAGAAACCAAACTGTTTATTAACACCAAACAAAACAGGGTAGAACAGGATTAAATAAAACCTCTCAAAATACAACAAATTCCCGGAGACAGGACAGACACACGGGCTCTGACCAGTTGGGGCCACCTCACGGGCCTGCTGGGGCCATCCGCAGGCTGCCCAGACTGGAGAGGAGGGAAGGGAGGCAGTGAGGCAAGGGGAAGGGAAAAAGAACAAGAACAAAACCAAGAGGGCCTTTTCCCAGCTAGCTGTAACACAGCAGAAACCCAAAGAGCAGCACAGCACTCCGGGTCACTCCCTGCCGAGCCCCGCCGAGCCCCAGAGCCCCCGAGCCGCTGGGCTCAGCCGTTAAACTGCCCCGCACTCGGTGCCGTGGGCCCGGCCCCGGGTCTGTCCTAAAGGCACCGCGTCCTTGGGCACTGAGCGGAGGGTTAAGGAATAAAGTGGCTTCACAACGTCACCCCGGGACAGTGTGTTTTCAGCATTAAGTAGGAGACAACCTCCCACCATCTTAGCTCAGTCAGAAAAGGGGTGAAGAGTAAAGGTTTATGAGATTCTGCCCACTTTTCAAAGATTTAAAAATCTGCTGTTAAAGCAAAACGGCAGTGTCAACCAGATCCTGTGATTTAGGAGAGGCCTGTGTGAAGATAGATTTCCACAGCAGATATGATAAAGTCTCCCCCGGAGAACCTTGCAGAATACCTGTATGAGGACTGAAAAAGAAGGAAAATAGTGATAGGGAGAGACAAATACAGGTATAAATTAGGAAACAAATGTTGGCTATCTGCTAGGCATCTGCACCTAGTTGGTAGAGCTGCAGTTACAGTATAATTGCAGGTTATGCAGTCCCTTACTCAGGGCCCTTCTTGAAGAGTAACTTTCAGTGGCCTCTGCTCCTTTCGTCCATATTCAGCTCAATCACAAAAAATCACCTTTTATTTGGTCACCAGCAGTCACTAGTTTTGATGTATATGTGTATGTGAACAGCTGCAGAGCATGGGTGAGAAGAGGCGGATATGATCTGAATTGTCCTTAGGGTACTACATAACCAGCAGTATCAGCACTGCTGTGGCTTGCACTACCCAGCCTCATTAGTGGGGATATGTCTTCCCATTTTGCTTCATGCTAGAGTTGCATTAGTCAAAAGTGAATCCTGCTTGTAATCACCCCAAACCTAACTGTACTAACAGCTATTCATTGTAGTTGATACATACTCAATTTGACTTAGTTGTAGCAGTAATTTTGTCTCAACATTGATTCACAGAGAAAGGGAACGTTGACGGCAAATAACAAAGGAAGTAGGCTAATACGGTTAATAAATATATAATAGCAAGAACAATAATAATCCCAATAGGCATGCAGTTTTGCCTTTAGGAGAAGGTTGAATAATAATTGCCTAGTAATGAAGAGAGGCCAGGTTATAAGCTCCATTCCATAGCAGGAGCAGCTATGGAGACACAGAGGCTAAGACTCTGACCCAGGGGTGCCTTCACACACTGGAAATAATCTGCTGGAAGAGCAGCAGCAGCATATGGCTCCTCAAAGGGATTTTGAGGACTACAAAGTGAGAGGGTGGATTGTTTTTGATGAGATTAGCTGTCATGTGGTGGAGCTTTATTAGTACAGTAAAATCAACTCTTTACCTCAAAGTTCAGCACTGATATACCATGCTGCCCTTTGGATTTCCAGTGTTATTATTAGATCTTTATGAAGATCTTTTCTAATGAGCAGCAAATTGCTCCTGGACTTCTCGAGCATCATTTCAACCAGGCTTATCTCTTTGATCTGCTTGTGGTTTTTTTTCCCCACATTAAATAGCTAAATTTGAAAAAAATGAGGAGGTGGAAAAGCATAAAAACAAAGAAAAAAATTGTGTATCCTCCCTGTTTCTTATTAGACAGATCCATGGATAATAAGCTCTAAAATCTGCAACCCCAAAGTTGTAGGTCATTAGAAATTACAGCTTGTCGATTTTCTTACTTAAAAATTCAATTTTTTAAGGCTGGTTTTAGGGTCTTTGAAGCTAAGATGACTTCAAAAGAAAATGAAAAAATAACCAGAACTGATTCCTTAGTGCGCTTTTTCTATCACATCTTTTTGGGACTTTTTTGGGTCTTTTCTCTGTCTGTAAAGTTAAGCTTATACCTCCCTTCCTCTTATATTCTCTGGTGTGTTTCACAAGCTGCCCTTAGATTATACATTTAATAATAATTTTCTTACCAGATAGGAAACCATGACATTTCTTGCAATGCTATTCTGATGAGTTCAGTAAACATTTCCATTAAACACAAAAGTATTTATGCATGGGTGTACCACTGCACTATACAGCTTTGCCAATTGATACCTGATTCTATTCATGACTACTAGGTGTGGCTGGAAGCCAGCAATTGATTCTCCCACAGGACAAAACTGAAATCCCAAAAGTTTTTCATTCCCTGTACTTGTGCGACATATCAAATATTTGTCCAGTGGAGAAGACAGAACAGTGTGGGACAACCTGCTACCTCCAAAAATGTCATGGGAGACCACGAAGAAAAAGTTTGCATGTGGTATTCTCAGAGCTGCCCAGGCAAGCTCTGAAATCTCATCAGAAGGAGGCGAAAATCATATGCTTTTGTAATATTTTTCTGGCCAGATACACACTGTGTCTTTGTGTCACTAAAGACACAAACAGATGCACATCCTATTTTTTTACCTTTTTTTTTTCTTTTAACCACTGTGCTATCGAGCCATGTAATTAGTTAACCTGTACTTACTAGGATGATGGGCAATGCTATTTCCTTAATTAGAACCATCTTCACAACTGTATTCAAAGTACTAATCATCACGAAATCACTGATATACCTTAGAAGAAGGAGAGAGGGAAAGGATGAGAGATGTTCTTTCCTGCAGTTGTGGTGAAGGCAGAGAATACACTGTAGTGTTACAAGACACTGCTGCTGTAGCAGCGCAGACTGTGAGAGAAGTTGTAAGCAGATCACAGGATGACAACAGCAAAATACAAAAACAGTGTTTGAGGATTCTTGAGGAATACCTGCATTCCTAAAATGGTAGAAGGCTGCAATACATGTGTTCCCTTTCCTGGCTTCAACTTTTGTGTTTGCCTTGTTTAGCAGAGATGAAGGGCAGTGGAGAGAGCCATCCATTCATTCCCTAGCAAAGGTATTTGTGTGCATCTCAGACTGTACCATCTGTGTGACTAGCTGCTTTGTTCAGGTTTCCAGGAACCATGGGTGATGATTTTTCCTAGAGATGAAAATACAGTTATATTCATACTATATCAGAGAAGAATGCAGAGTAAGAAAACACAAATTCTAGCTTTTGGGGAAACCTTGTTTCCCTATCTGCAAGTAAATGCTGACAGTTTGTTCTGTCAGGCACCTTCTGAGTACAATGCGTACCAAAATTACAGCAATGTCAAACACTCATCTCTGACAGTGTCCAAATTTGATATATTTCACATCAGTAAGAAGTCATTGCTCTGCTTGGTTGCAGGATATATGTGTATAGACTTAGGCATCTGAATTCCTACAATTCTTTTTAACAAGTAATAGTTTGTATCATGCAATTCATTGTAGTGCTGTAAAATAGCCAGTGAAATTGAGAAATTAAGAAATAAGTGAAAAAAAGACCCCAGAAAATTAGCAATAAAGTATAATCTATGATCCAAAATATGGTAAAATCTAGGACTTTTTCCTCATCTGATTTGTCATTGTATGTCTTAGTCACTATCCATTCATCTTTATTGTGAAATGTCCTCACACACTCTAAATAACATTTTTTTCCTGGTTCTGCAGTTATCTAGTAAGAATATTTTCATTATTATGAAATTCAAGGTTGAATTTTAAAACATGTAACTGCAAAAAAAAGAACATATCGGTGAAATTTTTAATACCTCAAGAACAATATTTGCATATTTTAAGGAAATGTTAGTCTTTCACCTCATTCTAAGCTATCACATGCTTTTCTTTTAGAGGAGGAGTGAATAAAAAACAGCCAATACACATACAAGTCCAACATGCATGCAAACTCTGTGAAAGCAGTATTTGTTAAATGAGATTAGTCGGAACACATTGTAATAGAAAAGAAGTGCCTTTTACAATACAGAAAGATAATTTAAAATTCCATTAACATTATTAAAAAGTTACAAACAGTTCTTACTATTCCATATGACATTATGAAATCTTACCTGTGCCTTTTTATAAAAGCACACATATGTCTTCCTTGGATGTGTCTTTTGCCTTTTGTAGCTGCTAGGTAATTTCCAGATAAACATGGCAGTCTTTCAGATAGTATCAAAAAGCCAAATTTGGGCAATTTCTTAAGAAATAACTTAAGAGATTTCTTGAGAATATATTTTTTTTTTTTAAATTAGCTGTTGTTACATACTAGCTTTTTCTATCTTCTGCCTTTCTGAGCACTTTAGCAGCCTGCTTGTGGGACCCACAGCTCTAAACCAAAACCTGGAAGCACCTAGCTTTTAGTGAAGAGATGTATGGAATGGCAGGTGCATGTCTAGCTTGCTGTAGACCAGTTGCAGTTGTGCAGCTCTGCAGGTAGTGTCTACATGTACACAGATCTAAATATATATTGTTGCATGTATCCCTATTTTCAAACTTAATAAGGACAGTTGTTTTTCCAAATGTATAGTCAGCACATATGTCAGAGTTATCTTAAAATTTTATATATATTTCAGGGTAACTTTTTTTTCAAGCACAGAAATAACCACTAAATTGGCTAAATAGCCATTATTTTGTAGTGGATTAGAGTTTTATTTAATATTGGTCTCCTGTAAAAATGAAGTTATACTACTTAATAAAGCCCTATCCTTTGCAAATAAGCATAATTTGAATGTATATGCTGATGTTTATTTGGTTAGAAAAGACTGCTGGGATTTATTTTTCCTCAAGAATTGATAGCAAAAGTAGAACATAAGGAAGTATATTTCCAGAGGACTGTGAGAACCTTACTTTTCTCAAACAATTTTGCTCTGAATAGGATGTGAATCTTACTGAAACAGCTGCCTGAAATCTTGCTGTGAAAACATGGCAGTGTGATGGTTTGGTGTGGTTTTGGGGTTCTTTAGTCTGTTTTTTTGGTTGGATGGCTGGTTGGTTGGTTGGTTGATTTTTTGTTTGCTCATTTTTAAGGAAGAATCATAAGACAGTTTTACTTAGTGTATCAAGAAAGAAAAAGAGAAATCCTTACTATTAATGACTGCATTAATAAGTCCTGTCAGACAGCTGAATTAGTAAAAATGCTTGAAGGAATAAATAAATGGAATGCTGTGTCCAGTTCTGGCCTCCTCAGTATAAGAGAGACCAGGAGATCCTGGAGTGCATGCTGTGGAGGGCAACAAAGGTGATAAGGGAACTGGAGCATCTGTCTCATGAGGAAAAGCTGAGGGATCTAGGCCTGTTCAGCCTGGAGAAGGGAAGGCTGAGAAGAGACTTTATCCACGTATACAAGTGTCTGAAGGGAGAGTGTCAAGAGAATGGATACAGGCACTTCTTGTGGTGCCAAGCAACAGGACAAGAGGCACCGAGCAGAAACTGATGCACAGGAAGTTCTACCCAAACATGAGAAAGAATATATTTACTGTGCAGGTGGCCATGCAGTAGATCAGATTGCCTAGAAAGCTTGTGGAGTCTCCTTCTATGGAGATATTCAGAAGGCTTCGGGACACAAACCCAAGGTAATGTGCTCTAAGGGATCGTGATTGAGCAGAAAGGTTGGACTAGATGAGCTTCAGTGGACCCTTCAAATCTTACCCATTCTGTGATTCTGTAAAAAATGCATTTTTCTCTAGGATGTGTCTTCTACCTCTAGTATTTCTGGCCTACACCTATAGAACACTACCTCCCATTCTCCAAACAAAATAATTAAATATTGTCATTGAATGGAGGTATAAACTATCCAATTAAAGATTTTCAGAAATCCATTTAACTTTTAAAGAATCAGTCTGTTGCCTTTTCAACAAGAAAAACACAATGTAATTGAGAAAGCAGTATTATGAACCTTCAAGGAGGTAGGAGTTACATTAGATTAATGTCGAAATCTAATTAAGTCTGAATCCTCTCTAGCCACAGTCCTGCTGCATTGTTGGATGGAAACTTAGTACAGACTCCTTTGCTTTGCCCAAGACATATATTTGGTCCTGCTTGCTTGTCCACCAAGGAACTGAGGAGAATTATCAGTATTACTAATTGTACTATGTGTGAACATTGCAAACAACATATGTTATGTTACGCCTTAAATAACCATGTCTTTTGCGACTGTAGTCCACAGAAAGATAATTCTAAGGTATTTGAACAAAGGTCTAGTTTTCAAATTCAGAACACACAAAGGTCTGTTAATGTAAAAATATGAATACATTTTCACCAAATTGGAAAATAATATGAATGGCACTCTGTAATTATTAGAAGTACTGGTGAATAGATGTAACCATAAAGTTTTGAGATCTTTTTAGCTGTATGCTCCTGTAATGCTTGAGCACACTGTTGTATAAGCCCTAAACAACAGACTGTAAAACATTTCTATCACCAGCACTGGCCAACAGGAAATGGCAATACTCTGCAATCAATGAAAAATGGATAGATGCTCTCTGCCAGAGAGTGGTCAGAAGTCCCATTTCCATTTGCACAGCAATCTTGTCATGAATGAACATTGTAAGTTTCAACACCGAGTTTAAAGTGGCTTAAAAGCTTTTCAAGGATTATTCAAGTTAATAAGTAAACAAACAAATAAATAAATTAATGGGAAAGCACTTTTGTTTTCCCAGTTGGTTCATCTAGGAGATTAGGGAACCTACAGCTCATTGAGCTTATGTCCTGTTAGAATATTTATTGGATCAAATTTGGACTCCTAGATTTTTCACAGTAAAATTCACCAGTTCAAAGCCCATGTTATGAAGAAGTTCTGCCAGGTCACATAAAGTTCTTTTGGTCCAGTTACACAAATCCCTCTGAGAAACAAATCAGAAGTGGTCACTCAGGACAAATGCACTGGTCAAAGTTCCATGATCTCTTGCTTTTGTAGTTTTTGTTTTCCAGAATGGAGCAAAGCAAAACATGAGTTCTAGGTTTATAGATGCTAACACTTTTAAAACACTAAGGCTGTTTAATATGTCTTTTCTCTAGAAAATGAAATAAGTAATAATAGTAAGAGCAGGACACCACTCAAATAATGATAAAAATGAGTTCTTGGTTCTTATCACATTGTACTGAAACATCAAAAATATAGATTTCTTGGCTCAAAGGCAGGCTTCCTTCAGGACCTTGAAAGAACCTTTTGCTTTACCTTTGTGTCCATTCTAACACTTGTAAATTGAAGATAAATGTGTTTCACATGCCATTTGTTTTAGTTTTGTGAAAGAAGAGTGTGTAGCCTGGGGAGTACAAAACATGAATTCTAATGGAGCAACAAGAATTTTAATGGAAGAGTTCATGCTCAAAACTTTTGGTGCAGTCTCCCAAAATCTATGCATTACCTACTGATTATCAAACTGCAAATAAAATACTTATATCTTTTAATATGTAATGAAACTAAAACCTGAAAGGATTTTAAAATTACCTGCACTAAAGTTAAGGATTATCCCAGATTTGCCAGTTGTTTGAGAGAACCTGAACTGAAAAGACATTCAGATCATTCACAAAATGCTCTGCTGCTAATTCCCAGCCCAGTTCTGAGGATAATTGTGCTCTGATGATAACTGTGTTCTGACCTATATCAGACATATCAAGCTAGTGCAGGACAGGAAGTGGCAGAGCCTAACTTCATCTCCTGGGATATAAAACCTGTTAAGAAATTTCTCTTGAGGGAATTCAGAGGATAGAACAGAAGTCTGATTAAGAGGTCATAACAGTCCCTGCCTTCTTTAAATTTAAATTCCATTTGGCATATTAAAAACAAGTTGACATGGCCTTTGCATTCAAGTAATTAGCTAAAAAAGATCCACATACAAATTTAAAGGTTCCAAATAGAAGGGATTTCCTGAACACTGAAAAATGAAGGTAGAAGTTGATCCTCACTGATATTCCAATGTATGACCTTGTATGGTAACATTAAGCCTCCTACTTCAAGGCTGATTTTTTTAAACAAGTTGACTACATTATAATACATGTTATCAGAAACTTATACTGACAAAATTATGTTTCAAAAATCTCAGAGGTTAATAGTATCAATTGCCTGTATTAAAAAGTGCTTGACATTACAGATTTCTTTTGGTGGTGGTTGTGGTGCTCCTTTTGGTTTTTGATTGCAGTTTTTTTGTTGGTTTGGTTTGGTTTGGTTTGGTTTGTTCAGTTCAGTTTTGTTTTGTTCAGTTTTGTTTTGTTTGTTCAGGTTTTGGGGTTTGTTACTCATAAAAATACACGACTTCCTTATAAAATAATTTCAAGTTTCATTAATAGAAGAAATAATGGCTTTTCTGTTGAGGGGTTGTTTTGTTTTGTTTTCAATTAAAACCATGAACACTGATATATGAGTTCATGCCATTAGTTTACAAAAGAAACCTCCACTGTCATTTCTGTGATTGCTTTCTTACATTCTACATAATTTTCCTTTATTAAATCTTGAAAACATAATTATTTCATTAATTAAAAAATTAATATAGCAGTTTTGCTGGAGTATTTCATTACTTCAGAGCACTTCTTCAGTGCTAGCACTTGAGTTTTCAGCTTTCAGCTGAGAAACTGTAGAAAAGAGGGAGAAACCAAAGTACCTCATTTAATGCAGCATCGGATGTGATAACTTCATAAGTGAAAGAAAGAAACCTTCAGCCAGACTCATCCCAAAGTGTGATGTTTTCTGAAGGACTTGCTTTAGGGGTTTTGTTTTTCATACCTAAGATGTTGACTGGACATTTATACTACTTATATACTGGACTTTATACTGCTGTTTTAGTGAAAGAACATTTTAAATTTTCTTGTGTCTTTATAGCATCTCCATGCTTTCTTCTTTCTAAGGTTAACTGTTGCTTTCCACATTTACTCTACTCAGAAGCAGTATTCTGCTGCTCTCTGGCCCTTGGTCACCAACAGAGCTTTAGTAGTTTCTCTATTCCCATTTTGTGATTCACTGTCTTTGTAGGAACAGAATACTGCTGGGAGCAGGTGGATTACAATAAGATATGGCCTTGCCCAATCTTATTGACAAATTGTTTTAGAACACCTAATATCAACTTTATATGGATTTTCTATGATGGATGATTATCATTCCTATGCAATGGTAATAGCCTAGCATTGCAGAAGGCTGGATTTATTTCTCTCATTCAATGGGACTAACCAGGTGTGGCAGAAAAGGGCATAAAAAAACACTGGCTGGCTCTACAGAATAACTGAGTTACCTGAAATCTGAAAAAAATATTATGTCATCAAACAGGTATCATGAATGCAGTCAGTATTAGCTGGGATATGTGTAATTTCATGCTTGTATAGATAAAAAAGTCCTCTGCTCTTCAGTCTGAATAAGGTTCCTGGATTTTCTCTTTGTACCCTTCCTGTGATTATAGATTTCTCTCTTTTTCTCTAAATCTCATTTTGCCCCTAATAAATTATGAGGTGCAACACAGTATTTGAAGTTCAAATGTTGTCCTGTGAACAGCAGAGCATTTCTTCTCTCAGAACAGGTAATAAAACTAGGAAGATTTGACTTGATTTGTTCATCTTTGTGAAAAAGTGGACTCAGACATAAAGAAGGAGTTGCATAAAAAAGTAAGGTTTTTAAAGCTTCATAGTATCTTTCATTTATAATTAACTGCCACAGGAACTAACACAGGCCCTAGCCATGAGAGATGTGGCCAGCATAAGGTCAGGAGTTATCAGAAACAAAGACCAGCTTGGCCAGCAGTGGGCTAATGAGTGTATGCAGAAGGAGTTTATACAAAATCCCCATTTGTTCACAGTAGAACATAGCTCCCATATGCAGCCTAAAAAAACAAGTCTTCAGTATACTACAGTTTAGGAAACTAATTTATATTGTGCTATATTTATAATATTTATATTGTCACTTTGTTATAGTTTCCTGTAGTTATATATCTCTTTGTGAAAAGCAATTTATCTTGGTTACTGATATTTTAATGCCATCACTACAGAAAAGACCTGATTTGATATATTTTATATTTGTCCTCAGCTGTTCTCATACAGTCAAGCCAGCCTGAGCCCTTTTTTCCTTCTTTTCCCCTTAAATATCATCATTTTCTTATCTTTCTCCACTAAGTGGCTTTTCTCTCACCACCAAGTGCCCTACACACCAGTCTTCTCTTGAGCTTCTCAGATGTTGTTCTCATAGGTGTTCAAAACACTGCCACTGTAGAAAGATTCCTACATTACACTCATATATTTTTCATTTTGCAAGGATCTTGATCATACTTGAAAGTCCATATATTGTATAATTTTTACCTGTGCTTCCAGTTTCATTTTCTTTCATCTGCTCCTACTTTGTAACAAAGTCACTTTTGGCTTAAATTTTCTGTTTTCTGTATCTCCTTCCATGAAGATCCATCCCCTAGAAATATTAATCCCTGAATTTCTTTGTCATGAAATCATATCTATTTTGTACTAAAGTCTACAGATGAAAATATCTCTCCTTCCTTTGCACTCATGTGAGGGAAATTATGAAAAGGGGTGAACAGAATATACTTAAACTGTGAAATATTTTGAGTGCCCTGTGAAAACCTGCCTTATCCCAGGCATCTGCCTTCATGGATCTCACCTATCTTCTAACTTTGAATTCTTATAATGAACTGAATCAATGGATTTCTGAGAGAGCCTAGTCTGGAATTCTCTTTTCTAGGATGAAAATGCATCTGTGTAAATTTGCCTCTTTATGAAGTTAAAATATTGTAAATTTGACCTCCTTACTCTCAAATGATCATTTCAGTTAAGTACTTCTCAATCTCATGCATGTTTTGCTTCCATTGTTAGAGCAAAAATTTGCTTACAGTTTCAATTACAAGCTCCGGTAGCATTATTTTTAATGCTGAGCTGGACGTGAAGTGCAAACTTTTTGAGATGCAATGTGTATTTATGGTCAGACCAAAAGGTGAGTGCATGGAGTAATACAGTGTTTAACATACCTATTTTCTGAAAAGATTGCTGGAGTATTTTCAGCTGCCTATAATTAAAATGAGTAGATCTTGAATTATTCATAAATAAATCCTCAAACCAAGTCAGTGCCCAGTGGATTTAGATATTTCATTTCTGAACATGTTCTAAGGCAAAGTTGCATAGCTAATCCTTCACCTCATCTTTAGCTTCTGAATTCTTTCATAGAACTGAAGATGTTCTGCTACTGGACACTGTTAATCTTTTGATTTTAATAAAGCTTCTCAACACAGAGGAAAAGAAATCAGTGATCCAGATTTGTATTCTTTTCCCTTAAAAGGTGCAGAAGGACCACATATACCCCAATAAAAATGCACATATGGTATATACAGTGACCTGAACTCTTGAGCATCATCTGTAGAGGTGCAAGTAATTGTTGCATG
>JACBWW010000008.1:172381-324465 GCA_020086605.1 Lanius collurio | reverse complement strand
ACCTGAACTCTTGAGCATCATCTGTAGAGGTGCAAGTAATTGTTGCATGATGCAACATCATCTCATCAGCCTAAAGCATGAAAGCAATTGAGTGAAAAAATCCTCATGTTACATAAAATGATTACTGCCTGTGAGCCATAATAAACAATGTTGTTCTCACAGTGGTGATGTTAAGCAGCAGAACAAATGAGTACAGCCTGCTGATTGTACAATGTCTTGATCATTACCAATTGCTGGAACTCCCAGTAAGTAAATGATTTAATTATTGGGGTGTCTGCGTGATCTGTTTCTGAAAGGACCAAATGATAATGCTGAGAATGCACCACAGTCACTTTTGACTGCAAATGACTTAAACATCTACAATTCTTAGTGTTTCTCATTGTTGGGCTTTGCCTCTGCTCTGCTGGATGTCCAGGAGGTGTGTTAAAATCCTACCACAAAGGAATGCAAAGCAAATTTATATTTGGGAGATAAGAAATAATAAGCAGAATAAAAAAAACTTCAGGAGAGCAGGAGGGAAGAGGTAGGAGGGAAGGCTGGTATTTATGCCTGCAGTGTACAACAGTAGCATCACCATAACTTTGCAAGGTTTATTGCTTTACCATTCCTACAAGCCTGGGCTTCATCCAGAAACTCAGCAGTTTAACCATGTTATTACTGTATTAAGAATTTGAACTAAATGCTGATTGGAGAACAAAACTGCTGTAAATAGATGAGTCCATGCAGCAAAGAGACTTCCCCTTTATTCCATGGGAGTCCTCCTTTATGCAAAGTGGGTGGGCAAGCATGATTTACAAGTTGAATAGCAAGATATCCATTTGTACGTACGGTGATACAGATTGTCTGCTTCATTGAATAATGGGTCCTGAAACTGAACAAAAATCATTATCTGACTAAAGTAAATTTGCACTTAGGAGCTACAATATAGCTTTAAGAAGTTTGCCCTCAGTTTTAATTGTGCTCCTACCCGGAGGAGAGCAAGATCAAGCATCTTAATACTGCATTGTAGCCGGCAGAGTGCACACACAGCAAAAAGCTTAAAGACAGTAATCCTATCTCCAACAGGATGTTCAGCATTTATGAACTGAAGACTTCCTGGAAGTCAGTCAACTCTCCATGTTTTTTTTTCCCCTTCTGGTCAATGTGAGTTCAGAATCCATCTTTGTAAATATAAGTGATGAAATCACAAGGTTTTTAAAAAAACCTTTAAAAACCTTATTACTGTGACTACTTTGTGGATTTAAATAATATAAAAAGGGAAAATGTAAAAGTAAATTACTTTTTTTTAGATGTATCACAGATTCTCTGAACCAGTGTTTTAGTTTTTAAGGACAGCTCTTTGAAGCAAGAATTATCTGTCTCCCTTTGTATGGAAAGTGTTTAGCACTGGCTGATGCTTTTAGCGGCCAAACGCATTAGATTACTTGTTGTCTTTCCAGGCTGGTAACATGCATATAAGGTGGCTTTATCAGTCCCAAGGAATACCACTTTCTCTCTCTTACTCATTTTGAGTAGATTGCACTATTCTTCCTCATTAGACTGTAATTGCTCTGTAATTATTTTAACTACAGCTGGGACAATAAGTCTTGATGGAACAGTACCGTAAAAGGAGTACTGAGGATTCAAAAAAATCATCCTCTCACTTGATTTTTATTACTGCTCACCTCCTCCTGCTGTAAGTACCACAAAAGGTCACAATAGCAGAAAGGAAAAGGAAAGATTAAATAATTTGATTTTGGATGATCACCTAGATACCCCTCTAGTAATATATCCTCTCCAGAAAAGCTACATTTGCTGGACACATTCTGAGGTGGAAAAAAAGGTAGATTATGTACTTCCGTATCCACCCATGAGCACTTTACTTACTAAAGCATGTATCCAAGAACTAAGGATAGAAAATAGAAAAAATATTACAAGGCCTTCACAAGGTCAGTTTTCTCTGCTAGTATTTTTTGCTTCCATCTGTAAGCATTTGCAAGAGTTTCTTAACTGCATCTTGAATTCTGTTTGTTAGATGAGAAAAAACCCTCTTATAGCCTTACTCTTTTTTACATACAAGGTCTACAGTGTTTCAGGACATGTCCCAAACAGACCCAGTAACACTTCACAGTATATTTATATCCACTCAGAAAAAAATTGTTTTCTTTCTGTGACCTAGTACACCAGCCTTGCCTGCTGGCTCACTTTTCTGAGAATCAGTTACCTATACCAATCCATTTCACAAGAAGCATGTTCCTGCAGAGAAACCTGCCAAATATAAGTTTCAAGATATTTTTGTAAATACTCACGAATTAAAAAATCAAGTAAATTTACATTACTGCTAGGATTATTACACTTTGGAAAGTTCAGTTCTTTATATCTTTTAAGGGAAATTGCACATTATTCTAGTTTTTTTCCAAATTTATGCTAATCAGTGTAGTACTTTTCACTTTGCCATTCAGTATTTTTTCTTACCTATTGTATTCTATCTTGTCTGCATCCAATGTGCTGTTCCAGTTTGTTCCATGATTGGAATAAAAGATTGTATTGAAAAAAGACCATATTATAAATCAGCAATTTTTTTCCAGTCTGAAAACTAAAATTAATACAAAAATCTTAACCATCTATCCCTTCGTGTCAGCTATTTTCCACTTTGATTAAAAATCTATTAATTTCTTGTCACTCCATTAGTTTTATCTGTTTCATTATCCCACTTCAGCTTTTCTTAGAGGACTGTCGGTATTGGGTAGACATGGCAAGGTCTTGGTAGCAGGAGGGTTACAGAGGTGCCTTGTGTGAGAAGCTGCTGGAAGCCCCAGGACAGGCCTGTTGGAAGCCAAGGTAAAGTCCCTATCACTAAATGCAGTAAGATATTGAAGAAGGGGGGAAAAGTTACTCTGCAACAACAATTGCTGTCAGAGAAGAGAGGAGTGAGAGTAAGTGAGAAGAACAGCCCTGCAGACACCATGGCCAGTGAAGGAGAGGCAGAAGGTGCTCCAGGCATTGGAGCAGAGATTCCCCTGCAGCCTCTGTGCAGACCATGGTGAGATCCAGCGGAGGACTCCCATGCTGGAGCAGGTGGATGCTGTGACCTATGGAAAGCTAGCATTGGAGCAGGCTTCTGGCAGGACCTGCGGTCCCATGGAAAGAAGAGCCCACGCTGGAGCAGGTTGCTGTCTGGACTTTTGACCTCGCAAGGGACTTGTACAGTCTGTTCCTGGACGACTGCACCGTGAGAAGGACTCATGATGAAGCAGTTCATGAAGAACTTCAGCCCATGGAAAGGACCTGCCCTGGAGCAGTTTGGGAAAGACTACTGTGGGAGGGACCCTATGTTGGAGCAGGGAAGGAGTGTGATGAGTCCTTCCACTGAGGGGATAGGAGCATCAGAGACAACGTATGATGAACTAACCATAGGCCCCAAACCTTGTCCTCCTGTGCCGCAGGTTGGGAGCATGTAGAGACAATCAGGAATAAAGTTTCACCCAGGAAAAAGGAAGGAGTAGGGCCATGGTGTTTTTAAGATTTGATTTTATTTCTCATTGCCCCACTCTGACTTGATTGGGAATAAATTAAACTAATTTCCTTGAGCTGAGTTCTGCCCATGCCTGTAACTGGTGAGCAATCTCTTCCTGACCTTACCCCAACCCACAAGCCCTTGGTTTATTCTGTCTCCCCTGTTCAGCCGAGGAGGGCAGAGACAGAGCAGCTTTGTTGGAGACTGGCATCCAGCCAGGATCAACCCGCTGCACCAGCCTTACACACACTGGGACCAACACTCATAAGCTTTTTAATTGCACAGCAGCTAACACAAACTCATATTTGTGTTCCTGTTTTAATTTCATACAGTAATAATTCGCATTAATGCTCTATGTATTTTATTTCCTTTATAATAAGCACAAACAAGCTCTCTAATACTAATTTTATGGTGTGTCCTCTCTTCTACCTACCTGTCATGTTTCAGAATTCTGTTTGTGCAGAATAGTTGTCTGATAGGTGCCCCAATTTCTCCCCTTTTATTCCCACCACATGCATTAAATGCAGTGCAATACCTGTGCTTGAACTGAATTCCTAATTTAATGAGACTCCTTTAAAATACCTGCACATCAGGAACACATATTTGTACTAAGTTGTCAGGTAACCCTGCAATCTGAATGTCTCAGTAGCAGATTCCTAGTAAGTGATTTGCTTTGGAAAGCAGTGTGTTTACAATACATTATTTAATTGTTTGAATAAATCTTTAATTTATAACTAATTTCAGGCACAAGATTAATTTTTGGCATAACTCCACAGGTATCAGTGATGGATTGTCCTAGAGAGCTTGCAATAATCCTATTTGGCTTTACTTCCTTAGTAAAATGGAAGATGATGTTCAGAAAGCTCTGGTAAAACGAGCTTAAACATGATAATTCAATTGCAATTACTTCAGATATCTTTTCTTCTGTGCTACTCTCACAAAAAAGGACAACTGTTTAAGAGTAATGGATATAAGTAGAAAAAATCTTTCTAATTGCTGTTCCTTTGTTGTGATGTAGACATGCCTTTAAATAGCTACTGAGGTGAGCCTGCTATGGAATTCCACCTGCTAATTCATCAGATCTTCTGCCTTGGAAAAAACCAATTACTGCACTCACCAGCTTTCTTCTTACACTGCTTTATTGGGTTTGCATGGCAAGGTTTGGGTAGTGGTGTGCACTACAGGGGTGACAGCATCTTTGAGAAGCTGCTAGAAACTTCTGTGTCTAATGGAGCCATTGCTAGATGGTTCCAAGACAGACCTGCTGTTGGCTCTAACTGAGCCCATCAGTGGTGATGGTGGTATCACCACTGGGACAATCTGTCATAGAAGAGGGGAAAGAAATACCCAGCAACTTTATCCAGAAGAAGAGTGAGAACATGTGAGAGGAACAGGTCTGCAGATTCCAAGGGCAGCGAAGAGGAAGGGGAGGAGGTTTCTCAGACACCAGAGCTAAGACGCCCCTGCAGCTCACAGTGCAGACCATGGTGAGTCAGGCTGTGCCCCTGCAGCCCATGCAAACCCCTGGCACTGGAGCAGAGATCCCATGTGCAGCCCATCGAGGACTCCCAGGGTGGACCAGATGGATGCCTGAACAAGACCATGACTCTATGGAAAACCTGCACTAGAGTAGGCTCCTGGAAGGACCATTGTTCCCATGGAGAGAGGAGTCCAGGCTGGAACAGGTTTTGTGACAGGAATTGTGATCCTGCAGGGGAGCCACACTGGAGCAGTCTGCTCCTGAAGGGCTGCACCATGGGACAGACACATGCTCGACCAGTTCATAGAGAACTCCAGCCCATGGAAGGACTTTGAAGAAGTTCTTGGAGAACTCTGTCCTGTGAGAAGGACCCTAGTCTGTGGCAGGGGAAGTGTGAAGAGTCTGTCTTCGTTTTCCAAGAACCTTAGGGACATTCTGAGTGCTTATTTTACCAGTACTAAATACTCAGGTTTGTTAAATAACTCAATTCCCTTGGTTAATTCACCTTTTCAGTTTCTCCTCTCCTCCAAATGATTATTTGTGTGTGATATGTAGTCACTGCATGCTCAGCAGTCAATATGATGAGTTTCACATGGGATGTGTTTCCTTCTTTCTTGTTGAACCAAAAGGTGATTCCATACTTTCCTAGTCCACTGCATTATAATGGAAATGCCGATGCTTCCCAGGTTCTTGGTATATTCAAATTAAGAGTACACTGGCCCCAGAAGCTGTCCTCAATGTACCCACCCACCTAACTGAAAAGGAGTTACTGTGAAGCTAAAAAGGAGAAAATTTTTGTCTTCTGTAGGTGCCAAGTGTCACAGAGAATTCTTGCAGACTGATAAATGTTCCTCTCATAATGGAGGTGCTGCCAGCTGGGAAAATAAGTATCTGTAGAGACTCTTCTTCCTCAAATGGCCTGTTGAAGATTTGTAAGTGACATACGCAGCAGCCCTTTCACAGTGTCAGTTATTAGAGAGAAATTTCTATGTGTGGCAGGAAAAAGGACGGAAATATATGGATAATTAAAAGCAAGAGTTTACTAGTGATTCTCTCTTTGTGAGTATTAGGGAAAGAGAAAAGGTTGCCCGTTACCTGCAGTTATCACTAGGCAGTGATAAGCCCTTTTAAATGTATATGACTATGCCTCACAGACAGAACGCAGTCTATAAACACTGGACATGAAGAAGCTTACTGTAGTCCTTGATCCAAAGCCAATTAAAGTCAATGTAGAGCTCTAGGAAAATCAAAGTGCTGAATCTTGCTTACAGTTTATGACTGAAATGAAGCTGTACTGTGACTGAATTATTCCTACCCCTTTCTCTTTGTGATGAAGTACTGGTGAGTTCTTAGAGCATTAATGAACTAATTCTCTTTCCAATTATTCAGTCCTCTAGAGCTAACATAGGACCTGAGCATTTACACCCAATTACCTTGCATTAAATTTGGAGGAAAAAATGGCTCTATTAGCCAAACTGCTTGATGTTTTTCCAGGCTGAGAAACAGCTTTATTCCTCTATATCTAAGTTTTAGCTCTGCTAAAACTGTTGATTTTTTTTTAAATTAAATATTGTTCACAAAAGATGAATAAAATGCCAGTGTGTCCTCCCAGAGCTGCATTACAGATTCTTGTGAAATTCCTACTTGAGAGAAAACCTCTGGCTTTGTAAAGGAAGGAAGGAGACTGGTTTGTACTGATGAAATCCCTCCAGGATTCTGAAGGGCACCACCTCATTTTTTTTGCATGCATATTATGTCCTCCTACTCATTCCATTAGTGATTCATGGAAATTATACCTATTAAACACAAAAATATTCATGGATCTGATTGCTGGCATGAATGTACTGGTTATAAAGACACTAAAAAAACAGCTGTAAATTGAATAAGACTTTATTTTTTGAAGTTAAACATGATAATAAGAGGGTATTTTCTTTAGACTTTTGAATCCCTGCAAGGTAAAATTATTTCCTTTGTAAAATATAACATATTGATTTAATGTGTTTTGTTGTGATTGGAAGTGATAGAGAAGCAGACTTCCTAGTTAGGAAAAACAGCACAGATCTGTATGAAGTAATGGGTTTCCTTCTTTCCACATCATCTGGGGATATGTTCCTTTGTATCCACAATCAGTGTATGCAGATTTTTGCAGCCTAACATCGGCAGTCTGGGCTCTGAGCACAACACCAGCAGCATCTCTTTATATTCAGAGTAGTACAAATGGCATACAAGAGTGTGAAAGAAGGAATGGGAAGAAAGCATTGACATATTAATACAGTGAGCTCTTCTCAGACCTAGTTAAAATTGGTAGAAGGTCAGTGAGATTATAACAGAGAGTCTGAGAAAGCAGCATTGTGCATTTAATCTGCCAAGGGACATCTGTGGAGTAGGAACTATGACTGGTACCTCCTAAGCTATCTTCTGAGAAGATGTTCTGTTTCAGGTCAGCACTCTTGTCTTGACTCTCTATGTTGATGGTATCAGGGCTAGCAAGGTGACCTCGGCTTCCAGATTGACTGGGTCTCTACACCTGGGATTTCAAAAATTGCAGCAAAGAACTTTCTCCATTTTTCATTTCAGGGACCAAAGTCCATTGCAGAGATTCACAGAGAAAGGCATCCTCACACTATCTCAGTTACCTTCTAGGTAATTACAGCTCCATGATCTTCTCTAATCTCAATGACATGGGGAAAATTGTGCTATCACAAGAGGTTGATCTTGTGGTCCCAAAAAATTAGACTAAAAATTTTCAATCAAATTGAAAATTACCAATTTTGCAAACCTCAAGACAGACATTCAGAGAATTACTGAACATAGGAGAGTCTCACGCTAATAAACTATGTATTCCTTTATGTATATATTTTATCTATATCTATTTATATATAATGCCTTCTCTGAACTTGTTTCTATTACTCTTGGCTTACAAAACTAAATAAACCAAATGAAAGTGGCAGAGAAACAGGTTTGAATTAAAAGGCATGCTGCTAAAGCTAAGACCATCATATGTGACAGCCACAGTGATACTGGGATGATAGCTCACCTTGTTTGTATGTCCTTACACATGCCTGTGGTTGCTCAGTTCTGCTGACCTCGCTCAAAAGAAACTGCTTCCTGAGCTGCAGATTTTCTGGCAGTACATTTTGAGAAGAAGCATTTAGCTAATGATACCAAATCATTAACTGCAATCAAAGGTATAACCAGTTTTCTGAACTAAGCATAATATTCTTACTGAAAGGGTTCTCTCAAGGAAGTAGGTGGCTGGAGAAAAGTTCTGCAAGTCTGCACCACAGCTGTAAATAGAAATGCGCAGATGTGGATTTTTCATATCTTGACCACTCTTACTAGACAACTCTTGTATTCATTTATGACTCCAGATAGCTAAAAGTAACAGTTGATGCCTAAATTGTGATGATGTTAAGAGTTTTTACTCAGCAGGAGCGTGACATTGTAGCAGAATAATTTTCTAGAACTGTTGTTGTGTGGGGAATCCTTACAACATATATAAGATAGTGATGGACTTGGAAGGAAAGATGAAGCGATATTTTTGTAGATGTTCAGGGATTATTTGATTCCTCCAGCTGCATGGCTGGAGTTCCCAGACCAGCCCCAGTCACTGGACCCTGCTCTCTTCCTGGGCCCGGGCACACAAACCAACCAATCAGGAACATTTATGGGGCACACGTGACATGGGGACAGGGACAGACCCATACCCTGCAGGGTCCCTCCCCCGGGGATTTCAGGGGAGCACCTCCACAATTCACCCTTTCTTATTAAATAAAATAACATTGGAAAGAGTTGGATAAACAACAAAACAATTTCAAAGGAAAGGAAGCCACTATCTTGAGTCTCCAAATGTCCAAACAGATTCTCTTTGGAGCATCAGAAGGGAGACAGGACTTGAGCATGCTTCAGATGGAAACTGAGGAAGGGATTTTCCTTTTTGTACCTGTTGGAATCTCAGAAAATGACAGTTAATTTCTTCCCTCCCTCCTTTTCATCCCCCCCCCATCGGAATTGCAAAGGGATTCACGGCAAATGGAAAAGCCTGGTTTTGTGAGGGGAACCAGAAAGAGAAATTTGGGCTGGGCATATATGGGGGATAAAGGGACATGGGATAAAAAGGGAAGGTGGGATAGGCGAAAGGATAGGGATTATGGGGATATTGTCTAGCATATCTACTGCCTTTGACAGGGGCACCCCCAGGGCCTGTAACACATGCAGCCTGTGGGCCCTTCCTGCCTTGCACAATTTTAAATTCTTCTTGTTCTCCTTCTTCTAAGCTTGGAACATCACTTTTGCAGTTATTTTTTACAATAGCAGATATATGGACCAAAATACTTTGTCCAGTATCATTTTTCAACAAGAAAACGTAATTTTTCTTTACATTATACCACTTTACAGTTCCAAAAACCCTAGCTGCAATAATCTTTTCATTTTTCCGAGTTCCTTTGTTCTTCCTTTCACTTTTGGTTTCGCTCGCTCTCACATCGGAGCTGCCCCAGCCAGGACTATGGGGGCTGGGGCCGCCAGTGCATTCCTGTTGCGGGGTTTTGACTCCTCGGGATCGTGTGTGGGGCCGTGCGGGTCTGGTCTGGCAGTGCTGGTGCACGCTGACCCTGCCAGCTGCTCCACCTTCGGCCACCTTTGCACCACCGTTTGGTGCTGTGCTCGCTCCCCCTCTGGAGTTCCATGTGACTGTTCCACGCTTTCCGGGCATTTGTGCAGCTGCACGACCGCGCCCTGTGAGGCGTTCGCGTGTGCACAGCTTTGTACCGCCGGCACTGCCACTACTGCTGCTGCTGTCAGCTGCGTGGCTGTCGGCTAGCATGGTTCCCTTCTTGCCCCCCACACCCCTCCAGCTCGGCTAGGCGTGGCTCAGCGCGGTCGCCATGGCGGCTGCCACAATCGCCTCTGCCTTTCTTGGTACGGGGCTTGGACCGTCCCTCACCACATGACACGGGGCAGCCATCACCGGGTCATGCCTCAGCCGTCACTGCCCTGGCCGCTGCCTCAGGGCAAACACCGCCGGGCCCGCGCCCGCCACGCTGCTCCTGGCTCCACTCCCGCCACCTCCGGTCTCCCCGCCAGCCCCGCTCCCGCCGTGCCTGGCCTCACTGGCTCTCCCACGCGCAGGAGCTCTCTCGCCGCCACCTGCAATGTACTTGGCGCCCACGGCCAGGGCTGCAAGGTCTCCAGGGTGGGGGAGGAGCCCGCTGCATTGCGCGCGCTGCTCGACCATTTGTGCGCTGCTGATACATTAGCGGGACACAGCCGATATTGCTCAACCAGGTAATATTCACGGAAATAGTCCTGCATCGGCACACTTTTGATTCGGAAATTAACTGTGTCCAAACATTCTTCCAAAAGTCCTTGGTAAGAATCAAATCCCAAGAAACATAGAAGAAGTTTTTAAACAGCCATGCCAAAAAGTGTCTTAATTCTTTCTGAGCTTGAATTAAGCTAAAATCTACATATTGCTGTTCCATAACCTTTTTAAGTGTAAGGTAAATGTCTCTTTGTGGTTCAGACAGCCATGAGTCCTTCCATGAGTCCTCCATTGTTCAGAGATAGGACAGCAAAATGAAAACAAGAAGAGATATCCAGAATTACTCATGAATTATCTTTTCCAGGGATCCTTTGCCAGCCTTTCTCCACCATTTGTTGTAGAGCAGGGAATCCTTACAATAATATGTAAGATAGCGATGGACTTGGAAGGAAAGATGAAGTGATATTTTTGTAGATGTTCAGGGATTATTTGATTACTCCAGACGCATGGCTGGAGTTCCCAGACCGACTCCAGTCACCAGACCCCGCTCTCTTCCCAGGCCCCAGGCACACACACACCAATCAGGAACAGGCATGGGGCACACATGACATGGGGACAGGGACAGAGACAGAGGCAGACCTGTACCCTGTAGGGTCCCTCCCCCGGAGATTTCAGGGGAAGGCACCTCCACATAGAACTTCCTTAATTTTGAAGTTAACTATCGGAAAGCTGTTTGTGGGGCTTGTTTGGTTGGTTGGTTTTTTTTTTTTGCCTCATTTATTTGGTTGGTGTTTATAACCACCAGAGGTTGGTGTTTATATTCCAGCATAGGTGTTTTCATTCTGAAGAGAGCGGAGTTTTGAGATACAATGGGCTCACTTATCCTATGTAGAAATACTGTGACTTCTCACTGCAGGCCTCACTGAGATTCACACAGGAAAGTAAAATATTTCTAACAGGTAGAAAGTGTACATACACTAGTACCCATTCAACAATTTCTCCTACATTAACTACACATTTAAATTTCATCTTGAAAATCTTGTTGTGATGTACTGTTTAATATGGCATTGATAAAATCCAAATCTCCAAATGCAATTCTATAAACAGTTTAGTTTGTTGTTCTTTTCTAGTTATTAGCTATACATGGCACAAAATATTTAAATTTGTGTGAGTTGCTTTCCTCATGCCCATGGATTCCTTCTCACATCCTTTTTCCTCTATCCATCCCTTTTATTCGCCTTCTGTTCCATTCGGTCAGACTGCTGCTATTTCAGCCCCATTTTAAAATCTAACACTTGACACTGTTTTGAGAAAGTCCAAAGGAACTTTATTATTTAAACTCATTAAAATGTGCAAATGACTCAATTTCTTTGTTTATGTATTTCATTTGCCTATTATTATGTCAGATAAACATGCAATCTAACTTCCCATGTGCTTGCTCCTCAGAAGTAACTAACTTTATATAATTGATAACACTGAGGTGAATGACACTGTCCTTCTGTCTTATAGACCAATGCTTTATCTGGTCTCCTTTCATGCCAATGATACTTGCTTATCAACAGAAGTAGGCTTCTTGGTGTGAGTCTCAGGCCAGGAAGTTCATGATTCCCAGCAAAGGCATAGTGTGTGCTGAGTCCAGTGTACAAGCTGTAGTGGTTTTAATAGAAAGTGAATGATGATGACATATTGTACATGGCTGATTATGGTCCCTAAGGTTGATAAGCCAGTTCCATGGGCTTATTTCTGCTATACTGAAGCCAACATGGGTAGAAACAATGCAAATTATTTTTAATGTAAACAAAAAATATATATTGTGTTTCTCATTTTTCCTTTAAGAATGTTTCTAAGTGCATCACAGCTTTCACCCTCTCACATGATCAAAAGTGTGAAGATAAGAAACATCAGAGTACATGTGGTCCGTGTTAATTAAAATGGTTTCATAGCAATGCATGCTTCCAAAAAGCAAGAGCAACACTAGCTGGGTGGAACTAAACAACAAACTCAGAAAAACTTCAGAAAAAATCTGATTGTCCCTTTCTGCTCTGCGCTGGTGCAACCTCACTTCAAATGCAATGAGCAGTCTTGGGTACCACAAGAGATAAAGCTCTTAGAATGTGTCTAAATGAGAGCTGCAATGATGATGAAGGGTCTTGAGGGGAAGCTGTATGAGGAGTGGCTAAGATGACTTATTCATTTCAGCCTGGAGAAGAGGAGACTGAGGGGAAGTTGCAGTTACAACTTCCTTGTGAGATGAAGAGGAGGGGCAGGCACTGATCTCTTCTCTGTGGTAACCAGTGACAGAATGTGAGGGAATGGCCTGAAGTTGTGTCAGGGTAGGTTTAGGTTGGATATTAGAAAAAGATTTTTCCCCCAGTAGGTGAATGGGCATTGGAACAGGCTCCCCAGGGAGGTGGTCACAGCACCATCCTGACAGAGCTCAAGAAGCATTTGAACAACACCCTCAGGCACATGATGTGACTCTTTCGAGTGTCCTCTGCAGGGACAGGAGTTGGATTAGACTATTCTGATGGGTCCCTTCCAACTCAGGATGTTTTATGATGTTATGACTTAAGTTGCATTTTGCAAATTCCAACGCCACTTGTTTTTCACTGTACTAATGTCGAAGAAATTTTTATGTAAGTACAAGAAGTGGAAAGTTTCTTGGAAATTAAAGTATCTAGGGATAGGAAAGAGACCTTTCTTTCACATTCCTTAGTTAGCCAGTAGCCATGACTCCTCATACTCCTTCCACATGGGAGCTCAGCTATGGGGAAGCTGGTTTCACAAGAGGGAACTGTGTCTCCTCCTTGTGCCACACGCTGGTGCAGTCAGGCATCCCTTCCCTAACACTCAGCTGGCTGCAGCAGGTGTAGTTTGCCCCTACCACACTGTCATGGTTTGACACTGGCCCAACACCAGGCACCCACCAACGCCACTCGCTCACCCTCCTCTACCCGGCTGTGGCAGAGGAGGCAAAAGGAAAAAAAATTAACAAAAGCTTCATGAGTGAGATAAGGACCGGGAGAAACACTAAAAAGGGGAAACAGGCTCAACTTAAGCAGTGAAGTGCATTTATTACTAACAGAATCAGAGGAGGATAATGAGAAATAAAATAAGCCCCTAGAACACCTTCTCCCCCCAGCCCCTCCCTCCTTCCCACCGACAGCGCAGGGAGACAGGGCATGGGGCTTTGCTCCGTCCATCACCGAGATTCTCTTCGCTGCTCCGGGAGAGGAGCCTTCCCCTGTGAGGCCGTGGGTCCCTCCCACAGGACACGGTTCTCCTGAACTTCCCCGGCGTGGGCCCGCTCTCGGGAGCAGCAGCCACACCGCCCCTGCTGCAGCGTGAGCCCCTCCCAGGGCACACAGCCCTCCCCAGAGTGCTGCGCCAGGGCTCTCTCTTCCCTCGGGGTGCAGCCTCCAGTTCCGGCTGCTCCAGCCTGGAAGCTGCGCCCTCTCTCTCCCCCGGGTCTCCCACTGGAGCACGGCCTCCTCCAGGCCTCCACCCGCTCCGGCACGGGCACCTCCCCACGGGCTGCGGGTGGGTCTCCGCATCCCCCGTGGATCCCCGTGGGCTGCAGGGGCACGGCTGCTTCCCCATGGGCTGCACCGCGGCCTGCAGAGGAACCGCGGCTCCGGAGCTGGAGCACCTCCTGCCCCTCCTTCTGCACCGACCTGGGTGCCGCCAGGTTGTTTCCCTCACGTGTTCTCACCTCCTCCTCTTCTCTGGCTGGAATCCGAAATCTTGTGACTTTGTTTTGATTTTCTGCTTAAATATGCCATCACAGAGGTGTTACCAGCCTCTCTCACAGGCCCAGTTCTGGCCAGCAGCATGTCCACCTTCAGAGCCATCAGACATTGGCTCTGCTGGACACGGTGGGAAGCTTCCAGCAGCTTCCTCACAGGAGCCGTCTTTGTGGCCCCCGTGCTACCTAAAGGCGGGCCCTGCCAATCCAATACACACGTAAAGAAGGGGGAGATCCAGGACCCCCAGAACCAATCAGGGAGGAGGCGCTGGAGGTAGCTGACAGCATACAGGGCAACGTCATGCCATTTGCACACAGGCAGCTGGTGACAACAGTGTGGATGGTATTGCACACACACACAGAGGACCATGACACCAGCCTAAAGTCTGCTGCCAGGTGCAGGGTACAACATGCTGAGCAGAGAGAAAATCAAAAGTAATTTTTATGTGAGTTACAGGTTTGTGAAGAGGCAGCAGTTAACACTTGACTGAGAGCTAAAAGGCTGTCAGCAGTTCATGCTCTTATGGCAAGAGGCTGTCAGTTCCTAAAGGGCTTACAGATCAATTACACAAATAAGGAAAGTGGTGAGAGAAAGGCAGTGCTGAAGAGCTGAGAGTAATGCAAGACCAGGAACTGAGAATGTCTCTGACCCTAGCTGAGCATCAGTGACAGAGGCCAGGTATGTGTCTGTACTGCCCAAATCCCAGTCTGAGCCTTAAAAGTTTTTTGCACATCCCAGTGGCCTTGCTAAGAGACTCCACCTTTTTCCCTCAACCTCCAAAGATGTGATGTTTAACAAAAAGGATTAGGATGATTTTTCTTCCATTTCAGTTACAGATTTTACCACAAACAATCTGCTGTTAAGCAACTTTTTTTTCCTTTTTTCTTTTGATTTAGCTAAGGTGATAGGTCCTACATAAAGTAGGACTTACCATTAAGTCCTTATCATGGATTATTACTAAGTTATAAAGAAGAGCAATATCTTGTCTAACAGAGTAATAAATGAAGTCTTGAACCTGGAAAAATGCAGTCTCTTTCATCTTTTATACGTTTCATTCTCTTCTGATCTTTTTGCTTCCATTTCTCTGTAGATCTCTTTTTTCCCCAGTTCCTCTATTATTTTGTCATAGCCCGTCCTATGTGTTACTATGTTTTTGCTTCTATTTTATTCTCTCCTCCATCTCTTCTCCTTACTATCTTATTCTCCTGTTGCATCCTGTTGCTTCTTATTATACGGCTTTATTCTTGCAGAAGGATTGAGGCAATCGCCTCCTGCAGACACTGGCCTGCCCTTCCCTATATCTTAGTCTCTTCCCACAGAGCTGGTCCAGTGAAACCCTAGAAATCTGACTGATCTTTGAAACACAGCATTACAGAGAAGTTGTCAATCATGTCTTACTGTGATTGACTGGAACAACAAAACAAAAGGAAGGAGAGGAAAAAGTAAAAAAAAAAGGGCTTCTGAGCCTGATGTTTGTGAAACAATTCCTCTGTGTCAAGGCTAAGAGTTTTCTTTGCAATATTAATCTTGATTCCTAGAAAGACTCCTTTTTATAGTGTTGATGCATGGTACCCTGATGACATGTGAGACCTTGTTACCTCTTGTACTCACCCATATGCTGAGATTTCATCCTATTCTTTATTAGTTTGCATTATCCTTACTAAGCATTCTGACCTGAACTTTGCTTGCATTTGATAGTATGTCCTTTAAAATACTCTTCTTAAAGGTCCAGGATTAGCAATGCATGAATGTTGGCAATGAACAGAGAGGACAGCCCTGGCCAATGGCAGGACAGGCTACACCAGTGTGTTTTCTTCTAATATAAATATATTTATTGTATTCAGTGTTTTAAACTGAAGCTGTGTTATAAATATCCGTCAGGAGCAGAATAGTAGAGCCTTGGCTCTAAATTAATCACCATCAACCTAAGTAGGTAATGGTTGAAATTTTTCAGAAATACTAGTGATTTCTTAAATATTTCAGTACTCCTGTTTTTCCTGAGAACCATCTGTTGCATAAATTCAGTATTGAAAACATGATAGCATTCATTAAGCACTTATCTCCATTGCTTTTAACTCTTGTACATACATTAAAGAAGGCCAACCAGGCAACCAACAGTAGTGAGTAAAATTCTAATGTGGTTTTTTTTTTCTTTTATAGCCATGGCATTAAGCTGTACTGCCTTGGAGATTTAAAGATATAATATTTTAGAAGAAGTCAGTCCTTGAATCTTGTAAAAATCACACTGAATGTCTTCAGAATTTCCACATCAAACTGACTATGACAAAAATTTTCTAGTGAAAATGGGGATGCTTTTCTAGTGGATGAATTGCAGTATAAAAGTAAGAATCATCATTAGTGAGGAAAAATGAGCAGATTATCTTCTGAGATTTGGTATCAAAGACCTGAAACTTTAAAGCCAAATGACCATATAAAAATGGGACCAAAAAATAAAACCCAGAAAAACCCTACCATTGAAGTATTTTCAATTAAAAAAATCTCAACATTGTTATGATTTTAAATGGCATATGTATATTTTCAAATGCTCTAGAATTTTCATGAAATGACTGAATATTACCTTTTTTTTTTTTTTTTTTTCATGTGGGGTTGGCTCTAACATTCTGCTGGTTATACTGCAAGGGTTTTTGCAGCTTCATCTTTCTGGCTGAATTCCTATTAGAGTGTAACACTATTTATTTTTTTTTATAAAATAAATCCTCTCTTTTTAGGAAAAGAAAGTGATGCATCACTGAGGGAAGCACTCCATCTTGCAGAAATCCTATCTTACGTAAGTAGGATATAGTCAGATTGTAATTTCAGTGAGGTATCATTGTGCCCAGGCATTTTGAGCATCAGAAAACATGAAAAAGATTTTAGGGAAAGAGACTGTTTGGGATTCTTTCTGTTTGAGGTGGGCAGGGAAAAAGGTTGGCTTCTGGGGTTTTTTTTGTTTGTTTGTTTGTTTGGGTTTTTTTGTGTTTTTGTTTTTGTTTTTGTTTTTGTTTTTTTGTTCTTTTTTAGAAAAGAAAAGAATTCTTTCCTAGGGAAAAAAAAAAGAGGAAGTGCAACTTGTGAATAAAATATTAAGTTTCTTGAAGTTCTAACATGCAAAAATCAAGTTAGAAGGAGTTATCTGCTAGTGCATGACATTACAGTATATTCAAAATATAAACACCACTTCTTTTTGTTTCAGTACCAGAAGAAGCATAGAATAATAGAATAATTAAGCTTGGAAGTGCAACATTGTGTGAGCACTGTTCCTAGTTATGTTAATAATAAACATCTTATTTATTTTAGTGTGAAATAAGCTCTTTAAAAATAACATGCTGCAATCTTTTACAGTTGCTTGAAGTGTCCCTGTCTTGGGGTGACTTGTCCCTAAATCTGCATATGATACACTGCTAAAACTGTCGCATCCCAGAAATGAGATTTAAAATTAAATCACACACCTTCAATAAGAAAATGGAAAAAACGGAGGAGCAAAAAAAAATGGCCTCTTAAAATGTTTGTCTTAGTACTAAAAGAACAACATCTGTGCCCTTTTCAATAATGCTGCATTATTCATTTTGATGCACCCAATTCAATGGACACCACAGAAAACTTCCTGGCTTTTGACTGAGAATTGTGTGGTCTCAGAAAGCTTCCAGTCTCAAAACACATTTTGCAAGGACATACTTGTTTTATTTCATGAACAGGAAACAGTGCAGTTGACTAATACTGACTGACCTTGCCTGCAAGTATCCCTGAAAGCCTGCAAGGTAAAAGTAATGGACAATACGATGAAGTGATGCACAGCTGGGCAGATGATGCTGCCTGATTTGGTAGTGCGGTATTTTTTTTTGGACAGGTTTATGAAGTGTGTTTGCTTCTTGCAGGAGGACTTGAAACTGCTGCTGCTGCCGTAGGTTAGCAGGGACACCTAGTGGTTTTGGCAAATGGAGCTGGGATTGCTTCTCCGTTTTGCTCATAGACTGTCAAGGTTTTTGGGAATAGGCTCTCAGGGCCTCCCTGCTTCAGTGTTGTCTCAAAGCATCTTGCACCACAGTTCTTCTCTGTACTTTTTTCTGCATTCAATGAAGCAGGGAAAAATACCTGTATGTGTGTTTTAAGTACTGTGACAGATTTTCAGGAGAAGAAATTGGGTTGTTGCTTGTTGCATGACTGCTGCAGTCAGGGTTTTCAGAGCAAAGCAGGAGGTCACTTAAAATCCCAAATTCCACATATCAACTTTATTCTTTTGTTGCCATCAAAGCAGAAAAGTGGTTTACATGATGGTGGGTTTTTTAAAGTTAACCATTTTAAATGCAATTTATGTAGAGTTTCTCTTTTGTCATATAGGTATTACACATTACCTCATTTTTATTTCTTCTGGGACTAAATAAGTCCCACTAAATCAATAATTCTTATGAAAGTGAGACTCTTAAATGACACTTGAGGAATCTGTACATGTAAATTGCTTTTCCTATAAAGCCACAGGTCAGCCTCTCAGTGAAATTTAAACCAGTACACACCAAGTGTACAAGGTCACCTTGTACTGCAGCAGACAAAAGCAGCCATGTCAGATTAGGCAGGATCTATCTAGTCCATTATTATGTCTCATTAGCTAGTGGCAGCAACATCAGAAGTGTACCTGTGATTAACGTGAGTGAGCTGTAGTTTGCCAGGGTCTTGGACACCTCCTGAAGAAACCAGAAAAAATCTGAAAGCATCTGAAGGTTAGGAGAATTCACCAAGAACAAAACATGGAACATGGCTCTCTCTGTTGAGCTGCTGCTCTGCACTGGAGCTACATGCTGCCCTAATAACCTTCATGGACATCAGCAGCCATTGCAGCTGCCAGCACAGAGCAGCATTTCATAGCCAGTTTGGCAAAGGCTCCTCAAGAGTTGCCAAGAGAACATCAAGATAGTAAAGTAAAAACAGAATAGATATCTGGAGGTGGGGGAAGCTTAGGATCCAGTTGTAGGGAACTTGGTCCCTTCAGATCTCTAAAGTGAATGGCTTTGCACAGTAGAGAAAAACACAACTGATAAACTAAACGTTTTAAATCGAAAAAGATCTGACTCCTTACAGCTGGAATAGGACTTAGTTAAGGCCTACTGAAATCCTATGTAGATGAATTTCAAACAATCTTTCTAAGCAGGTAGAGAGAAAACCAATGTTTTAGAGATTTGCTCTTATGTCACATTCAGTAATGATACACAAGTTACTAGAGAAGTTTGAGGCTGTCCCTTTCCCCCACCAAGTACCTTTATTGTAATAAAAATAATCTACATAAATTATTCTCCCCTAATTTCATTGCTTGTAAAAACTAGATATGACATAATCCATAGCTGATAGCAAGCCCTGTTCCAGCACCCATTTCCAGAGATGACAATGAAGTGGTTAGCTGGTATTTTCCTTCTCTGACTTCATCAGATGACATAAAACAGACTCTCATAATTCTCTTCTTTCAACATATGCATATTAATATCAGATTGAATAAAATATAATCATCCCCTACTTTCAAATTGTTGACACTAAACAGACATGAGTTTGACAGGTTTCAAGCTTGTTGATTTTTGCTGGTCCTCATAAGCCCATGATTTCCTTTTACAGTATTCCAGTATCACAGTATCTGATTATACAGCGTTGTAAAGATTTGTCTGTTCCATGTAAGGGAGAGAGGCTTTTCTCCCAGTTTTGATCTAAAATTGCAACATGTCCCTTGAATATTTGGGATTGATATTAATGATCATAGAATCATCAAGTCTGGAAAAGACCTCCAAGGTGATTGGGTCCAAGTTTTGACTAAATATCACCATGCCAACTAAACCATGACACTAAGTGCAACAACACAGTAATTTTTTGAGCATTCCCAGGGATGGTGGCTCCACTACTTTCCTGGATAGTCTATTCCAATGCTTAATCTCTCAGTGAAAAAATTCTTCCTGATGTCCAACCTGAACTGCTGCTGGCCTAGCTTGAGACCATTTCCTCTTGTTTTGTTGCTAATTGTCTGGGAGAAGAGACCAACCCCAACTCCTACAGTCTCTTTTCAGGCAGTTGTAGAGAGTGATGAGGTCACCTCTGAGCCTCCTTTTCTCCAGATTGAACACCCCGAGTTCCCTCAGCTTCTTATCATAGGACTTACCTCTGGAACTCTTTTGCCCTTCTCTGGACTCACTCCAGCCCCTCAATCTCTTTCTTGTAGTGATAAACCCAGAACTGGACACAGCAATCAAGGTGTGGCCTCACCAGTGCCAAGTACAGAGGACCAGTCACTGCCCTGGTCCTGCTGGCCAGACTATTGCTGATACGGGCCAGGATGCCATTGGCTTTCTTGTCTGCTTGGGCACATGCTGGCTCATGGTCAGCTGGGTGTTGACCAGCATCCCCAGGTTCTTTTCTGCGGGCAGGTTTCCAGCCACTCTGCTACAAGCTGCATGGGGTTGTTGTGACCCAAGGGCAGGACCTGACACTTGGCTTTTTTGAACCTCATTAAGGTGGTAGATTAGATTTTTGGGTCTCTGTGGCTGATGACTAGTCAATTTCAATCATTATACCTCAAACTAACAAATGCAGTATGTACTCGTCTAAAAATAGTTTCTGAATGCATGGCAAATGCTCTGACTGAACAGCCAGCTAGCACCAGACAGCATGGCAGGACACTGTCTAAAAATTTTGTGAACTAAAACTTCAAAGATTTGCTTTTCTGAAAAGAAGGACATACCTAAAAGTCCTCAAGTAAATTCCTGTAAACACCTAGTTATAAGGTGCTCCTTAGGAATACAACTTTTTTGGAACTGTATCTTGCTCATTTTTGCCCATTCCAGCTTAGGTTTGTGCATTATTGAAATAGCAAACTCAATGTTAACCCACTTACTCAGTTTTGAGACTCTATGAATTTGAAATGTATATCTCAAAAGAGATTTAGGGTTTCCAGAGCAATTATATAAGCTTCGGTTATTTGTGTTACAGGTTTTGTTATAAAGACTTGTTTATTCAGAAAAAAACACAGTTGCTGTTTATATGTGTTGCAATATTTTTAATGTTTAGAGGGCTTTTCAAGGAATGGAGAGGAAGAATAAAACTAACTTTTCCTTCCCAAGATATTAGGAAAGTTTCAGGGCTTCTGTTGGGTCATCCTTTTGAGAGATGATGGACGTGGGTTTTATGAGTCAGATGCTGCTGTGTACATACAGAAGATGTGCCAAGCTAGACATGGTCCTTAAATGACATCATCAGGTCTTTTTACAGTGTTGTAAGTGCTAAAAGCCACTCAGTCAGATGGAGTTTGAGCATGCCTGAAAGTCATGTAGATCAACTTTGCTGTTTAGTTCTGTTTTGTCAGGTGGTATTGTGATTTATTTAAAAACTAAATAAAACATTTGTATAGCTAAAAAAGTTAATAATACAGGGAGAGTCATTAAAAGGGAGGGAGAGCTCTTGCTGGAAATGATGACTCAGTGAAGAAGACAGATTTGGGAAGCTGCTCCATACGGCAGAAGTTCTCATCCAGAAGGTCCTCCCACCAGCCCCACCAGATTGTGTGAAGAGATGCAGAGGACATGCTTGCTAGCCAGGCATTGGGAAGTGGATCAGGGACTGATACGCTTAATCTACTCTGCATCCACCTCCCCCGCGCTTTTTTAAGGATGTACAGCCATTCCAAGTCACAGCCATTAGCCAAATTGTTGTTTGGAACTGTTTGGAAGGATTTCTGGCCTGCATTCAGAATGCCATTCCTCTCTCCTCTGTGCCTTTTTTCCCTTCATCCTACCCCACGTGAAGTCAGTGATTCATTCTCTTTGTTTCCTCCATATGGCGGAATGTATTAGAAAAGAGGGATAAAAGCTCAAACAGAACATACCCTTTCCCAGAGGAGGCAGAGGGAAACAAACAGCATTTGCTCCTTATTTCCTTCTCTTTATATTTGTGAATAAGTTGGAAGGTTTAGGCTGTTTCTTTTCCCTTACAGTGACAAGTTCTGGTCACTGAGTCCCGATGGTACACTTATTTGTGTGCTAAACACATAGCAGCACTCTGCAGCTACCTAAAATCCTATTCTGTGCAGCTGATAGTTCAGAAATCAGTAAAGTGTTGATCAAACTCAAAGTTCCATTTCCTAAACATCTGCCTGATGCTAACTTTATCTAATATATTCTTGTTTGTGAGATTTTTACAGCCAGTGGTTACACATCAGTATTTGGACGTACTGACCATGCAGAAAATAAAATAAATTAGCTAGAATGACTATTACTTAAAGAAAAACTGAATCAGTCAGTTCAAGCAAAGTTAGTTGCAACCCTGCAATAAGACAAAAACTACCCATTTTTGCTGACAGTAAATGTATACCAATCAACAGCAATAATGAAAATTTATCAGCATAATTCCTTTTCACAAAAACAGCAAGGCAAATATTGATCAACTGTCTTAATTGAGTCAAGCATTTAGTTTCCTGATTGTGAACAAAACTGGCAGCCAAGTGATGCTTATTTAAAATGTGTATATTTTAAAAAGGAAATAGAGATGCTGGTATGGAAGAACCCACAATGCTCACTGGTTTTTAGATACATACAAGACATCTTCATTAACAATGTTTTAATCTACAAGAATTTGAGTCAAAACTTCACAGAAGGAGCAATTGTTGCCAATACTCATTTTTACATGATGTTTTCATGGTTCTGTCTCAGATATCATACTAGTCATCTAAAATTTTCATTTCATTAATGATGAAAGTGAGCTTTCAACTCTGGCTGATTTTGGATAGGACATTTTTGAAATAAAAAGAGTCCCAGAATCTTGTAGGTTTCACAAGTTTATTTTACATTTCAGAAGTGATGAAGAGCAGTAATCGACAAATAGTCTGTTGTAAGAGCTCAGCTGTCAAGAAGTTACCTTTTCATCCACAAAACCAAACTTCAATTGATAATGCACCTGTATGTGTAGACTCTTCCAAGGCTTTGTTGCATTTAGGTGGAAGACTGGACTTCAAAGTCACTTAAGCATGATAGTGTCTAACTGTAAATATTTAATCTGCCTTTCCTTAAATATAAACTATAAATAAATAATGTTTAACAAATGAGTTATTTTAGTTTCCAAATTATTGGTAAGTTACACAAAAGTTATAAATACATATGCACTAAAATAATCCACATGAAAATGGGTCAACTTCTTTCCAAATGACTCTGTGATTCTGCAAAAATCTGTTCCCACTGTAGTAGCCAAGAACACTTTTTCCTTAATTATGTGGCTTAAATTTGTTTATTAATGAAATAAATGTGGTGCTTTAGTTGTGCAAATTCAAACAACACTAGCTGGTTAAGGTGTTCTGCATTATTGCTCAAAATCCCAGTTCATGACTTTATACAGAAGTTTTTACAGAACATGTCCTAATTCACATATGAATTGCCTGGATACCCAGCGCTCCATGTCTGGAGTACAACAGGAAGCTGCTTGCTCACCTACATTAGTCAAAGACTTCGTAGCTCACATATAGATTCTTTTATTATTATTTGAAATGCTATATATCCTGTGTAGACTGGAGTTAATTTATCCTCTCCCTGCAAGAGTATAATATTTATTTCTATTTAATTTTGTTTTAGTTAAAGATCCCATAGAGTGGTTAATGGCCTACCAGTTCTTGATTTTATACAATACTTTTCTTAAGTCTTTTTGGGAACACTCAGTTAAAGACCTGCAAGCAGAATGCAGAATGAGGCGCTCTGAATCATTGACTGAAAAAAAAAATATATAATGCCCATTATTAACACTGTGTTCTTCTGTGTCAGACACTGGAAGATAATTAAAATGCGCAGCTTTCCTTAAACAAGCGATTATCAGAGACCCAAACACTGAAAATGGAATTTGGCCAGAAAAGTTCTGAATCACAGAACAGAGACTTAGGCTGTGTCATTCTCGTCTATCAGTTTTCTCCAGAAAAAGCTTTTATTTTATACATGTATAGCCAGCACAACAATTCTCTGCTATTTACTCTCCACCACATGTCCCATTACCAGTTACCAACATGTCCCAAACTGCCACTGCATAGGCAATGGCAGATATTCAGATCTCAGTAACCAGAATGCAAATCATAAAGCTAACATGAATTAATCTCAAAATTTTATAAAAATACTATTCCTTTTTTTTTTCCTTTTTATAATTTGAAACTTTTTGTGGTGTCTTTGCTTCTATGTCTTAGAGCTCACAGTTCCTAAACAAAACATTTTACGCTTATGTCTGTAAAAGAGGGCTTGGTTCCTTTGACTAGATTCCAGAAGCCTAGGAAAAATCTGGAGGCTCAAAGTTTATCAGAATTGACATTGTCGCTGCACTAAGTGCATTTATGTCTTATGTTTTTTTCTGTTTCTACCTCCTAAGTGTATGCTTTATATAATACTGACTGAGCAAAGATGGGATGTCACAACATTTTCTTTTTCTTCTAGCAGAAAAGATTGCGTTTAAATGACCCTGTTAAAAATAAACATTTTCTGTGATGGAGGGAAAAATAAAAAACCCAGGCACTTTGAGGAATGTTAGAGTGACAGAAATGCAAAAAGTAACACAACCTGTTGAGCTCACAGTTATCTTTAACCTGACTGACTTCATGTATATGAGTCATCCTGTTGCTTCATGTGCTTTATGTATGCTCTATGTGACATTGCTGCTTTTGACAGCTCAGGAACCTGAGTGCAAGTGAAAGGCCTTTTTATCTGAACTCTGTTTATCTAGTTAAGAAGGAAGGAAGGAAAATCCAGGGTTCTAATGCAAGATACCCACTGTTGTTAATCATAAAAAAAGAAATGTTTTTGTACCTTCCTACCTGAGAAAGTCCTGTCCAGATGCATCAAAGCCGATGGAAAACTTATAAGCTTAGCAAAAGTCTGACAGAGAGTAAAATCTTGTTATTATTTAGTATAAATCTGATCACACATTTTGTACACAAGTGCAGAGACATTGGCAAAATGCCTTGCTTGAGGAAATTAATTGAAGTTTGATTCACAGCATTGCTGCTTCCAGCGATACCACTGGCAAGCTGCTTTGACTTCAGTGGAACAAGCTCATTTTCATCTTCCTACCTAGTAGAAGATTTAGATGGAAGTGAAACAAGTCTGTGAGACCCCTCAACTGTCTTCAAAAACCACAATGTCATTTTAGGAAGCTGTGCCTGCATTCAGCAGTGATAATGACATCTGACAACATAGCCCCTCAGGATTGAGCACAACAGAAGTTGTTCCCATACCCAGAATTAGTCCAGGTTTCAGGTGTCCACCTGCCAGAGGGACAGGAGTCTCAAGGGTTGTGAGCACAAGGCACAAGTTCACATTTTGCAACACTGAACGCATAGACACCTGAATGCATTTAATCCCAAACTTACTCATTCTGAACTCTCTCTGAGACAGAAGAGACACAAAATAATTTCCATTTGCACCAAGGAAAAGGAAGATTCTCTCTGTTCTTTTGAAACATCTTTTGAGACATCAGACATTGACCAGATCTTTGGCCAGGCTCTTTTCAAATAAAACAAGATACTAGAGATACATCCTTACACCCTAAAATAACATAGACATTTACTGATACAATCAATGAAAGCTTGATTTGACAAGCCTAGGTTTGGCAATCAAAGCAACCAAAGTAGAATCATGATGATATGACTAATGTTGAGTCAGATACTTAAATTTTAAGAGAAAAAAATAACAGTTGCATGAAATAACATATCTGATTAGAGGTGTGAAAAACAGGTGGGGGATGTCCTCTCAGCAAATCTGCTCTATCCTCAGTCTTAAACTGAAGTATTCAGTTCTTCTGTCAAAAAAGCAAAAAGGATGGGTGTAAAATTTTTGAGCTGAGCTCAGACATTATTTCACGGAAAGAGGAATACCTAGAATTTATCATGATGTTACTGAATTGGTTATCATTTTAATATTCACTAATAAAGTCCTCATTTAACAACTGCAGACACAGTTTGTGTTCTTTCTGTTTTGAAGGAGACTGAAAATGGAATGTTGGGTGATTGCTGTTTTATTCTAGCATTCATCCAGTTAAGCTCATTTTTATTTTTTCTTAGCCAGAAAATACAATATTATGGAAACACTGAACACTTTTCATAGCTTTTTATCATCTGCTAAGGTGAGGTATTGATTTCCTTCAAATTTTTTACTCAGTTTTGTGTTAGATAATTTTATGGAGTAAGGAAACCTATAGTCATTGTTCTTTTCCCTTTCCAAAAAAACCTCTAAAATTATATGAATTTTAACCTTTATGAATCTTCTACCCATAGCAGCTGCTTCAATAAAAGACAGAGGGTTGGTCATTGGTGCATTCTTTTCTTCCCCTGGTTTCACTTAGGAAACTAGTGGAATTGCTGAGACATATTATTGCAATGTTTTTGATCCAGTTGGATGTGGAATCAGGAAATCAAATGGAAAAGCACAGAAAGGTTTGGAAAAAAATGAGCTTGGGGAAGAAAGGGAGATGGTTTTGCATTTCTGTCATGCACAAGAACAGAGATTATTGCTTTACAGTGGATTTTCTGGGTTGTGAGTTATATAAAAGATGTTGAATTGAAATATGGGTGTCCAAAAAAAACAAGATGTACAGGAGGAATCAGTGCAGCCCAGTAGTTCCTTTTTGGGTATTGTTCCTCTGTATTCTGAAACACAAAAGCCGAATTGGGATGCAGTACTGAGACGCAGCCTGAGTATATCTTGAATGACCTTGTGTGAGGCCCTGAACAGCAATAGAAAGCCAGGGATCTTAAGATTTTTTTGGCAAGTCAAAACATTCCTCTGAGGTTTGTGGCTTCTGCTTACATACAATATATATACAGTTAGAGATCATGAATAATAATAATGTGGGGTATTCAAAAAAACGCTAGCACAGATAACCATTTCTCAGTAGACCTACATGAGTGAAGACTGTTGGTTTTGCAGGTTTTACTGTCTTTCTGTCTTAGTCATCCCACTTACCAGTTCCTGAACCATGAAGAGTAGCACATCTGGCAATTTCATTCCATATGGAAAGTTAGCTAGTGTTAATTCCAGTGAGATTTATGGCATTGTGCAGCAAAATTTCTCTACACTATTGATTAATGGATTACATTGTGTTGAGAAGTGGAAATCTCCATCTCAGTGTGTCATTTCAAGGCTAAAATCTTTTGCAGCTGCATGGAGTTCAGTTTCAATCCATTAAGTCGAGGCTCACAAAGTATCTACAGCTACCAAAAGACACTATTAGATAACTAAATGTATTTGTGCTACCTAGACCTAGCAGTTGAAAATGACTGTCGGATACTACGTGTGACTTTGGCCTGTAGCTGATTTTCCAGTTAATTATTTTGGAAGACAAAGTAACTTAAATAAATATCCCATAGGAAAAAGAAGGTTTTAAATTTTAATCTCCTTGCTAGATTTACTGAGCTGGGTCTTAGTGCCCATGGATGAAGCACTAGTACATACAGAATTTTTGAATTTTAGCAAATTTTTGACACTTGCAAGGTATAATTCTGGACAAAATGTCCATCACACCACTAGCCAAGTCCATAACATTTTGGGTAAGAATCTGCATGATGGGTTGGGTTTAAAGGGTTACAGTGGCTAGTCACCTGTGGGGTTCCCCCACGTTCGACTTCAGGGCCAGTGCTCTTTAATGTTTTCATAAAGGCTCTGGATGCAGGAATCAAGTGTACCCTAAATGAGCTTGCCAATAGTACTAAGCTAGGAAGAGTTATGGAGTCCCTCAAGGGTAGAGAGGCCTTACAGAGAAAGCTGGATAGACTAGAGTTCTGGGCCATCACCAACAGTGTGAAATTTTAAGAACAAGTGCCAGAATCTCCACCTGGGACAGGATAATCCTGATTATACACTTAAACTGGAGGAGGAGACGATGAAGAGCAGCACTGCAAAAAAATAACAAGTTGATGACAAGTTGAACATGACCCAGCAGTGCCCTGGCAGCCAAAAGGGCCACCCGTGTCTTGGGGTGCATCAGGCACAGCATCACCAGCCAGGCAAGGGCAGGGATTATCCTGCTCTGCTCTGCTCTGTACTGAGGTGGCCTCACCTCCAGTACTGGGGGCAGTTTTGGCTGCTTCAGTATAAGGACAACAAACTATTAGAGTGTGTCCAGAGGAGGGCGATCAAGATGGTGAAAGGTCTCATGCTTAAGATTTAGGAGGAGTGGCTGAGATCACTTGGCTTGTTCAGCCTGGGGTTGAGAAGACTGAGGAGTGACCACATCTTAGTCTACATGTTCCTCATGGGAGGCAGCAGAGGGGAAGGTGCTCATCTCCTCTCTTTCGTGACTATTGATAGGACACGAGAAAATGGAATGAAGCTGCATTAGGGGAAGTTCAGATTGGAGATTAGGAAAAGGTTCCTTACTGAAAAGGTTGTCAATCACTGGAACAGGCCCCCAAGGGAAGTACTCTTGGCACCTAGCCCGTCAGAGTTCAAGAAGTATCAGGATGATAATCATACTCTTGTGATTTACTTTCATGTGGCCCTGTGAGGAGCAAGGAGTTGGACTCAATGATCCTTATGGATTTCTTTCAATTTAAGAGATTCTATGATTGAAAAAATTATCATAGTAATAATCATAATTCTTGTTCAGGAACAACCTGAAAAGAAAATCTCATTTTCCATCTAACTGATATCATCCTTGTACCTATACATGCAAATAAACGCTGCTTTTATGATCATTCTTGAATTCTAAGTCATTTCAGTCATGTTTGTAATTGTGATAAGTAATAAAGCTTAAGATTGTTGTGAATTTTTCAAGTGAAGTGAAGTATAATTTACTGGCAAGGAGTTTAGAGAAAATAATATTCTATATTTCAGAACAAAGGGACGTCGCCGCCATCCTTTGCTTTGTGGATATCGTTTCACCTCCAGATTCAGAGGGCATAATATTCATACAAGGTAAATAAATGTCTCTTTTGTTTTTCCCTAGCCACTAGAGAGATTTTGCATTTATATAGTGTCTGCCCAAAAATTGCAGATATGCAAGATCTCTTCTGGAGGAGATGCTGGAGGATCTCCTGTGCACAGCTCCAATACTATCATTTCTGTTCATGCATCCTCCTTTTCTGCATATGCCTTCTTGCTCCCGTGGCTAGTAATGCTGAAAATATGCAGTGCTTTTAATCATTTATCCTCTTTCTGTTCTCCTCTTCTTTGATTTTTTCAGTTACTCTGTGGCCTAAGCTACTTTTCAGGGCTAGAAACTAACTGAAAGGATGAAAAATCACATACAGCCTTCATAAAGAGGTCTATCAATGCTTGGTGTAGTATAGAAGTTTATTTCACACAACACCTACAGTAGCTTTTGAATAAGTGAATTTGAGTTGATAGTGTGAGTGCCTTCAATCTTAAACTCCCAAATGATATGGTCTCATCTGGGTTTCTTACAATTGTCTTTGATATTAATGAGCTTTTAATTAGGAATAAAATGGAGACATCATTATGGATAGATGTATTCATGCTAACTCAAGCATTCTTTTATTTATTTATTTATTTATTATTTAGGCCATCTGGAGGTTCTCTGGCAATAGAAAGCTATTCTAGCATTAATCTTATTTAGGACAAGGACAAGTACATTAGTCTTGAAGAGTATTAGTACGGATGGTATAAACAGTGCTCTCCTTTATAGACATCTAAGGATATATGCATTTTTGTGAGTTCTAGTATGCATGAACTGGTTAAAAATTATTCATTGAAACTTTTTCTAGATATAATATTGTGGTTTTATTGAAATATAACAATATAGAAAATATCTTGAGGGAAAAGATAATTCACCGTTAAAAAGTTTTCAACAAATATTAAAATAATTTCAAGACAAAAAGGCTTTTGTTTTCTGTAGACTTGCACTGTACATCTGTAGAGTCAGGTAGAAAATATAAATCCCCATTTTTGAGCTGAAGTCTGTAGATCTAAACCAAGAAGAAAACTCCTGCAAACATGATAAGGGTATAGTTGAGGTTTACTACTCACCCTGAGGAGGGAAGTCCAGCAGTGCTATGAAGAACTGTTGGAGGTCTTTCAAGAGACTGTAAGTCCATAGAAGACCCTGTAACAGGTACTGGACAATGCAGCAGTCACAGTGCTTGCAGATTTGCACCAGCTCATTGCAAGTTGTGTGTCTGCTGTCTGGCATCAGCCTCTGGACATCACACATAGATCAGGACAATTGTAGGACACAGCACCATCCACTGTTAATATGATATGTTAGTTTCTTGAGGAAGAAGCAGGGTTACATAGATGTCTTCCCATAAAAAATTAAGAAAGAACAAAAAATGTTTTCTAGTTTAGAGACTATACACAATTACCTTTGTAACTAGTGCTAGCACATTAGGGCAGCTGAGAAAATCCAATATGGAAAGCTGTGCTTTCTAATCCCTTCTATCTTGATTAACCAGGAAAATGTATTTGGCATATTGTTTCATTGTTAGTTGTCTTCTGCTAGTAATTAAAGAAAATGTCTACCAAATACATCGGAATTCAAGTAGCAGAGGCTGTATCTTGTACAAAAATTGTTTCCATTAGGTCTGGTACTAACAGAATGAGCTGCTGTTTTTTAGGAAGTGACTCTTCTTTCTAAATAAATATATAAATATATAAAAGCATTAAGGTAACAGGTCTGCATTGCCAGGATTTGAAAAGTTGCTAGTGATACCATAATAAATATGGGTACAGATTTCAAGCAAATGGGTGACTGTAAATTCTCAGAAGAATAGGTTTAATCTGTGATGAGTAGTTTGTGAAGCATAGAAAAGTTAGCAAATTTCTGTTGGCATCACTTGGAAGATACCTACAGCTGTGACAACTAAGAATTTTGCAATGGGACAGGCTCAGATCAAGGGCTTAACTATGACTGATCCAGCTAAAAAAAACCTGACTACCAAATTTCATCTGCTTGACATCTTCCATATTCTATCTCTTCCTACTCCTTTTTCTCTCAGCACAGAGGTTTACTTCAGCTCATGCTGACACCAGTAGGTATCTGGAGTAACATTCTAGGAGTACGGGTATGAATAAAGCAGAGATTAATGGTTATGTCTTGTCCACCTGCAAACATGTCACGTCTTATTTCCAAATGCACTGCCTTGATCCATCTCAAAGATGATGTTGAGTCTAAGTATATGTTAACAATGCCTTTAGCAAAAAAGGAAATCTCCAAGGCAGTTTGCAATTCTTTTCTTCTCTCAAATGTATACATTATAATCAACTCCATTTAAATTCAAAGTGCAGTAGTTCTGTGCAGCTGTCCCCAAGGTATCTTCCTTATCTGAGCTATTAAGTGACTACTGTTAGGTCTATCATGACATTTCTTCACGCATTACCAATTTGTTGACCAATGAGTTGAAATATATCCCTTCTTTCCTTTGTGCCACCCTCAAATGCTGGCCACAATTTTCTGCTAGGATAGCCACTCTGAATTCGAAGCCATAGTATCAACTGAGGGCCTTCTGTCAAGGACTGAGAAATTACTTACTTCCTTTTGTGTATTTTTAATGTTTAGCTCTGGTACTGTCTTTCCAGACTTTGACTACTCCTGCAGCCAAAAAGAGCAGCAGTAGATAGGTCAGCAGCTTACAGCAAGGTTGTACTGTGAAGGCTTTGTATGTGATGGTATGAAGATGGTCCCCAGAGAATATACTCCCTGCTTTCTCTGATACGGTTTCAGTGAAAGATACAAATATAACTGCTGCAAACTTGCTTACTGAGGTGTGAGAAAATCACACAGGATTCGTTTATTTTTTTCTTGTGTTAGCCAGATAAATTGTACTGAAATTATTTGTTGCAGCTTTTCTAAGTGTGTTTTGTCTCCCCACTATCATATATGCTATACCTGCATACTTCTGACATTCTTGTCTTAGTACAACAGAAAATATATTGGTTTCAATTTCTTCAGCTTTCCCATTTAATTAAATTTTCAGCTATTTTCAAACAACTTTAAACTCTATCTACCTCTAGGTAAGACAGATTTATGTTACCCTATGAAATTAATTTGCTTTTTTTCAGACTTACTTAACAAAAAATGCTTCTTAAAAATACAGGTTTAAGTACTCTGAGCCTTTTGGCTAAAGATCCTTCAAATTGTGTTATGAAGTAACAGCAGCCCTTGTAGTACCCATTAAATGATCTCTTATCTTTCCAGGACGCATTCTCTATACACTTTATCCTCTGCATGCCATGATTTGTCACCAGGCTCTGCATTGCTGCCATAAAAAAAAACTTCAGAGACCCAAGTCAGTAGATTTAAATAATTTCAAACCAGTTTTGGTGACAGCAATCACAGGACTGTGGTGGACACTAGAATTAGCTCTACCAAACCCATACCCTCTGAAGTACTTTTGGTTTCCCTTTTGCCCTGTTCAAACATAGAGCTGCTAGGGAAAAAATTCTCAACTACTCATGGCACATTAATCTGACTGCCTCTCTTAGTAGGAAATAAGAAGGAAAATTGTTGCCTAGATTTCATGTGTGGCCAAGGTAACAAATAAGAATTTTTTGTTTTAAAGCTAACAAAAGTGAAATTATGCCAACAGGAAGAAGCTTGCAAAACAAATTGTTAAAGTTACCAACGAGTGCCTCTGTTTACAAAAGTTGAAAGTCAGCACATTACTGGGAAAGCAGACCTCTCTGGATTTTAATGTTCACATATTTGAAGGAAACATCTGTGACAGGTTATATCAAGAATATTTCTTATGATGATCTCAATACAGTGCAGATTGCTTGTGGCTTCCTAAATAGATTACTGAAGGGAAATACAAGTATGCTTGTGTGTACTAGCCCTTGAAAGTCTGCCACCAATCCGTATTTAAAGCAACTTCCTCCTTTTTTCAGTAGCTTTCCATCACCAAGATCTTCACTCCTTGATGATGAGAAGTAGCGGGATATAAGAATTAAAACTTCAGAGGAAATTCCATCCCTGTTTTCCTACATAAGAGATACTGTCCAGGCCACTATGATGTCATCTGTTCTGTTATGCCCAGACAGTTTTACAAGAAAGACTGTTTCTTTCAAGAGGAAGATAAACTTTTAATGTAGAGTTTTTGTTGAAAAACCTTCCCACCCTTTAATCAATTAAGTTAGCCTTCATACTAGTTTATTTTTCTGTTAATTTATTCAGACATCATTCGTTACAGCAGGTATGAAAAGCAAGTTCAGTATTTAACACTTTCACACTCTCTTGCCAGTGTCCTGTTCGTTGTAGCAAAGCGTTTTAAGGTTCATCTGCCTAGACATAATGTGAAACACAAGGTTTACTTGCAAGTTAGGATTCATTACTTTGAAGTAATGAATCCTAACTTGCAAGAGATGTATAATCTTTTCCAAAATCTTTACATTTTCGGTCTGCTGTATTCCCCAAGAGTAACAACTTTTGCTCTTTATTGTCCTATGACTTTCCCTCCTGTACTACCTTCATGTTTCTTCCCCTGTAAAAAGTTGTTCTCAGTATTTGGAACATTAAAATCTTGCAAGAATCATCAGTGAAACAGAGTGTAATGAAATTTTGCTTTGTAACCCTTAGGATAAATCAACTTCATAAAAATGTGGACTCATGCATTGTTTTTGAAGTCACATATTACTCAGGGGGCTACTATGCATAGATCCTCAACACCAGGTCTAGGGATGAAGCTTAGCTACAACAGGTGGGTGGTCTTCCAATACAAAGCAGCCCTATCAAAATGCAGTACAAACTATTTAGGAGCTGTACTGTTTTCAGAGATATCAGTCTGGCTTCTTCTCTGTTATTGCATTATCATATTTAGGTACATCAACACATCTATTGTCACTGTAATTATGTTGTTCTGGTCTTTGCCACTGAATATTTATCTCTTACTGACATCACTTTTTACAAGTAAAATAGGAATACAATTGAATAGAGCTAAGTGAAGTGTGCAAAAGAAATTTTGTATAATTCTACCTTTCAAAAATCTGCTTCTGCATTTGGAAGGAATAGATGGTAGAAGAGATCTGTCATTCACAGTAGTTCATTAGTTTATTCAACAAAGAATTCTTTGTCAAAAACTGTTTCTATGCAAATATTTGCAATTTTTATAAGGTAGTTGATTCTGTATGATGGTGCACTATCATCCCTGTATGGTTGACTTACATCATTAACCTTCACCAAAAATGTCTGAATTTTATTTTACATCCAAGCATCATTTACTGCCCTTCACATAATTGTTCTTATAAGCTTTTCATAATCCTCTTCCCTTCCAACTTATCAGTAAGGTCAGTGGAAGTGTTTACAAACATTGCAAACATTTCCACTTTCTTTTCCTGTTATTTATGCATGAAACATCTCCTGCAAGACAATCCTTAAGATTTATTATTTTTTCCTTCAGATTTCTTCCTGAGATTCACTTTCTATGTGAAAACTGAAAGAAATTGGTAAATTAATCTTAGAAACATTGCTTTAAAAACACAAGGTGTAGTGATAGCTTCATTTCTTTGCTTCATTTGAAGAATGTGGACTTCAAAGCCTTGTACAGATAATTTGCATAATTACATGAATTTGTCGCTGTGATTTTCTTACTTTCTGTCTTTTGCCACATATACTTCTTTCACTTTGATTCAGACAAAATATAAGTGTTTGGGGTAAAAACTATACCCACTTGTTTAGTTTTAAAACACCTGATACAAAGATTTTAACTGAATCTTAAAATAATTCTACCAGATAAGTAAATAAAGAAAACTGCTCTAGTTACTCTTTTTGTTTTCTATTTCTGTATTATGTCTTTTTTAATGATCTGGGTCTCATCTTTTGTTCTAAAAACAAATGCAACTTGACTAGTTTCTTAGTTGAGGTTAGCCCGCAGAGTTTCTACTGCTGACTTAGTAGACAACAATGATCCCGGGACTGACTGCAGAATAATCGAATCAAAACCTTGCTTCCAATTCTGTGACTTGCCAGACTAGTGGTTGTTTTAGCAACAACCACTTGTTATTCAAGGATTGGTAAATCTATTTATTATCAGAATGCAAACAGCTACTTAACGTTTTGCAGTTTATTTAAATGCTGAGATGTTTTAGAGATCAGTGAAGGGAGGGAGAACAAAATCTCCTCATAAGCACAAAGGTTTGATCAAAGAGACAGGGAAGGTAGAACACCTACGTTCATTTGAATAATTTCTGAGATGCTCCAATTTAAAGAAAAATTATCCTTTCTCTCAAGATTGTATAGGCAGTCTTGACTTAGTCTGTGATAGAATTTGGGAACAATACACTAAGCTTAGATAAATTGCAGGCACAAGACCTGGTGAGGCAAAGCCTTTGCTACAAACTGGCTTTTTCATTGAAACATATGATGGGAATGTACAAATTGCTCAGTCAAGTCAGAAAATTCTGCAGTTGGGATTTCATACATTCTCCTAGTGTCACTGTGTGTCACTGTAGGAACATTTCTGATATTTTCATGCATCATTTGGCTGTCCCTAGAACCATCCCAGTTTGTCTCTTATCTTCCCTTTGTCTCCTGAGCAACACTTCCTACCATTGTCACCTTAGGCACAGTCCAGCACCAATTACTCACCCTTCCTGCCCTTACCTGGTCTGGTCCAACACCAAAGGAGTGTTCAAGAAAACCAGATCAGCTGTTTTTCCAACAAAACTGCAGTAGCTACTTGAGAGATAGATCTGTGAGAAAAGAGTTCCCAAACCACACTGAGCTGGGCAAAATTTTGCACCACAGTAATTCAGTAGTTTTAGCTGCACGTATTCAGTATCTGTCTGCTCAGCACAACAGCAAAGGTGTTTTCTTACAAAGATTTGAACAATGGCTTTGGCTTACTGCTTGCTGAAGTGTGACAGATGATGACAGCCATGCAAAGGCAGAAACATTTATACTCCTCAGTACCTGCTCCCTGCTTTAAAATACAGCAATGCTAAAATCTAGCATTCAGAGGAGAAACAACCCTATACAGGCAGAACAATTTACTATCCTTAAACACAAGCTCATAAAAATATCCATCTTGAAGGACTGCACACGATGAAAGGGATCCACATTGGAGCAGTTCATGAAGAGCCGCAGCCCATGGGAGGAACCCACGTTGGAGAAATTCATTGAGGACTGTCTCCTCTGGGAGAGACCCCACACTGGAGCAGGGCAAGAGTATGACAGAGGCAATGTGATGAACAGACCACAGCTGCCATTTCCCAAAACCTTGCACAGCCGTACAGGGAAGGGAGAGAAGACGGGGAGCGAAGTCAAGCCTGGGAAAAGGGGAGAGGTTGGGGCAAGTCTTTTACAATTTGAGCTTGTTTCTGATTATCTTACTCTGATTTGATTGGTAATAAACCAAATTAATTTCCTTTGGTTAAGTCTGTTTTGCCTGTGATGGTAGCTAATGAGTGATTTCTCCCTGCTTTATCATGACATGTGAACTGTTTGTTATATTTTTTTTACCCCATCCAGTTGAGAAGGGAAGTGATAGAAGAGATTTGGTGGGTACTCAGTGTCTAGCCAGGGTCAACCTAGCACACATTTTTAAAACACCTGGTTCTCAGGATTAGCTGGTAGCATTTAAGTGAACAATCAGTACAAGTCTGTCTTGTCATGCAATATTTAACCCTAGAACATTTATTGAATACAGTATATTTTTGTAAAGGGATTTTTAGAACCTATATTATTGACCTCAGTATCAGGCAAAATTGTCATTTCTGATATGATCCACTGGGATTTTTGTCTGAAAGACTGGGTAAAGAGGAGGGAAAGGTAAGATCAAAACTATGAAATCAGAGCATCATGTGATGCTAATGCAGCTAATGACAGAAACAGATCTTCTGACCTTTTCTGGCTAAAAGCTGTGTCCCAAACAAGACTGAAGCATCAGATGAGACGTGGAAAGGACCATAGTCAAGTGCAGTCTAGCTTTTAGCTCTAAAGGCTTCAAAATTAGTCTGAGGGAAAGGGACAAGTGAAAAAATATGTAACATATGCATGATTTGGCACATTCCTATATATGATATTTGGAACTGCTCTGCATTCTAAGAGAGCTTTGTGTTGCTTCTCAATTTTTTTTAATTATAGTTTTTCAATTTAAAAGCTACAGGGCACTGTACATTCTTGTAAAGCACTCATGGGAAGATTCAAAGCTGCAGAACTTTTTACAAACTGATTTGCATTTCAAAGTAGTAGAGATAGCTGTTTTGGGTGAGATCACACAGAACTATTAACTAATAACTTTAATGAGCTTTCATAATTGCACAGCTGAACTTTGAACAGGGTCCTCTTTTGAAAAAGAGTATCAGCCAACAGTAACTTGACTCCTGACTTTGGACTTAAAGAACAGAACCAGAGAAAGACAAAAATAATTTAATTAGTTTATTTTCCTTTAATAAACAACTCCTTCATGGATTTCATTTTTTAGAGTCTATCAAAGAACAACAAATACCCCAGAGAGGCCAGGAAAACAATTTTACAGGTTGTCATTAACATTCAAACATTGAAAAACTGTCAGTTCATAATCATTTATGTTTTTTTAATTTTCATCTAGCAAGCTATAATTTTAGGGAAGTATTCTGTAGTGCAAGGCATGGTACAATCACAGAACAGTAAGATTACATTTCTAGCTTACCTTTATATGGGCGTGTGTGTGCATGTGTGTGTGTGTGTGTGTATACATACTTGCATGCATATACTTTACTTTCTACTCTTTATCACAATGAAGAGACGGATGCAAAAAACCACTGTGTTGCAGAGGTTTAGAGGTAATTCCTATACTGGCAAAGATAAAGTATGTAGTGCTGGTTGTTTAAGCAGGAATGAAAGGCGTGTTGAACACTGACACTAACAGTTCAGCATTGTGCCAGTGAAGTCACCAATTATTTAACATCCCACAAGTCTAGAAAAGTACGGAAAATAATTTTTCACTCCAAGAAATCATCTTGCAGAGAAGAATATCTTATAATGGCATTATTTCACTCTGATTTTTTAAACAGTAGCATTGTCAATTAACAGGTGTATAGTAATAAATAATGGTGATCACACTGACATGAAATGTACTTTACAGGTGAGACTGTATCCTTTACCATATACTTTATTATTCTTATGCTGAAGGGCAAAGGAAGGCCCAGCTAGTGATGTTACTGGGTGTGTCCTGAAAATACAACTTTACATTCATTAAATTCAAATGGGACCACATGCAACAGATAGTCAAAGATAACTCTAGGCTTCCCCCAAAATTCACCTTGTCCCACACATTTCACTTGTTAGAACTTTTAACCCTAGCCTGAGATAAGGTTACATTTTTTACATAATGAAGATTAAATCATTTCTCCATAAAGTAGTTCAAAGCTTAGGATTCAGTCCCAGATATGCTTAGCAGAAAGAATGGTAGGATCATCTGGCTCAATGTAAATTGTAATAATAAATTTAATTTCTATTTTCTAACCTGTACTATTGATCCAAGTAAATGTTGGTTTTTTGACTTGATATTTAATTTAATTTACTATTTTTCCTTATTGAAATGTATCCACTCCAGATCATATCTCAGTCCTGAAACTTGCTTCCTTGCAAGTGCGTACACACAGATGCACACACTCTTACAGATAAATATATATCCATCTCATTATCTGTCCACGTGCCTTAGCAAAAGACTACTGTTAATGCTTAGAGTGCTTTATTAACGCTACTTTTCTATATTCCAGCCACAGTCAAAAAATCCTTTTATAGTCTTTTATACCGTCCACCTTCTACTTTGTAGTCCTCAGAAGTTTTGGTTACCAGGTAGATTGGATAGCTGCAAAAAGTGTTTCATATTTTTTCTATCTAAACCAAACACTCCAGGAGTGCTCATCTTCCACTGAACCTGTTTACTTTGTGCTTCATACATTATTAGATGGGTAAGGTAGGAAATGAAATTCCTGTGTGGCAGAAGTATCAGTATGAAAGCACTAACCTCACAGATTGAGCTCTGAAAGTAATGATCACAGCACCCCAAAGGCTCTCTGATCTAAATTCATTGCAAACACCTAACTCACAGTCCCCTATAGGTTTCCAGTTTCAACTTAGTGCTTAATGAAGTGAAGTTTATCTCTGAAAACCTTTGTCACAGCTGGACATAACTAGCAATAGTTACTTGCAAGACTACAATTTAAAGGCGAAACTACATCTCAGTGGGTTGTCCTTCTAGAACAAAGTGGAAATGTGCTTTTATAGGTAATATCCTACAGAATAATTTTCATCCAAGTCTCCAGTCTGTATGTCAAAACCAGCATGCAATGTGCCTCATATTAATAGTCTCCGCATAGAAGTGTAAAAATGGAAATACAAGCCCACATCAGTCAAGACTGAAATTCTTCCACAGAGTTGTGAGAGGAGTAATATGTGCATCATTCATGTATGGTCAATCAAAGAGCACAATTTAAATGGAGTTCCAAGATAAATGCTTTTTCACTCGGTTTAGTTTTTAACAGTCAGAGCACAACAGCTGTTTATTTCTCAGTCCAGTTACAATAGTACTAATGCTTACAATCCAAACTACCCAGTTCTTGTTTAGAATTTTTTATTATACAATAAGATCAACAGATCCAAATACCTGCTCTTTTTCTTGCATCTTGAATCTCCACTCTTCTGATCATCCGCAGTCTGAGAGTGCAATTCTTCTCTGTCAGGTAGGATGATTTGGTGAGTTATCATATTCCAAGTTTTGTACCAGCAGTGTGGTGTTCCTGTAGCAGAGTTAGTGGTGAGACTTCCTTTTTCATCGGTCTGCGATTTACTCAGTATTATTTTGATGTGATTCAGACAGCTTATTTGCTCAAATAGCTGACTGATTGCCCCATCAATTTAGTTATACCATCCTTGTTAATATGTACTTATACCTGTGTACAAGGGGATTTTTTTTTATGTTACAATTCATGTGATAGCATATAGACAAAACTTGACTCAAACGTCAGTTGCAAACTTCTTACGCAGTAGCCAGACGATCCTCAAAGCCCAAAGACACAGATGCTTGGCCACTGGGTAATTTTGTCATTGTGGGTAGGACCAGATGGGCAATAGTCATCTGTGCAGACACAAGAGGTAGTTACAGGCAGGAGTTATGTAAATATTTTCACAAGTATAACTAAAATGAAGCCCAAATTAAACAATCCAGAAAAAGGCCTCACAAAGCATGGGGCCCATTATAAAGCTTATTAATATGAAGCCTGAATCCCCGCACTATCAATCAGCCTCATCAAGTTGGCTGTACCATAGGAGTTAAGGCACTTCTACAGTCCTTGCATGCAGTTTGCTTTACTCGGAACATCTCAAACACACCTTCCTTTGATGAACACCTATATCCTTTTCTTCTTCTTTTGAAATGGCTTATTGTTCATCTTCATTTAGTAGCTTCTGTTGAAAAAGTCTCTTGCCTTTGGTGACTAAACCCGAAAAGTACATCTTTTGAAGAAGGACAGCTAATTTAGTAGGGGTTATCTTGTCTTCTTCTATTCTCATTTTTAACCTGAAGGCAGGAATGAATAAATCACTTACCAACTGCAATTTCCGTTAAATCTGTGGTGCTTCTTTGGACATTGCGCTGCTTAGACACAAACAGCTCATCTTATCTTGTTTTTGTCTTTGTCTTCCTAAAACTGGTTTAAACATCTTGGAAGTACAAATATGTATTCTGTAAATCCTTCTCAGGTCTTGGGTTCTAAAGAGTCACATAAAATATCTTTGTGCACAAAAAGCAAAGAATCGATTTGTCCTATTGTAAATTCTAATCAGAGATGCACCAGTTCTTCCTTCCTCATCTGAGCCATTGTGTATGTGTATGCATGAACAAGCTTCATCTATTTATAGCTGTAATATATGCAATAAATGTTAAAAGGAATCTTTCCATCATCAAGGAGCTCCTTTTCTTGATTATAATGCATCATTAAGGTTTGCCTTAAAACACTAATGAGAGGCAAAAGCTTGGTTTCATATCACCTCACAGAAATCCAATGCTGTAAACTTACCACAGATGCTATTAAATCTTTTTGCATAGTTTATCTCTGGGTTAATTATAGCACTGTCTTGAGGAAACCTCTTGAGACTGAGAAAGGACTGAAACCTCCTTTACTGTTTGCAGTAGGAAAAACTGTTTTGCCTTCTCTGACATTTGGAGGAAAATGCTGGCTAAACAAATCCTTTGACTAGCCCTATGATACTGAAGTAAAATCTGCTTTTTTGTTGGTCTTGCCATTCACAATAGGTTTTATTGTTTTGTTTGGTATGAAAACACATGGTTTTGCTTTGCAATGGTACTGTTCTTTTCCTGAAGACTTAACTTGTCCCCTTTTCCATCCTCACCCCACAGGCCTGTGACGGAGGGTTAGCCCAGATCAGTGGAGTCATGCGTCACACAGCTCTAACATGCTGGCAGCCGTTCCTGGGTCTGGCTCTGCTGCTTGTCTTCACAAGCCCCACCGTGGGCTGCCCGGCCCGCTGTGAATGCTCAGCACAGAACAAGTCTGTCAGCTGTCACCGAAGACGTCTGATGTCCATCCCAGAAGGCATTCCCATTGAGACCAAAATCTTGGACCTCAGCAAGAACCGACTGAAAAGCGTTAACCCTGAGGAATTCACATCGTACCCGTTGCTTGAGGAGATTGACCTCAGCGACAATATTGTCTCAAATGTTGAGCCTGGAGCCTTTAACAATCTCTTCAACTTGCGCTCCTTGCGGCTGAAAGGAAACCGTCTGAAGCTGGTCCCCCTTGGGGTGTTCACTGGGTTGTCAAACTTAACAAAGCTTGATATAAGTGAAAACAAGATTGTCATTTTGCTAGACTACATGTTTCAAGATCTGCATAACCTAAAATCCCTAGAGGTTGGGGACAATGATTTGGTGTATATATCACACAGGGCCTTCAGTGGGCTGCTTAGCCTGGAGCAGCTCACCCTGGAGCGATGCAACCTCACAGCCGTACCAACCGAAGCTCTTTCTCACCTCCACAACCTCATCAGTCTGCATTTGAAACAGCTCAATATTAACGCTTTGCCGGCGTACGCCTTTAAAAGACTGTTTCGCCTGAAAGACCTACAGATAGAGGCCTGGCCACTCCTGGACATGCTGCCTGCCAACAGTCTGTATGGTCTCAACCTGACTTCTCTCTCCATCACAAACACCAACCTGTCTGCAGTACCTTACTCTGCTTTTAAACACCTGGTTTACCTGACACATCTCAACCTCTCTTACAACCCCATCAGCACCATCGAAGCAGGCATGCTGTCGGATTTAGTGCGCCTGCAGGAGCTTCACATGGTGGGGGCACAGCTGCGCACCATTGAACCACATGCTTTCCAAGGGCTCCGATTCTTGCGCGTGCTTAACGTGTCCCAAAACCTGCTAGAAACCCTAGAAGAGAATGTATTCCACTCTTCCAAAAGCCTTGAGGTCCTCTGCATTAACAACAACCCTCTGGCCTGTGACTGCCGTCTTCTTTGGATTTTGCAGCGGCAGCACACCTTACAGTTTGGTGGTGAACCACCAATGTGTGCTGGCCCAGACAGTGTCAGAGAGAGGTCATTCAGAGATTTTCACAGCACAGCTCTCTCCTTTTACTTCACCTGTAAGAAGCCCAAGATACAAGACAAGAAGCTGCAGTACCTGGTAGTGGAGGAAGGACAGACCGTGCAGTTGATGTGCAATGCTGACGGGGACCCTCAGCCTACCATCTCCTGGGTTACCCCTCGCCGGAGGCTGATCACAACTAAATCAAATGGTAGAGCCACTGTGCTGGGAGATGGTACCCTGGAGATCCGATTTGCCCAAGACCAGGACACTGGGATCTATGTCTGTATTGCAAGTAACGCAGCTGGGAATGACACCTACTCGGCCTCCCTGACAGTAAAGGGGTTTACTTCAGACCGATTCCTTTATGCCAACAGGACCCCTATGTATATGACAGACTCCAACGACACAAGTTCTAATGGAACTAATGCAAACAGCTACTCTCTGGACCTTAAAACAATATTGGTGTCCACAGCTATGGGCTGTTTCACATTCCTTGGAGTGGTTTTATTTTGTTTCCTTCTTCTTTTTGTGTGGAGCCGAGGGAAAGGCAAACACAAAACCAGCATTGACCTTGAATATGTCCCTCGCAAAAACAATGGTGCTGTGGTTGAAGGGGAGGTTTCTGGACCACGAAGGTTCAATATGAAAATGATTTGATGGTATTCTGCTAGCAGTGCTTTTTCTGTGGCATTAAAACCAATTAAAACAGCCTGGCATGTGGAATCGCTAGGCAGAAGCAGCTTAATGCAGCTGTCAGTGTATCAAAAGGTTACATGAAAATGGAAAGACTATTTGTGGTTATACAACAGAGCCTCCAGATCTTGAGGCAGATGTGTCAGGGCCTTTCATAGAACTGGGAAATTGTACTAACTGTTTGCATTGCAAATATTGGCATTCTGGGGATATCAGCAATGAACCACTGGCTCATGCTCATGGACAATTGTTCAACATTTTCTACTGCTACAAAAGGAAAAAGAAAAAAAACCTACAGTGTAGGATTTACATATTTAAAGAAAAAGACACATTTGTCTAAACCACACTCTACAGTGAAATTTGTATCCATATATCTCATTTGGTAAAACTTTGCATCGTCCCTTCTAGTTGGTTCAATACAACAAAAAAATTGATAGCTTTTTTTTTTTTTTAATCTACATCTATACTGTGTACATTTTGAAGCAATACAAATGAGAGGTTGTGCTTTTAGATATCCACCCCTACTGACCCAAGTGTGATGTCACTCATCTTTAACTACCATCAAACCCAAATTAGATTCTTGTAGTTACTAATTAGAATAAGGTATTTTTCTCCTCATGTAGAAGGCCAGAGCTGAATAGTTGAGAGCAAAACCGCTCAACTCTGTCAATCTACTCTTCATATAAATATAAGGCATGTGCCTAGTTTTGATACAGAATGGAATATTTTTTATATCTGTGATATCACACTGGACCAGTTTACTGTAATACAGCCCTGGTTCTCACACAGGGAAGGCAACCCATTAGTCAATGCTGGCATGGAGGAGTTGAGTTCTACCTTGAAGAAGGAGAATTGGTTTTGTTAGCCCTGATTTTAATTTCAAAGGTACTGTTAAAATGTTAATGTGTACTGGGCCAAATAAAGTGCATAATACATTCTGCAGACTCCTTGGGGAATATGGTCATCTCACTCTTTATACAAGTGAATTAAAACATACAAACACTCTGCTACTAGGAATGAACTCTTCTCCAATGCCAACTACAGTTGTTCATGCATAATATGGGGATTTATAATACTAAAATTATATTTAAAACATGATAGCCTCAAAAAGGCTAACATACTGCCAGATATAATGAACCTCTAGCCACTGTCATTCTCATCTTGTATATTTGTAGATAAGACAGAGATGCAAAGCTAATTTCCAAGAACAGATTACTTAGCTATCCTTGATGACATTTTAATAACAATGTGGTTATATTTCTTTCAGGGGCAGTATCTTAGAGCAAGAGGGGCAAGTTTTTCCAAATTTTGGGAATCTTTTTTAATGGAGAGAAGACAGAAGTGGAACATTAGTTCAGTAAAAGTAACATTTTGTTTGTTTGTTTTATGCCTCCAAAGAAATCCTCAAGAGGCTGAGAAGTGAAATTTTATTCTTTATTTTTAATACCACAGTTTTTATTTTTAAATTCTCAGCAATTGAACGATACAAAGTTGTTCAGCCACCTCTCAAGTTTTCCACCAATTATGAGCCATAGGTTTATTGTATGTGGTTGATAGCAAATACCATTTTTAAATGATTGGCATAACCTGGAGTAAGGATGAGAATGACTATATATGTGTTTAACCAGATGAATATGAAAATATTACAAGACAGAACATTCAGATTAATGTGATTAAGAGCCTGTGTTCAATCTTAGTATTAGATTTTGGTATTTTGAAACCAAAGTCAGGCTGACCTATAATGGGATGCAGGTGCTTCTATAATTAGTATCCACATTCTTGGCAGAGATTTTCAAAGCAGGATAAAAATCTCCCACTTCTATCAAGGGAAATGTGCCAAAAGTTGTACAATCCAGCTGCACTCCCCAGATGTACACATAACTTAGCTGCAGGACCCCAAGGCTAGGCAGTTTTGAGAATCTCTTTTTTTAGTGGTTGATCATTGTTTGCATCGTTGCTACATTTTAGGTTGCCAAACTGAGGAGGTTGCAAACATTCTTAGAATTTTCTTCACTTTAGTTGGCTTTAAGTTTAGAGTTCAGTTTTCTTGCTTCCCTTTTTTTTATGCTCTGAACTAGTTAGCTGGAGATTTATGGACATGCTTGATAAGAATACTCTTTGTTCTATGACATTTGTAGAACATTAATATAATGGAATAACCCCTGACTAAATTCTAACACCAGGGAAATTATTTTTGTTGATGTAATAACCACTGCACTGAAGTCCAAAACTCTACTGTACCTTAATGTGGGCAGTTAAGGAAACAAATGGGGATAAAACAAAATGTTTCTGAACTGTCCCTTGAAGACATTTGCATGTGCCTTTCCCTTGTAATTGTCATTTTTTTCAACTAGTAATCTATTGCCCCTGCAGTCATTTCATGTTAAATGTTAAAATCAATGTTAGAAGCAAAAATTCACCTAAGTTCTAGGCATTTGCAGCTGATTTCTTCATATTAAATGACACAATTTAAAAAAATCTCAAAAAACACCACCCTAGAAAACATGTACTTTTAGGATTAAATATGAGTTGCTGTATTCCCCTGTTCCCTTAGAATGACTCTAAGAAGTGGTTGCATTGTTAGTGCACTGCAAGGATTTGTAAGCAGAAATGTGCTTAGTTATCTATGTAAAATGTGTGCTGGTGATAGAAATCACCACTTGTTGTTGCTGAGCACCGCCTTGCAGAGCTGTCAGCATTCTGTGTATCGCCTTGAGTTCAGTCAGTATTCAGTTTTTCAGAATCAGTGTTTGCTCCCTGCCTCCTAGCAATGTTCTACTTTTTGCAGCCTACTTATTTCAGCATGGACTTACAAGGCATATGGCACCTCTTAACAGAAGTGAGGACAGCAAGACTCAGAGACACTTTTTGTCTTGCTCCACATAGTCTTCTTCTTATGTATTTGTGGGACACATACTAACTGTGGCTCTTTGGGGTGATTAAGGAATACAGTGTCAAGGTCAGACCTAGACAATACCTTTTAGGCAATTTCTTTAAGAACAGTGGATAAATGCCTACCCTGCCTCTTGAAGGAGTCACTTCTACTTCTCTGCTAGAGATCAAGGAGACACACCACTGGGCTGTGAGGAGGCATCTGACCCATATGGCTCCCCTATCATATATTCAGAAACAGGCGGATAGTGCATACCTGGCACTAAAAGAGGAATCAAAGGTTTTAACCTACCTCTGACTTGTATACCAGCTGTTCCCCAAGCTGACACTAGCCTGAGTTTACCTGGCAGTCAGTGCAACAAAACTCTAAGGAGCAGCAATAGTTCTGCAGGAGAAAACTGAAAACATCAGAACCAGCAAAGCAACTTGAAAAAACAGGTACCAAAATGTCCTTGTCAATAACTCCTGTAAGAGCAATGAATGAGCCTCCCGCAAATATGTTTTGAAGTCCACTTGCACAGATCAGTATGAAGATCAGAACAGATGAACGTACAAGTGTTTACAGAATCACAGTGAATCACAGAACCATTTAGATTGGAAAGGACTTTCAAGATTATCAAGTCCAACCTTTGACTGATCACCACCTTGACAAGTAGACCATAACACTAAGTGCCACAGCCAGTCATTTACTGAATACCCACTTGGACAGTGACTCCACCACCTCCCCAGTCAGTCCATTACAATGTTTAACCCACCCTTTCAGTGAAGAAATTCTTCCTGATGTCCAGCCTGAGCCTCCCCTGGTGCAGCTTGGGGCTATATCCTCTCCCCCTGTCACTGGTTGCCTCGGAGAAGAGGCCAACCCTCACCTGGCTACAACCTCCTCCAAGGGAGTTGTAAAGAGTGATAAGGTTCCCTTGAGCCTCCTTTTCTCCAGATTGAACACCCCTAGTTCCCTCAGCTGCTCCTCATAGGACTTATACTGTACACCCTCCATCGGCTCTGTTGGCCTTCGCTGAGCATACTCCAGCATCTCAGTGTATTTCCTGACTTGAGGGGCCCAGAACTGGACATAGCAATTGAGGTGCAGCCTCACCATTGCCAAGTACAGGGGGACAATCACTGCCCTGGTTCTATAATGGCCACATTATTGCTGGTACAGGCCAGGATGCCATTGGCCTTCTTAGCCACCTGGGCACATGCTGGTTCATGGTCAGTGGCTGTTGAGCAGCACGCCCAGGTCCTTCTCTGGTGGGCAGCTTTCCAGCCACTCTGCCCCAGTCTGTGGATCTGCATGGGGTTGGTGTGACCCAACGCCAGGCCCTTGCACTTGGCCTTTTTGAACCTCATACAGCTGGCCTTTGCCTGTCGATCCAGCCTGTCCAGACCCCTCTGCAGAGCCTTCCTACCCTCCAGCAGCAGATCAACACTCCCATCCAACTTGATGTCACCTGCAAACTTGCTGAGGGAGCACTCCACATCATTGATAAAGATATTAAACACGATTGGACCCAATCCTGAGCCCTGGGAATTCCGCTTGTTCTCAAGACACCAACTGGTTGTGGCACCATTCACCACTCTCTGGGTCTGGCCATTCAGAGAGCTTTTAACCCAGCCATTTTTCCAACCCAGTTAAACTTTGCATAAATGAGTTAAAGAGAACACTGAAGCAATGTATACAAAAGAGGGTTTTGCAAAGATTTAATGATGGATAAGGACAAAGTAGCACCCCACCTCAGCCTTATTTTTCAATTTTGTGATGGTTCTCTATTTTTTTGTCCCTTCTTCTCTCTTCTTAACTTTACAACTTTATTTTCAAAAAGGCTTTCTCCACAAAAATGTAACTTCAGTTAGATTCAGACCGGGAGGCTGCTTCTATCCTCTGTACCCACATTATTATCCATTCACACATGTTTCTAGTGTCAGCAGGGGGAACAGCTTCAGATACAATTGAACAGGAGACTCCAAGGCCACTAGAGAACTGCTGATGTCACTGGACATTTTTTAACTAAACATTTTTAAGCTGACTTCATTATCACACTGCCATGCAAGGTTTCCTTTATGGAAAGGAATTAGCCTTAAGGTTATCTTTTTTTCCTTCTTTCTTTAATCTTGATATTGTATAACCTGTGACAACAATTATAACATCATGAAGAAAATTGAGATGTATTACACATTACATCCTCGGCACGACAAATTGTAATTTAGGCAGATGAGACACAGTAAGAAGTCAGTGTTAATATTTAATAGAAAGTCTTATCAAAAACCTTGTAATAGAAGAAAAAAAAACTGGCAAGGAGATAACTGAGGTACGTAGGCCATGTTGCAACTTAATGACATCAAAGATGAGAAACAGACTTTGCTATACCATGCCTGGCTATCTGGTTTTGACATTAGACCTTCCCAGAAAAACTCTTAGGATGTGTGAATGCCAGAAATCTGCATTTCACCCATGAAATGACTAAGCATTGTCTGGAAATCCAATAGAGCAAGCAGTTTCTGGCTGCCAAAGGGCAACATCAGCTTCCAGCAAGGAGAGACAAGAAATTGTAGTCATGCAGTTATTTTGCCTCATCCACTACTGCATCCTGTGAAAATACAGTTCATTAGCCAGTAATAAAATGCCCAGTCCTTACCTATTTTCCTTCAAAGGAGGCAACATTTGCATAATAAGCTGTAGTCTGTTCCACCTCCACTCACAGCAGTGAAATATCCAGCAAGAAGTGAGGAAGAGGAAGCCTATTTTGAACAGTTTGCTAATACTCTTTTTCCATTGAATGAACCTAGTCTACCCAGGGCTAGCATGATGACTGCTTTTTCCATTCCCATCCTCTCAGCTCACCATGTGGTTAGACATGGAGCAGCAGGGAAAAAAAACACGGTCAAGTTGTCCCTCCTCACTGAACTGTAACTCTGATAAACAGCACAGCAGTAGTGTCTTAGAAATCTCAGTCTGCTGCAGTTTATCCATGGTTTTGCCAAAAGACGACATGTGGGAAAACATTGGATACATGCTTTCTGGCCTTCTTTCAGTATCCTGTGTGATTGATTGCTCTTTGGGCTAAGAAGAACTAAGAAAGAAGAACTAAAAACATCTGATGAGTAATTTAAAACTTAATTGTGTCTGCAGGAGTTAAAGGTACCTCTTTGGAAAAGTAAAAGGGCCTGGTTTCTGGAGAATATCTCAATAAATGAATGAGATTTTACAAGTTAGCCAAGAAATTTGGATGCCCTCTTCTTACTAGCTGTAGTAAGAATTAAAAACTCAATTTTTCTTGGCAGCTTAGAAGAATAACCGTTAGTTCAGTGACACATGCTCCTTTTGTTTGTCTCCTAGCTCTTCTCAACTCCCTTCTCAGTTTCAAATGACTGTGATGCCAAAGGAAGATCTCTAGATTTGGTTAAGTTTCACTGGATGTTCACATGGCTTTTGGAATCTAGATATCAAAGCAGGATCTTAAACCTTTTCAAGCCAAAAATAAAAATTAAAAAGGAAGAAGAAGCTTGAGTAAAACTCCTCCTGCAAATGAAATAAACCAACATCTGTGAGAATCTTGGTACTGAGATAACTACATGTGAAAAGCAATCTGCAGATTTTTTGGGGGTCTGGGAGGTTTTTGTTTTGTTTTGCTTTGTTTCAGTTTTCTTGTTCACTAGAAGCAGGTGGTTGGGTATACGACCAGCTGGAAATAAAAATCTGTATTTATAGCATCAGCAGAATGAGGAAAGAGCTAGCATAGTCAAGAAAATGTTCTGTGTTATTTCAACTTGAATGATCTTTTACCTTTCCTATTAAAATAGGTTATAGAAACATATAAAAGAACAGACTTTTGCCTCATAATTTGATTATCTGTATTTATTCAATTGTACCAAAATTGTCATGAAGCAGAAGTGTTGAAGAGACTGAAAACAGATTTTCTACTGTAGTCAGGCAATATGAATCAGGAGAAGTCCTCTTGACACTATTTTGTTGCTCCTGGTTACACTAGAAATTTGATAAATTAACCTATGTTTTTTGCTTTTTACTAAGCAGGCTATAGCAGAAAATAAGCAGAACTTATGTTTTCACTGTTTCTCATCTTGTGGCATCTTGTACCTTTTATTCTGGATTGCTTTAATATTTACACTGCTAACTGAGCTGCAGAGCATTAAAATATACATTCTGGGAAGAGAAGGAAAAAAGACAAATGGAAATCTGTAACCTTAAAGAAGCCTGCCTATTTCTACTCATAGCATTTGCAAGTCAAAAACATTACCTCCTCACACTTAAGCCAAAAGGCAATGGCTTTAAATCATTGTGCATAAGCAGCTGCATAGCTATCTATGAAGATGGTTGTCAACTTGTACACACACTAGTAATTTTGATCTTTCAGAAACCAAAATATTATTGCTTCTTAAAGAATTCATTTACGCCATTTTGATACTAAAAGCAAACAACACTTTGGCTTCATTACACTGGGCACTGTATAAGTAGGAAGTAAATGATAACACTGATCTGTTGAGCTTACAGCCATACAGTAGGAAGTTGGCTTTTGAGCAAGTACATATGATAACAAGTCTCTCATTGTTTGTGGAGGGAATGCCATAGGGCAGATCTATTAAAATATCATCACACTTACTGAAATCTGTTTGCAAGCACATGTAGTTCATATGTACATGTTTGTGTGTGAAAAAAAATAGTTATATTTGTTTTGTTCCTTTCTTACTTCAAGTATTAAATGTATATTGTTTTTAAAAAGTGACAAGGTTAACATGAAAAAATTGTGCTGTAATTTATTTTGATATATATGATCATGAGTATGGATGGGAAATGAAACAGCCTTGCTGTCATGATCCATGAAGCACGTGACAATTCAGGTTTATCCATGAGTTTGCTTCATGTTTGAGCAAAATACGCTAATATGATGAGAAAAAAAAAAGCGCGCTTTGTTGTCAAGACAGTTGTTCTGAATGTCATTTTAAAAGTTACTTTAGGGCTTATGTCATGATGTGTGTCATACTTATCCACAATGAAACCCAAATAAATAATTCCATGGAGTGGCAAAATTTACTTGAAAAAGTGAAGAAAATTTACATTATTTCCCCTATTGCAGCTGATCACTTTTTTCCCCCAAGGTGTAGTGTAGGAAACTAAAATAAGAACAATACACTTTCCTTAACACCAAACCCAAGGTCCTTAGTGCCAGGTCTTCAAAACAAGTTAACTTTTCAGGCCTACCCCTCTTAAACTGAAAATCTGGACAAAGATGGTAGGAAAGAGAAGACTCTAGCAGGTATTTTTCACCTACTCACGCTTCTCTTTCATTGCATGAAACCCTTGAGCACAGAGAAAACCTAGGTTTCATTCAGATTTGTTTTGGGATTTATTATCCATACAAACTATCAGTCAGCCTGTTTCCTCACTTTCATTTGTGCAGTGTGTTCAGGTAACTGATGGAGGTACCAATGAGGCAAACGCTGGAAGGAGAAAAGCATGCCACTTAACAGCACCATGGAGAGAACAGCAGAAAGACAGATTTCACCAGCTGTGGCACCTAGAAGGCAAACTATACTGGAAATCTGCATCTGAAACATGGTTACTGAGGAAATAAACAGTATTCAAACACCTCTGTAAAAACAAAAAAATTAAGTGGTGGAAAGGAGATTCTGCTGAGCTTGAAACCTATATCCACCCCCTGAGACTTGCCACAATCTACCAAATCAACATCAGAGATCAGCTTTGAAGAAGGACACAGGTTGTAATCTAAATTATTGGCACTCACATTTTTCCCCAGCAGTGAATTTTGTTTATGGTTTCCGGGATAATCTGAATTAAGATTTATCACCCATGTACCCATTATACTCTAAACTAGGTTCCTGTTCTCTAGAAGGGAAAACAGTTGCTACCTCAGGGAAAGAAGCAGCTTGAAAACCTGATAAATTGCTAGGAGCAGAGACAGACAGGGGCTGAATCTGAGCTCTCCTATGCCTCCTGAAATCTGTCTTATTCTCCTGCATTTGCATTTGACACCTCCAAAAGATTTTGACTGACTTGCAACACTGTACCCTCCCCTGGAGCAGAATGTCAAATGCAAATGCAAATTGTCAGCGAAACTTTATTACTGATTTTATTATAATAATATTCTTTATAAATAATATTTTTAATCTGAATGACAGTCTAATATACTGCAATACCACATTTGGTATGACATGAGAAAAGAGCCATTGCACCTACCACTGCACAGAGAACAGAGGTTTTTCCTCAGAAGATTCCTCCTAAGATTACACTGTATCAAGAGGTAGAACCTGTTCTGCATCATAAGATCTACTGAGCAATTTCCAGTTCTTACAGTATAAGAAGCTACTAGTTTTCTCCATGATAGCCAGGTAGAGAAAAACACCATCACATCAGGTAATCACTGACATATTCATTACAAATTTTAAAAAAATAAAAACTTTAAAATTTATTAATAACACTTAACAGATAAACACACTTAAAATTTTTAAGAACATCCAACATTTTCTACAGCATGGTCACTTTCAAAAATTTTTAAGAATATTTATACTTTTGCAGATCCACTATAGAAGATTTGCCACGTAGTTAGTAGCCCTATATTGGATACTACAGATATCTTTAAAAAAACAAATCTTGGCATCCAAAGTTTATTTTAAAAAATGCCTGGGTTTAATATTTTTGTATTTTTAAAAGCTGATGGAAAATTGAAAATGCCACTACTTACCAGGTAAACTCAATTCACAGAAACTGAGTTGTTCTCACACGGGGGATAGCTCACAGTGAATTTTCTGCATCAGGAAACCTTCCCACATACAGCTGTAGATGACATGCTATAAAGAAAAGGGCTTTGTTCATCTTTGGCACGATCTGGAACTGGGGGAGAGGCTGGTAATTCATGCTGGGAAAACCCAAATAGAGTGTGAAAGTGCTGGATTGGGAACCCGATTTACTGCAAAGGAACTGGCCTTTCTGTCTACAGGTTCAGTAGCCATCTGGGAGATTTAGTCTAAATTCCTTCTTTACTAGATACAGGAAATTCCTCGTGGAAAGTCTTGTTTTGTCTCTCATCTTGGAAGGATAAATTTCAACCTGAGTAATCAATGGGAAATGAAATACAGTAAGAAGTTAGTAAAATGCAGGACTGGATAGTAAAGATGAATAGAAATTAAAACTTACCCAAAAAATTGTGTTACACTGGTACTTAGCATATTGTATAAGTAATTATTTAGGTTTGCAGGATCTGGTTTAATAATTAATTAATAGCTAGGGGATTCATTCAGCTAGTTAAAGCTGTAATCACCAGCTGGAATATCTCATTTACCTCATCAGTCCCTAAGTGGAAGTTATATTTTTCTGAGCTATTTTTCAATAACTTTCCTATTTATATAACTCAAAAGCACAAGTGATGGAGAGCACACTTATTTTATTATAGGAAGACAGTGATAATAAATTTAATCTATTACTTTTGCTAAGAGAGCTCTTTGCTGTTTATACAAAGTTTAATAGATTAATAGATTACATCCTTATCTAAATCACTGCTATCACTAAAACCAAACATCTCACCTTAAGAATCTATTGACCTTTTATGCATCTTTTTTGACCTTTTATTGCAGTGTACCAGTTCCAATGCACTGCAAATAACATTTTGCTTTCACATCGAGCAGGCATGCAATGCAAAGGGGTTGGAGGCATTGCAGCCTTCCGAGTTACACAAACATTTGCATTTTAATGGGCTTATTGAATTTTTTATTGGCTTTTATGGGTTTGGCAGGCTGTCACATTTTGTTAAAGGATCCTGGCTTGGAGAAGGCATAGCTGTCATTTAGTAACATGAACAGAAGTCTGCAAGTGAGGATTTCTTAGCTGTAATCAGAACCCCTAGATCTGTAATTCTCTGGAGAGTACAATAATATTTACCTTTCAAAAGGAAGATTCTGCCATTTCCCTAAGGTTTATAAAGCCAAGGAGTCATAGCTCACCCATACCTGTGTGAGGAATGATAATTTTGATGGAGGTTGGTATCAAATGAAGAAAACCTTTTTTAACAGATGCAAGCCTTGCTGCTCAAAGTGCTCCAGATGAGCACTCCTCTTGACAGCGTGGTTACAGCAGTGGTCTGCCCTGTGGTCAGCATTTCCAACAGTTCTAAATTAAAGGATCTTGCAGAGCAGTGGCAGTATATGAAAGAAAATTGTCATGAGAGATGCACACCAACTAGACCCTGTCTTTTATGCAGTTCAGTGGTATATTGCATGAAAGGACCTCTTAATGCCTCACTTCATTAGTGGCTTTGCAATGCTTGAAAAACATGATTATCTCCTAAAGTATCTATGAAGATTTGTGTCTTTGATTATAGATGAGAAATGCTGAAATGAATGCAAAACACATATCAATCGTGAAGTGTCACACCAAGCACTCAGACTATTACTACTACAAAAATATTTCTACTTGGTCCTTATATAAGACTACCAAAACTAGGTCCCATAATTTCTCGCCTCTCTAATCCACGTTTCTTGAAACAAAGATAGTATTTCCATAGGTTTCCCAATTCTTTAATAGATACAGTAACAAGCATACACGTTTCAAATTACAACTGCCAATGTTTATCATAGGGAATTTGTCCTGACACAACTCTAGTTGCCACAACATTGAGTTGTGGCCAACCTCATCTTCATCTTTTAATCAAGATTGTTTTGCTTATACATGAGCCAAACACTTGGAACTTCCCCATTCCCAGCTTCTGCTTTAGAACAGAAGCCAGAAGATTTTGCTGTGAATGTCAGTGAAGTATATTTGATAGTTAATGAATGGTTATTGCCTTGCATCCAGCAGTCGTTGGGAACTATTGCTGAAGTGTGGGCCTATCTGGCATGATTAAAAGTAACAACTGCTCCTTGGGAACAAGATTAACTGGTACCTCCATTTTATCTTTCAAGACCTCCACCAATTTTCAAGGCACTGGAAGGTTTGTGTCCAAGTCATTTAGAACTGAAGGAAGTATCTGCTGGATGTGCCTGCCATCTTAGAGAACTGCATACAAAAAGGCATATGAGAAATCAATTTCTTCTTTAAGGGTTAAATTGCTGAAGCAGAAACCTAAACCACTACAAACAAAAGGAGGTATGCATAAAAAAAAAAATTGTTCTGGTAGGTTTTATGTTCTAGCAATGAAAAGTCAGAAACATGAGTAAGAAGTGAAATAGTTGATGAGAAAATTATTTTCTCCATGTGACAAAAAGCTCCCTCCAGATCATAAAATATACTCCCTCCAGTATATAAACACAAGGATTCTCCTCTCTCCTTGTTCAAAAATGAGATCAACAAACCACCTCATTTCAGTACAAATACTTCCTTAAAAAGCATTCTGTTGTGTTCACATCAACCCTTCCCGGATTTTCAACAATTGTAATCGTTTTTCACAGAAATTGATTTTAATTGTAACACTGTTCTGCTACAGCCCTATTGTCTGTGTCCTTCTGAATTGTCAATTACTTAAATGATGAAATAAAGGCTTGAAAGCGCATTGTTGTAACTGATTTCTATGTTTCAATTATCTTATCACAAACAAAGTTATGAATTTCATCTGCTGAGGCACAAAGAATACTTTCCTTGGGAAAAAATAAAAGGAAAAAAAGAGAAAAAATAAACATGAAAATCCATTACTGTTTCACTTGTGTTTTTTAAGACAAAAGTTTGAGGCTGTCATTCCAGTCCTCTGCTTAGGTTTTGGAAATATGAATAGCATTCTTAGTGAGTATATTGATTATAAAGAAAAAGGGTTTTTTAAATATTCTAATAAAGTTGCTTTTCTGCATGTGTAATCTAGTTTCCCCCAGTTAGGATAGTATTTGCCATGTAATATCATCTCTCAGCCTGCCCTTTCCTCAGACTTTCCAAGCAGGGTGTGATTGCTAAGTTCCACACATGATGTTCTCATTGAGTCCCAAGACCATTAAAAGTATGGATTCTATGGATTTGTCCCAGGCAAGTGTGGGCCGATGGGTCCAGGTGTTGAGAAGCTGCTGATCCAGAACCTTTTAAACGGTCCCTTCCACACTTCAAACCCTTTTTCTGCTGTCCACTTTTACTTTTTCTGGTGATCATTGCCAAAAAAGAGACACATCTGCCCCCACAGGTGTTTCTTGCTGTGGAGATGGATCTACCCTCAGCCAGGAGGTCAGTCCTTTTCTGTTGAGGTGCTTAAACTTCTGGGCTCTGGTTTTGTGCTGATGTCTGGCTTCCAGACAATAGCTAGAACAGTTCCAATGGCAAGCTGCCCATGGGAAGGGCTGCTAGATTGGAATGGATAGCAGACCAGATCACCTGAGGCAGAGACAAGCCTTGGGACAAGTATATTTGTGAGCTACTGCATGGTTTCTAACAGCAAAATCTATTATCAAGAGCAAGTAGATGCCAGAGGCACCTAAAAGAGCTCTGGGACAACACAGCCAAGTCCTTGGTGACAAGTGCAAGACTAGGGGAGAAGTGCCTTGCAGGAAGCCCCAACAAAGTTGGGGCTTGCCATGGCCCATTGCACCAGACTGAAACGATGAACTGAGCCATACTCAGCACTCATCCCAAAGCATTGGCAGAGTGTGCCCAGCCTGGTTAAGCCCGAACTCTGCTAAGTGTGTCTGCAAGGCCTGGAGAGTCAAGTCTGCCTTTGGTTGCTTCCGATTCCTGCTTCAGTGGCTGCTGGTGGCAGCCCTTGGTGCCCATATCCAGAGCTGTTCCCTGAGTTTGCCAGGCCCTACCTGGTGCAGGAAGCAGGCACTACAGGACACTTGCAGCAGGGCAATATGGTGGCCAGTAGGAAGCCAGACTGCCCTCAGCGAGAATCCGCCTGACCCATCAAGTTCTCAGGGCAGGCAAAAGCTGACTTCAGAGCACAACACGATGCCTGCCACAGAGACAGTAAGGGGGAGCTCCCAAACACCCAAAAGCCCACAGCTGTCATCACCCCATGGCCTCCCTGACATCCTCTTCACAGTGCACAGCATTTCCAGCTGAGCAGGGGACTGCAGGGACAGGGCCCAGACCCTCCAGCATGACACCTGGACAGCCTTTTTTCATGGCAATCCTGATATTTTCAGTCTGATTATTCAGCTAGAGCTCAAAGAGGTCTGTGAAGCCCTTTGTATCTGAGATATTTCAGACAGTTAAGGCTGATGCTCTTTAAAAAGCTCCTGTAAAATAATCTGCCTTCATTGAAGAGATAAATACTACCTCAATAATCCCTGTAGAGATTCACTGCTGAGAAGTGATACCTTTGGACCAAGAAAAAGGAGTTGTGGCTTTACTGTACCATAAAGGTAAAGGACAAGGATGTACTCAAACAGGGCCTGTGAAAGAAATAATTTTACAGAACAGAGGCCCAGAGCAAGTTGGAACACAAAAGTCAGCTGGAGTGAGAACAATCAAAGCCAGGTGTTCTGCACCCCAGAACCAGGGATTGTTAAAGATATATCCTGTTGCTGTTATGACAGTGCTGGAGGTTGTCAAGTAACTGTGTATTTATTTGGTCTATGTGCATCACAACTTTTTTGCAGCTGGTGGGGTTTTAGACCAGTTAGATGAACAGAATTATTTGATTTCACTAAAACAAAAGAGACATCACAGCCCGTGCATCCATCACACAACTAACACAGTTAAAGCCCTTATCACTCACAAATACTCACCCTGCACCTCGGCTTGAGATTATACACAGTTTTCTTCCAGAAAAGGTAATGTGTTCTTTAGAAGATCAAGACCTTATGGATACATTTTTAATATCAGAAATGGTACTGAGCACTATTGCAATACTGCAACAGTTTTCCATTACATCTAAATCCAGGTTAAGAAGTCAGTATATTGGATTTTTTAACTATCTCTTTTAGTGACAGCTTTCATACTTGTGAGGACATCTCAGACATCAGCCCGATCTTTCTTATCCAGAACTGAAGCACAATGGTGGTTCTTCTCTGTTAATGTTCTGTTCTTTAATTCATATATTTTTCTGTGTTTGATAGGCTTTGTTATTTCTGTGTCCTCCCTTTGAATGGACTTTACAGGAAAATTATGAGGAAATACTCATTTTGTTTGTGCATTTTTGGATATAAGCATACTCTAGATCAAATAAAGGCAGCCTTTATCTATATAGTCCGCTTGAGCTCTTTACAGATATATCTTCTGTAGATGTGTGGCTGGCTTTCCTCATGACAAGTCATATAGAACTCCTCCTCTAGAAAGAGCTTATGAATACCACTCAAGGTAGTCCTTGTTTTATGCAGGAATAACATGCCTTAATTTAATTTTCATACTTCTTTTTATACTTCTTTTCTTCTTTCAGCAGCCAGAATCAGGAAATGAGCCTCTATTTTGAAAGATCACTCAGTGTTTTCTAGGGCTTTTTAATGAGAAAGTGCTGCCTTCCCAGGCTAGCACGAGGTATTGGCATCGAGCAGACTTCTGCCTCCCCAAGCGGGACAGATGGAGACCAATCCTGGCGCTGGGGAACAGGCGAATCACCATCACGTGTTCGCCTTGCTCTCCAATGTCTAGTGAGCGTGAAGGAGGTAGGATAAAGCGGAGGGACTCCACTTGGGGGGACAGTTCACTAGAGCATAGCAAAACCCATGAGGAAAGACCAGCCCTGCCGCTTGCGGCACCCTGAATGCACCTTAGCTGACGCATACAGAGAAACTTTAGCCATTCTCAGAAGGCTCTAACACAGGGCAAGGCAATTAACAATGCCAGTACCCAGTCACCTTCTCAATATGATTTAGGAGAGAAGCAGTTGCGTACTGCTTGTCAGCACCACGTGAGTTTCATCTCCAGTGTTTACTTACTTCAAAGTCTCCCACCACTATCCTCCCTCAATCCCAAATACTCATTTCTATAATACTTATTTGTCCAAGCCAATAACTTTCTGTTGCTTGCTGGTACTTTTGTACTCTACCATCACTGAGTGCAAATGATCCTTTGCTAATACCAGCCTCATTTCCCATCATGCCGATTCCTTTTCACAGCTTTTTGCATTTTTATCCTTGGCATTATTTTGTCTGTGTGTTGTGTTCCAAAAGAATGTGATTCTTATATTTAGAAATTCATTAATATTCAGAGTTTGTGCACTGTACAATGTGCTTATTAAATAATGAGCACATAGCATGCAGAACTCCCACTCTCTCTCTCTCTCTTGCATTAGTTAAGAGTTGGTTGTGACAAGCATTAGTAAATTAAATAAAATTTTTATTATATACTCACCACATATGCCTTTGAAGCCTGTACATGTTGTGCCATGAATGCATAACTAGCATAGGCAACACAGACCAGAATTCCATAAGCCCCTCTTTGGGACTTTATGACACCTTTGACTGTAAGGAAAAGCTCAATTATCTCCAGTCAGAAAGAAATTCAATTGAATGAATGTCAAATGTAAGCTCTTACAGGATACAAGGCTTGAGTATAATTGTAACTGTGATATTTAGTTGTTGCCTGTAACAAATGTTTGCATACATCGATTTAAATTGTAACAGACAATAATAAATTTTTAAATTCAACTACTTATGAAAATTGTGTCTGCTATAAATTCAGTCTGGGAACAACATCTGCATGTATGAGTTCCAGTAATAAAAAGGGATAGAAAAAATTTTCAGCTCAATGCCTTGCTAAAGAATTGACCGTGTATAACACCCAGTCTAGAATTGTTGATCCCTTTATCACCAGAAGAATTATTAGGTTCCATCCATTCGGAATAAATTCCAGGTAGATTTTAGAAAGGATTGGATATGGATAGTGTATTGGGTTTGCGTGGCAAAGGTTTGACTGCGCTGTGAGCTACAGGGATGTTGATTTCTTTGAAAAACTGCTGGAGGCTTCCGCTTGTATCCAGTGGAGCCAATGTCAGCTAGCTCCAGTGGAAACTTCCTGCTGGCCAAGGCTGAGCCCATCAATGACAATGGTACCACCTCCAGGGTAATGTAGAATAGAAGGGTAAAAAAGCCCCACCAATTTCAGCCAGAAGTGGAGAGAGAATATCTGAGAGGAACAGCCCTTCAGACACCAAGGTCAGTGGGGGGCGGGGTGAGGAAATACTCCATGTGCCAGAGTGAAAATTCCCCTGCAGCCCATGGTGCAGCCTATGTTGAGACGGCTGTGCCTGTGCAGCCCATGGAGATCCATGGTGGAGCAGAGATCCACCTGCAGCCTGTGGAGAACCCTGCACTGGAGCACGTGGATGCCTGAAGGGAGCTGTGATACTGTGACAAACACTCATTGGAGCAGGCTCCTGGCAGGACCTGTGGCCTTGTGGAGAGAAGAGCCCACACTGAAGCATGTTTGCTGGCAGGACTTGTGACTTCACAATGGACTGCTACAGCAGTTCGTAAAGGACTGTGGAAAGGACTCACACAGGAGAACTTTGTGGACAACTGTTTCCTATGCTGGCACAGGGAAATGGTGTGGGAGGTCCTCCCAGTGAGGAGGAAGGACCATCAGAGATATGGGATGAACTCAACACAGCTCCCATTCCCTATTTCACTGCACTGCTGAGAGGGAGCAGGTAGAGAAAATCAGGAGTAAAGTTATGCCTGGGAAGAAGGGAGGGATGAGGGGATGGTGTTCTTCAGATCTAGGTTTACTTCTCATTATCCCATTCTGGTTCGATTGTTAATAAATTCACTTAATTTCCCCAAGCTGAACCTGTTTTGCCCATGATGGTAATTGGTGAGTGATGTCTCTCTGTTCTTATCTCAGCACACAAGCCTTTCATTATATTTTCTTTCCGCTGTCCAGAAGAGGAGTTGAGTGATAAGAACACCTTTAGTGGGCACTTGGCATCCAGCCAAGTTCAAAGCACCACAAAGATTCCATCAAATTATCTTGTAATGTATTATGATTGAATCAGTGCAGGATCACTTTTGTTTACGTGAACAACCCTTAGGAGATTCACTCATTACTGGTTTCTTTTCTCATTGCTCAGCACTCTCCTATTTCATTACACAGAACTATAACCACAAGTGGTATTTTACTTCCCTATCAATTTAGAATAATTCCGTGGTCTTTCATGTTGTGAATGCACATACCTTAAGGTTCAGTGCTCACACTTTTCTGGTTGAAAGCACACCACTTTCTCAGCTTTCTCTACCAGGCAGTTACCTGTATTTCATGCATAAAAACAGCATTGCCTGGTTGGATATGTACCATTAAACACGTTTTCAAATTTGGATAGTTTTAAACAAACAGTATTTTCACTGCTTCAGCTACTGAAATATCTTCTGCTGTTTGACCATTTCCTCTGAAAATAATGAGATTATGGTCACTGTGCTGCAGACAGGCTGGCACGTCCCTTTGCTTGTCCAATAAGTCTGGCTTCTTAAGAGGAACTTGCAGGGCACTTTTAGATTCCCTGGACAGTGAAGCAAGGCTATGGGCCACAAAGACAGCAGTTCTTCATTAATCTGCACATCTGTGCCATTCACCAGCCTCCCAGGCTCTGTTCCTGTAAGTCTGTAATGTACAGCATCCTTCCAAACATTTTGTGGCATCATTGCTTTTGACAGAAGTCTGTCATGGCCTTGTGAACATTCAGATCATATATGCATGTAAATGTTAAATGGATCATGCCTCTGATTTTTTTAAAGTATTAATAGCAGGTTTTCTTTTGGTTGGTTGGTTGGTTGGTTGGTTGGTTTGATTTCTGTGGGTTGTTTTAGTGGCAGAAGGAATTAAGAACATGCTGCTTTTAACAGTCTCTCCTTCAGAAGAAATTTGTAGCAGAGCTTAGAGAAGAATAAATCATGGAATCACAGAGTCATCAAGGATGGAAGAAACCTTCAAGATTATCTATTCAATCATGAACCCAACAGCACCAAAATACTGCCTAAATCATGTGTCACATTCTGACACCTCCAGAGATGGTTTCTCCACCACCTCCCAAGGCAACTGACTCCAATATTTAAGTACTCTTTCAGTGAAAAAAAAAAAAATCTCAAATATCTAATCTGAACCTTCCCTGGTACTACTTTCTGCCATTTTCTCTCATCCTTCCACTTGAGAAGTGGCAAAAGATTCCAAATTCCTCCTCATTGCAACCTCCTTTGGGGTGGGGGGGGGGGGGGGGGGCAATGAGGTTCCTTCCATGAGTTTTCTTTTCTCCAGACTAAGTAGTCCCAGTTCTCTCAGCTGCTTCTTGTAAGAATTGTGCTTCAAACTCTTCACCAGCTTTTTTTGCCTTTCTCTGGAAACAGTCCAGCACCTCTATGTGCATTTTGAATTGAGGGGCCCAGAACTGGACACAGGACTCAAGGTGTTGCTTCACCAGTGCTGAACACAGAAGGACAATCGCTTCTCTGGTCCTGCTGGCCCCAGTATTGCTGATACAGGTGAGGCTGTCACTGGCCTTCTTGGCCACCTGGGCACACTCCTGGCTTGCCTGTCAGCTCATCTTTCTTTCCATGTCATGTGTAGCGAGTGTGGGACATATGGTCTTAGCACAAAGTATGGAAGTAACAAATTAAGCTGTTGTTTTTGTCTTCTCTCCGCAACTTGAGAACTTCTGCTGTTTTTCTTTCCTTTGAGACCCTTATTTTACTGTAAACAAGCAAACAGGAGATAGAGAGGCAGAAAAATATTAGACGTATGTCCTGTATTAAGCATGGTAAATTATGAAACATATAATCATATTTTTCCAGAGCAGCCTAAAAATTAAAATTAATTCCAGAAGGAAAATAAACCAGTAGCAACAAAACCCTCTCCCATACTCCTGTACCCTGTGCAGATTACACTATAGGGCAGTGTTATCTGTTTATTACAGTACCCAGATTAGCAGAGCTAGTAGGTTAGCTACAAGAGAGCAAAAAAAGGACTTGAGAAGAATTCTGAATTTAATCTCAGAGGCTTAAATCTAATCATCTATCTCTCTTTAGCTGTGTATTGCCTAAAATAACTCAACTGCTTAGGCAGCTTTTAATTGCAATATCCATAGAAAAGAGTTCAAAATTCTAAATATACATCCAAGAAATGTCTTCTATTAATGGTTTTATTTTATATTATAATTATATATACATATATATTATAATTATATTTATTATATAAGAGCTACATTATTATGACTATCTGGCATAGTTGCATGGGCCCTTTCCCAGGTAAGAAGATGATTTTGTTCAAAGAAATTCTACTGTGATCTAACTTTACTGTAAATAGGTTGAATCATTTCCCTTTTGTTTTTCAGCCTGTAAATTTTATAAATAAATGTAACTGTTTCTTTTGGATGTCATGAATCAATGCTTGCATTTTTATTTTTGCCTTAATCCATTTTGTGCTGGATGTGATTTAAGGTTTCTGGATAGCAGCCCATCTACTTGGCACACAATATTGTGAACCTGCCATCTGGGTTTCCCAGCAGAGCACTCATCAGAGGACAGGAGAGATGAGCTTGCAGGCAGGTCATACTTGCACCCACGAGCAGTAGTAATGACTTCTATAACTACTGATGATGCTGAAGGCCACTACCACTGCAGTAAGGTACCAGGCTGCTGTGCTGATGCTAGAGGATTATTGCAAGATCATCAAAATCCTCTCTTTGCTATGTGTTTATAGCTACTCATTTATCTTATCACAGATGTGTAGGTCCAAAGAGTTGAGAAATATAAGGAATTGCTGTAGAAACTTCACTGAAGGAAGGCATTGCTAGGAGAGATCATCAGCTGAACGTTAGATATTATTGGAATGCAAGGCATTGGTGGAAGTGAAGAGTGGTATGATGCCTCTGCCTACAGAGTTCTGATCTAGCATGTTGTGACATACTATCTTCTATTTACAGTCTCTCTGATACCCACAGTTTGATTTTGGCAAGCTCAAACTGCAAGATGGGATTAGGATGGTTGAAACATATTTTATAGATTGTAAACCACACAGAGCACTTTCCACTTTTTCTTGTTTCTTTGGCTGATGGCGATTTTCACCTTGAAAGAGCATCAGTAGGAAATCCAAGCCCTGTCTGACTGATCAGGCTGAAAAAGACTATAACTGCTGTCAAGAAACATTTTGCTGCTCACCCTTGTGAGTGCTTGTGAGTGCTCACTTCTGTACTCTCACATGAATGAGTGCAGCATTTAATACATACATGCATGCTGTTTTCTCCCACTTGACTTTACATTTATGCATAGCCTAGGTATTGGACAACATGTTAGAGAGAACAGTGCAACTGGAGAAGTAAGATAATCCAGAGATTCTTCCTAGTTTGTACTCATTTTTTTAAGTTATAGTGGCATAAACTAGAACTGAATAATCCCATGGTGCGTATCTCTGAGCCCCATTTTCTACTGGCCTCTCAGCAAAGGAATTCACTCCATATATTTGTCAGTCAGTAAAACAATAATGCCATATTAGTTATTTGTCTAAATATGGTCCAATATAATTGCGTTTTCTAATGTATAATCACATCAATGCATTTGCCATGATGATTAATAAGATGTACCTTCTAAAGAAAAAGATCTGATTTTGCCAGTATACTGTGGAAGTTTTGTGGGTGAAGAATTCATTGGCTGAACCTCTGATTTTCCCACTTAACCTCGCATGCAATAATTTCATCAACTGCAGTGCAGATAGAAAATTATACAGAGATTTTTTCAGTGCAGTTATTAAAAATAGTATCATAGGAATGTACTGAAGACTGCACCTAAAAATGGAGGAAAAATATTCAAAAAAGATTTTTAATATCAAGTGAAAGTACTGGAATTTTTCCTAATCATTCCTAAATTAAGTAACTATGAAAGGAGAAATCTTAATGTTACATATAACTCTTAGAATATACCTCCTTTGGTCAATGAAAAATAAGACTAATATTTTTTCTGAATATAAAAGTTCTTTGAAAGCACAACAGTTATTTCATGGTCCAAAACTACTGTAGAACAGACAGAAATATGTTTTGCAGTATGCCAAGCAACAATTCCATTAAAATAAAACATGTCCTAGAGTGCATACATGATTACTCACATTCTGGATAATCCAACTCTGGAAAATTGCATCAGTCTTCTTAAGTTTCAACCCCGACTTACTTTCTTACAAGCCAAGTTTCTATTGCCTCTCATTTATCAATTATACAAGATGAATATTTTAAAATATCTTGATATAAAGTGTATTTTTTTTCTTACTTACAAAACTCAAAAAAAGTCGAAACACTTTTTCCTAAATCCTCACAAAGAAACCCCCCAAAAAGAATAATTCCCTTAAATCCCTTATGGCTATGGTGAATTATGAGGCCAAAAGTTTTTATGTCTGAGATCATCATTAGAAATGTCAAAAGAAGCTTATACTTGTAACTGAAATTTTAGATCTATTTTAGCATCTGGATACAGCTGGATAAACACTTCATGTAATGGATGAGCAACAGCCTCAAGGTCAGGGACAAAGCATTATAGCGAATGGAGTGACATCAGACTGGTGACCTGTCACTAGGAGAGTTCCAGATGGCTCCGTCCTCATCCCTGTGCTCTTCAACCTCCTCATAAATGACATGGACACAGGACTGGAAGGGTGTTGTGGTTTGACACAACTAAGCGTCAAGCATCTAAAATATCAGTTATTTTATAAGGAAAATAAAAAAAGAAAATATTGAGGAAAACTAGATAGCTGCAAGGCAAAAAACAGGTTCACACTTAAACAGTTGCAGTACAAAGAGAAAGTTTTATTACTAACAGAATTAAAAGTTAAAAGATATAACAAGAAATTAACACACACACACACACACACACACACCCTGCTCCCTTCTTCTCAGTGCTTTACTCTTCTTTTTTAACTAGCACAAAAGATATCACAACATAGGATTCTAGTCAGGGTTACAGTTCTTAAAAAAAGTCTCTTTCTTATGCTTAAGGAAAAAGGGTTTCTTCTTCTTGCTTCACATGGTTTCTCAAGCTGCCCCCAACAACAGACCCACCTGCACAGAAACAATCTGCTTTGGTGTAATACATCTCTTCTATGAAAAAATACCATTTTTTTCACACTGCCATACATATGGGCCATCACATGGGGTTATCAATTTTTTTTAAGGATGGGTCATTTTGGCCTGAACACAAAGGCTTTTTCTGCTACAAATCCTTAAAAGCCTCTCACTGCTTCTATATCCTGGCATAGGCACTCTCTCTCCACAAACTTTTTGGGCCACAAGTAAGTCTTCCATCCCTACATGTACTTCAAATGGATTAAAGAGACAAACAGTTTGAGATATTACAGTTTCTTACCACCGCATGCCAGAAGTATTTTTAAGCTACGCATGAGGAACACGGCACCACCCCTTTTCTCCGCCGCCATTTTCAGCTCCGTCTCACATGGCTCACTCTCTCTCTGACTCTGAAGCCTCTATGCTGAAGAATGTTCTTGTTCAGGCTTTATGGTGAAGAAAGCCTCGCTCTTTTTGTGCTGCTGGCTGCAGAAAGGAGGCTCCCGCCAGCTCCTGCCAGCTCCACATGGAGAACAGGGGGAACCCGCTGGTCTCAAGAAGCCGCTCTGGAAAGATTTTCAGCTGTGCAGCAGTCTATGGCTGGGTCCAGCTGTCTGGCAGTCCATGGCTGACTTTAGCAGTCCATGGCTGAGTTTAGCTGCCTGGGTCTGGGATGGTTCCTCCCCCAGCGACCCAGGGTCTGTGCTGCAGCATCAGGAAGAGAGGAAGGGGGCCAGGGATTCAGCCCAACCCAGCCCGGCCCGGCCCGGTGGGGCCTCGGCCTGGCGGGGCCCGGAGGCTCTGATCCCACCCCCACTTCCCTCAGTGGGGCTGGGACAAGAGGGAACTCCCGCCTTTCTGTATAGCTTAAATGTGTAAATTGTAAGAAGCATTATTGGTCTAAAAATGTGTCTATCAACTCAGATTCAACCCACTACAAAGGGATACTAAGCAATTTTGAGAACGATAGTAAATTGAGAGGAGCTGCTAACTGTCTCAAAGGCAGAGAGGTGCTGCAGGGGCACCTGGACAAATTACAGGGATGACCAATCACCAACCATATGAAGCTTAACATGAGCAAGTGTTCAAGTGAGGCAATCCTGGATGTAAAGACAAGCTGGGGAATGAGACATTGCAAAGCAAACGCTTGGAAAGGGACATGGGGATCCAAGCTGAACATGAGCCATCAGTGCCCTGGCAGCCAGGAGGGCCACCCATATCCTGGGAGGCATCAGGCACAGCATCACCAGCCGGGTAAGGGAGGGAATTGTCCTGCTCTGCTCTGCGCTGGTGTGGCCTCACCTCGAGCGCTGGGGGCAGGTCTGGGTGCCACAATATAAGAAAAATAGAAAGTTCCCCCAAATGAAGGCCACAAAGCTGGAGAAGGGTCTAGAGGGGAATCTGAGGACCTGAGGCAATGGTATGAAGTTGTGTCACAGCAGGTATAGATTGACTATCAGAAAAATGTTCTTCACCCAGTGGGAAGCTGAGCACTGGAACAGGTTCCCCAGGGAAGTGGTTATTGCACCAAGCCTGACAGAGTTTAAGTGATGTTTGGATAATGTTCACAAGGTATGATTTTAGAGATTTTAGGACAGTGCGGGGCCAGGAGTTGAACTCAGTGATCCCTGTGGGTTCCTTCCAACACAGGATATTCTGTAATTCTGTGATTTTGTGATCTGCAAGACTTCTAAATATATAGGCATAGCTACAGTCAGTATTTATGTGCATGAAATCATTTGAATATTACCAAGATGGGTTTGATGGTATTCCTGGGTTAGAATAGTGTGTAGCACTTCTTCTCCTGCAGTCTGATGATACCTTATCTCTCTTTTATTGTATTTTTCAGGAATACAAACAAAAACTGAAGGAGGCATTCTTAGTTAAGTGGTTCATATTCAGCTTCCAGGAGGTAATAGGAAAATTTTCTGTTTACTTAACAAATAGTCCAACTTTGTGGATTTCTGTGTAAAATATGTTTCTGCCCTGCTCCCCAGTGAATCCCACCATTATGAAAGAGCAAAAAATCAAATTGCGCCTCCCTGAAATATTTAAATCTATAGTTTTGCAATAATCTAGAGATAAAAATAAAAGCAAAACCTTAATTCTTAAGACCCCAACCTGAAGTTTCTCTCTTAAAATAAATGTATTGACACCTTGCCCCAAGACCACCAATATTGGCTGTACAGGCAGAATGCTGCTCACCTTCCATGGAAGGTATGATTCTCGCAAATCACACTAAAATCAGCGCAGCCAAGGGATGACAAGGCTCTTGGCTACCTTAGTATTTGAATGGTGAGCCATTGCTTCCAGATCAGCTGGTGCCACTAGCAGTGATGGTATCACTTATGCTCCTGCTTTTGCTGCCAGTGCATTGTTGTATGGATGCTGCCTCATAAAATCTTTGTTCTGTAACTCCATGACCCTTTGTATCGCAGACATGTGACAAATAAATTGGCAGACATGTAACAAATAAACAAATAAAATGGAGGTATCACTCTCTTAGACCACTGCACAATGCAGAACTGTTTGCCATCAGTTTCCACCTGATTATCAGGATACACTGGGGTAGAGAATTACATTGGGAAAAGCCTTTCCAAAATCTGTATAATTCAATGGTTGCTTCTATGGCCAGTTCTTTCTTAAGGCTCCATCATGAACACTGCGACCCTCTCTAGGAATCCAAGCTGAGCTTTCATCTGATTCTCGTTCAAAATTAAATCATTTGGAGTCTAAAGAAAAAGAAAGTGTGGTTAGCCTGAACTGAAAACTATAAAATCAGCTAATGGACTAGATACAAGATTTAGAGCAAAGGAATAAAAATGTCCAAAGAGACAAAGAGGGAGGAGACAAGGGCAGTGTTTGTGACCAAATGTTGTCCAGAAAATTGCCTAAGAAAGGTCTGACACTTAAGTCCTGTTTGAAGCTTCACGCAGTTTCAGCTGGGGCCACCCCACCACATTTTCAGTGGTAAGTATTGTGTTCTCGATCACATAACAGGACTGTGAGGTATAAAAATAGGTATCCATGTTCCAGTCAAGTGAGGGTCCTAGGCTTTTGCTTTCTATGTTTTGTCTTGTGGCTACTTTTTAAGTTTAACTAAAAACCATTGCCTTCCAAGTAAGCTCGGGCTTCATAGCCTGTTTAGGCACCAACAAGGAAAAGCAGATAAATCAGTTGCAGGGCATCAGATTAGCCAATACAAGATTTCAGGGGAAAATGCCCCCAAGAGCTACTGTGCTGCTGAAGTGCAGAGAAGATTGCCAAATGTGGGGAAAGGAAAAGTCATAGCTGTTTTTCTATGGAATAAATGGTTTAGACTCTCAGAAGTATAACAAAATCTGGATGATACCTGTCTTTGGTGTAAGTTCTAGCTCTAAATGTACCACTGGTTTTCCATCTTATCCTTTTAAAAGGGAGAGTTCAAAAATATCCAGAAATATGCAGTATATACACAGTGACACTACTTTAGCTAGTATTTTAAATTTGAATTTGGGTGATGATTGGGGTACGCATCAGCTTCATTCATCCAGAATGGGGCAGACTGTGTTCACTTGTCTAGGCCCCATCAAGCATGTGCCACACAGCAGCTGGTGACCTTGTCTTTTTTTTCCTCTTCTAAAGTGACTCCATTGACAAGAAAGGAGCATCTGCTGACCTCCTGCTCCCTGAAAATGCCTTCCATAGACATGTTGAATTTTTTCACCTGGTGCAGCTGAACAGTATTTGAGTGGCATTGCTTCCCTGAAAGAGCCAAAGCCAAGAGGCAAACATTGGAGGCTAATCACTGCAAATTAACGATTTTTTAAAGCCTCAGACATGATTTCTTTAAGCAGAAACTGAAGGCCTCATTCTGATTGCAAGTAAGAACGTTTGGTTTGTGATATTTCTTCAAATGTAACAAAGTAAGCCTAAGAAAGAGTCAAGTGCATGCCTGCTCAAAGAAGTGATAGGACTTGGTGGAGCATCTGAGCAGACACTACGCTATACAGCTCCTGAGTGCCAAAAATGTAGAATGCTAATTTTTCCCCAAATGCAGACTGAAAAAATGTAAGTCAATGAAAGGATTTCAGTTAAAGAATAAGCACAACATATTTCATAAATTCCAGACAGCTGACCAGCTTTCTCACAGTGTGCTACAGAAGAGGTGCAGAATTGTGACTGTTATGAATTCACAGAACTTCGTCAAAAACAGTAGGGTTCTTCTAATTTAAACCAGCTGAGGATTGTGTCTCAAATCTTAGTCATAACAGCATGTTGTAAGCCAAGATAAAATTGGTAGAGAAAATAACATTTAAAAATTGGCACTGTGATGATTTTCAGTGATAAACAACTTATCATAAATATTTAAAATCCATTATAACATTTTATTTATTTTTAAATACAGTATGCTAATTTTGTAATGTTAATATCTGTAAGTCCACCTATTTGCATAATTGCTGCACTGCAGTTTGGTAAAAGTTTTTTTCAAGATACTCACTAGTGATAGCTTGGTCGTATGTTCAGTTGAATTAAGAAAAAAACACACAAAAACAAACCTTTCAATGCAAAATGCATTATAATAACTGACATAGATAAGAGGAAAGAAAAATTGTAATTTGGTTGAGGGCAGAGAAAATCTTTCCATAAATTAAAAGTGTATGCTGGGTGCTAAGACATGAAAACAGTCTGAGCTAACATTGAGTGAGATGCTCCGAGTAGAATGAATAGTGTTGTAGTGATTAAAATATTAACTGGTGTCTAACTGTAACTGACAGCATTTCGTTAAAAGTGATTTTTCCTAGAAATGGGAATAATGGCATCAACTAGTGATGCCTTAAGAGGCCTCCTAGAAACAGAGACTAGACAGGAGTAAGGGAAGAGAGGCAGGTATTTATTTGAAAGACCTTCAGAGGTACCTCCTGGGCTATTGCCAAGATGGACCCCAAGATGGACGACAGGTCACGAGTTCTTCACACTTTTATAGATTTGGTTCATTTGCATATCAGGGTTAATTCTCCAATTAAAGCTTCAGTTAATGATGTAATTTCCCTCAGCTGACCTCCCCTTAGAGGCTCTGTGGTTTATACTTTTTGGGCCTAGGATGGTCTGGGTGTCCTTGAAGAGCAGGACTGGAGAGGCTTTGTTATGTCTGCATGAGAGAGCAGAAATTAACAGGCGACAAGAGACTTCAGAGTTACACACAAGTACAGGACTTGAAAAATATAAAAGTTAAAACCAAAGGCATCACTAGAATGAAGGAAGAAGAGAAAAAGAAAATTGGAAAATACGTGACTCTGGTAGATTTTCTGTCTGATTTATTTACTAATTTTACCCTCCTACATAGTTACACTCTGTCTCAGGTCTGTGTACGTTGCACCCTCAAACTTCTGGGATTTTGAAGAGAGAAAGCTGGAAATACAAGTACCTAACAGCCAGATGGGCAGAATCTAATGCAGCACTAATATGTAACAGAGCTTCATCGGTCTACAATCTCACACATACAAAAGAATTGTAAACCCAGTGGGAGAACTGGGGGGACAAATGAGTCTAACTCTGGTCACAAAGTCCTTAGACCCATCATTCCAAGAGCTGGAGACAGCTCTGTCCTAGAAAAGCACAGGCACCAGGCCTTCTCTGCCAATGGCAGCACACTGTGTGCAGGACTACCAGGATCTAACATTTCCAGGCACCCATTTCAGTCCTGCTGAACATTTTACTCTATAATCCATTAGTTTAGAATGGCACAGAATATGGTTGAGGAGAAGTAGAAGCAATTATTTCAATTGTTTATTCCAAAATGTTTGTTTTTAAAATCTCACTGAACACCTTTCCAGCTGCACTGTATATCAGATAACAGCAATGTGACACATGAAGAAGCAGTTCTGAGTGGAAGTGCTGGTGCTCATCAAGCTAAAAGAGGAATACAATATGAAAACATAACTACACAAAATACCCTTCAGAAAAATGTAATGGAAAATTTTCATGAAAAGAGAGGAAGGCTGCTAGACTGGAAGTCCTCAGCTGAATCATGAGACTTGTTTGAATAAACATCAAAAAATCCAAACTGTATTTTTCCACACCTTTTGGGGAAAAAATATTCTTTCTGCAGAGAGCTTGAAAAAGATCAGTATCTTTTTGCATAAAATCTCAGAATCTGTCAGTATAAGATAACTTTAACATTCCATTACACTTAAGGTAAATACAGATGAGAGACACCAAACCAAATAATATAAGCTCTCAGTATCTAATCACTTCTTAAACATTCAGCTGGGTGGAGCAGGAGACAATGCAAGATGAGGAAGGAAACATGGGAAATGGAAGCCTTCACAAGAATGCCTTCCAGGGAGGAAGACCATCTCTTGCTGAAAATGAAGGATGTTGATATAATTTCAGAGGTTTTCACAAGCAGCAATGACTCAACATTTCTGTCAAAGGAAGGTATCCAGCAGCATCTAACAAAAATGGCAGCTATCTAATTTGTGGTGGCCAGTGAACCTGTGTTACAAAGGACAGAGAGTTCTCAGTAAGACAAGTCCCCAGTACCACAAGAACCACTTTAAGTTAGGGTGACCAGAAAGGCTTCCCCCAGAATGCGTTGTTCTGTTATGTTAATCTACCCCAGTTTGAATTCCCTGGTTGCCTGTCGGCCTCTACCCCTCGTCACTCTCCCAGAGCTTCCCCGTTGGTCCCCATTCCCTAGTCCCACCTTTTCCCCGCCCCCGGATAAAATCCTCTGAGTTCACCATTGTTCTCACCTTTGCCTCTGCAACCTTTGACAGTGTAGAAGCAATAAATGCTCCTGTTGGAATACACACAAAGACCCTTCCCATCTCTTTGCCACTGACTTTATATTGAAGCTCGCTGTGCGTTCTGTGTGTGCATGCACACGCGTGACCCAACAGAGCCCAACAGACACGGTAACACTAATTTACAGCAAGCAGATTCTGATAGGACTGTAATTGTCTGGACAGACATGATGGGGCTGGAGATGTGCAGGCATCTCTTGCAGTTTGCAGTCAAGTCCATGTTGTGTCCAGCACCAGCAGAGATGTCCATAGCTGTAAAGATACATAGCACAGAGATAGTTGAGCTATAAGAGATACAGTCCTCTATTCTATCCTATAGAATATTAACAGCATGACTAATTCCAGACACAAATTAAATCCATACTTTCAAGAGCACATTACTTAAGGTTCTTTCTGAAATAGGATTAAAAAAATCAAAGGTGCATATCTGCTGGGAGGCACTTCAAACTTCAGAGGTAAAAAGGACTTTCTGTTCTCTCCTTAATTTAGCTGACATAATACCTTAGAGTTCATTCTATATATGTTTGTACAGCATTTGATGCAGATCAACCTTCAACCTTGACAAATCCAGCATAAGTAAACAGATATGATGAAAAATCTGGTTATAATTTGCAAAGGCTGTGTTTATATGTAGGGGCAACAACACAAAACAAACAAAACAACCAGTGGTGCTGGAGGTTTTATTTCATAATTAAGCAAAGAAGATGCCATTTCAAACATTTAATCATACTAAAATCATGATTTTTAAATTAAGAGGGTAATAAGAGCTGTGAAACCTGAGCTCTGTCTTCCTCACAGACTCCAGCAACTGCATTGACCTGGTACGGAGCAAGGAAATGCTGCTTTTTAGAAACCTCAATTAGTATGTGCCTGACACATTTCCAATGATGAAAGTTAATTATTTTTTTCTTGTGTTTAGTTTTAAACTACACCCAGACCAGCTGGGATTCAACACCTAACTGAGTTACTAAAGCCTCATACCTAGAATGTCAGGCAACAAAGCTGGCTTCCCAGCTCAAGAACAGTCACACAATAACACTCCCATTCTGTTGACTTTTTCACTACAGGAAAAGGAAAGCTCTTACATTCGTGTATTACCTATGCCCTGTTAGCTGATACAGTGAAGAAATTACAGTCCTGGACTGACTGAACCATCTCATTTTTTAGACTGTACTCCATATTAATTGAGGTTTGTTGGCAACTTTTGCAGCCACCAAAGTTCTCTTTTCTCATAACAGCATCAAGAAAGCATTCCAAGTCTGTCAGCTGAGAGCTTTTTCTCAGCTCTTACTGACTGCCTCCCTTTTTTTAAAGGATACTCACAGTTTGCATAGAAACTAATATCAATACAGGGGCTAGAAAGCAAGCCAGATGTTCTAGGGCTTTATTAGTTTTATAAACACTGGGTTCCTGTGTGCCAAAGCTACTAATCTTAATATTTTACTTTTTCTATCAGCAGACACACTTCTTTTGGCATAAGACTTGCAGCACTTGCTCAAAGCAGTTTTTTTCAGTCATTGTCTGGTGCAGTCATTGGAAGCTGCTGTTGCCTCACTTTGCACAGTTGCACCTGGCAGATGTCTCCATTTCTTAGTGAAAGGAAAACTCCTGGCTCTTCACAGTTGTCTTCTCACTGAACTTAACTCAATTTTCCTCATTTGTTTTGAACAAGAACAGCACCATTCTTTGTCAAAATGCATGGCTTGTGAATTTCAGCCTGAGTTTATTTCTTGGAATGGTTATTAGTGGGGACTATTAATCAGTTCTTGTTGGAGGCAATTATAAACAACTTACGCTAAATTTAAAAGTGTTTTGGTCGAATGAAGAGCTATAATCTTACATCAAGGAAAACATATTCTAGATCCAAACAACTGGTGCTTTGTGGATGTTTCACACAGCAGTTATGGTGTAGAGTCTCAGAGCTGAGACTACCTCCTGCTTCTCTGGGAAAAAGCCCAAATGTCAAGTAGCAACCCTTGAATTAGCTAATCATTCAGTTTAACAATGTGAACATTACTGTTAGACACTGTAGAACAAAATTCTTACTGTCTACTCTATTGTCAGAAAACCCTACCTGGAGTACTGCATACATTTCTGGTGACACCAACAAAAGCATGGGAATCTTCAAGTCCAGAGGCAGGCCACAAAGTTGAAAAGGGGGCTAGGGCACCTCCAGTATGGAGAAAGGGTGAGAGAGTTGGACTATTCAGCCTGGAGAACAGAAAGCTGTGTGGAGACCTCATAGCAACCTTCCAGTATCTGAAGGGTCCTACAGGGAGAGGGCCTTTTCATCAGGAACTGTAGGGGTAGGACAAGGAGTAATGGGTACAAACTGAAAGAGGGGATGTGTAGGTTAGATAGAATTCTTAACTGTGAGTGATGTGGCACTGGAACAGGTTGCCCAGAGAAGCTGCAGACAGCCCGCCCCTGGAAATGTTCAAACCCAGGTTGGGTGGGGCAGTCTGGTCTGGTGGGAGATGTCCCTGCTCATGGCAGGGCAGTTGGGACTAGGTGATATTTAGGGTCCCTTCTAAATCCAACTGCTCAATGATTTTATGATTCTATGATAATGTGGCAGATGTAAAGGTCAGCTGAAATGTCCACTGCATAACAATGCAGAGACTTTTATTTACCACCTGTGAATTCTATTTGACAAAGGACACTGTGAAAAGAACAGTATTCTTAAATGCCTGCATAAAAGTATATTTCTAACTCTTCAACTGAAGTTAGATCAAATTTCTCTTCATCTGTCAGGCAGAGAAGTGCATTGTCAAAACCAACATGCCACCTACAGCAACACTCTCTGGATAAGAGATTAAATGGAGCAAGGGTAATGGATTTCCTTTCCCTCCACCTGAAGAGGAATGGTGTGAGAAACAGTGAAACAATGTCTGCTTTTAAAAGGAAAACTGCTAAATAAATAAAGTTACATCTGACTTTCAACAATGAAAAAGGGTATAACACAAAGAATGAGGGATTTGGTCATGGTTTTTTAAGTGCTTCATTCTCCTTCATTGCTTCTACACAGTGTGGGAGTGCCCTGGAGGGGAAACAAATCTGCTTGTGAGAAAGAACCATGAAACAGGATAAAACAGGAAGAAGATCAGCTGCTTGCTGTTGAGGGGTTGCGGTGCATGCAGAGGAACTGCTGAGAGCACAATGAAGTAGGCAGGTCTCAGAGGAGAAGGGAAAGGGGCTTTCTAGGCTCTGGAACTAGCTAAGCACTTTGCTGCAAGCCAGAAAGCCTCTGAGCTGTCAGGAGCCATGCCTAAATGCAAGATATTTCTTCTAAAGGGACACAGTGAATTCAAAAAAGTGCATGTGAACCCCTTATATTTGTAGCCTGTCACAGCATATTAACTAGACTTTTATACACTTGCTAAATTGAGAATCCTAGCTTACATTCTAGTAATACTGCTTCTACACAGTAGTAGTTTTCATTTCCAATCCTTTGGGTGTCCATCAAATTGCTCCTTACAGGAGAGAGTTTGAGCATAGATAGCTGGGAGTCACCACAGACTTGGACAGCTGTGACAAAAAGATATTTGGAAAGACAGGGTTGAATGTAAATGCAAGGGTCCAATTTATGTAAAGGCATGTGTCATGTTGAAAATGGGCCACGGCTGCAGAAGAAAGGGTTGAAATAGTTCCCGTACATGTCTGCAGTCACTAGAATGGAGTCCAGTACAATTCCATGGTGATTACCTGAAAAGGATCACTGAGTCCAACTCTTAGCCTTGCTTGGGACACCCCAAAGAATCACACTATGTGCCTGAGAGCATTGCTTGTTGATCTCTATCAGGCTTGATGCTGTGACCACTTCCCCGGGGAACTTGTTCCAGTGCCCAGCCACCATCTAGGTGAAAAACCTTTTTCTGATTTCCAACCTAAACCTCTCTGACACAGTTTCAGGCCATTCCCTCAGGACCTGTCACCGGTCACCACAGAGAAGAGATCAGTGCCTGCCCCTCCTCTTCCCCTCACAAGGAGCCTGTAACTGCAGTGAGGTCTCCCCTCAGTCTCCTCCAGGCTGAACAGACCAAGTGACCTCAGCGACTCCTCATATGGCTTCCCTTCAAGGCCCTTCACCATCTCCATCCTTTCTATGTAATCAGAACTAAAATTAGTAACTCCAGTTTTATATTGCTGAAGGAGATCTACAAAAAATATCTCTTCTCTTGCTTTGCCATGGTCTCCCTGTGCACCCGTGCTGAGCTGGACTAACACACTGTCATGTACATGGGCATTGGTGTACAATGTGGCAGTGTGGTGTCTTAGAACATGAAGAGAGCAACACCCCACAGAAAAGTTAAAAGCTTTATTTTAAAACATTTCTGTTGCAATCTTGTAAGGAGAACTCAGAAGGCATCAGATATTTTCTTTACACCCTTAGCAATTCTTTGTGAAATGAGTCTGAAAACCTGATTACCAAATAAAGCTGTCAACTCTCTTCGTGTCATAAACATCACTCCACACTCCCAAGCAGGACCAGACTTGTTCATCATGGGTTTCTCAAAGTTAGAAGAATGTCTGAGTTGAAAAATAGTACTCAGGTTTAAAAGATCTGAATTATTTCTGTAAGGCTTTTGGAAAGAAAACTTTCTAGGCTAAATTCTTCCCTGCATTTGCAATGATCATTGGACTTGCAGGCACTTCTGAAATAGGAAAAGCACCACAGATGTTAACCTGCTCATTAATTACAGCAGTTTTAATCCTGAGTTACGATAATGTGTTTTTCCTGAAAAAAAATGTGCATTTTGAAGAATGGTACATCCTAGTCACGTTATCACCCAATTGTGCTCTTCTTAAAACAGTCAATAATCCTTTCTTCTCAGATCTTTTTCTCTAATGGCTTGTTCACATATTAAATACACGTAACATCCTCCTATCTTACATACTTACAAGGTGGGAACATCATCTGGTCTAAATTAGGACCCCGGTTTCTTTACACAGTATCTGACAAACTGATGTTTGAAGGTCAGAGGGAACTTCATTAACCAATTTCTTTGACCTTATGAGTAGCAAAGGCTATAAGATTTTCACAGGCTCTTGTATTACAAGCGAAAAAAATATGCCAAGTAGCTGTCTTAGTTTCTAGCTACTTTAGTTATAAAAGAGAATGGGTAAGATCTTGCTAGATGTTGTGGTGATATTAACATGGTAATTAGGAGTTTGTACAATGCGTCCCCTTCTAAGAAACATAAATGTCGTCTATCACATATGCCCAAGTCCATGATAAAGTTGCTCCTTATAAACACAGAAGCATTTGCATGCCAAAACTATTTTAGTCAGGGTCCAAAGGAAGCATGCCATTTTGCCATTTTAATATTGTGTCTCTGTGTTTCCACAGAATATTTGCCACATTTGTCTCCAGATTTTCCATTTTTTGCCTTCTGACTGGAAACAAATTACTTTTGGTTACATATGGCAATATGTCATAGAGAAAACAAAATTGAACATAAATTAAGTATTTATTTTTCTAGGGACATTCTCCTTAGATATGTGCACCTTGGATATGTTTATTTAAGAGGCAAAATAAAACTTGAAAACAGTTCCCTTGTGACATGTTTTTCCTTCAGCAAATGATGCAGCTGAGAAAATTAGAAGGTTTTCAGGTGTACTGAGCTGACTGCTATTTAGTAGACTTTAAATGATGTAGATGGTAAAACATTAATCCATTTTGCCAACATCCAAAAGCCTCTGTCTCAAAACACAATTTGATGAACACAGTTCAAAGGAATCAAACCAAATTTTTTTTTAGTGTCTCCTTCGTTTTTTCCCAGTGCTGCTTCTGCATGTTGGAATTTTGTTCTATGTTGCACATCTCCCAAGGCATAAAAATTTGCCTGTGGGCTGGGAGAAAAATAAATTATTAAGTCAGGTAGAACAACTGTAACAGCCAAACATGTAGGGCAAATCCTGGTGTACACCTATGTAAGCACAGCACTCATCGTATGTAATCTGCAACAGGTAAATGCAAAATGATGGTGTAAGAGCTCCAGAAAGCACTCCATTTTGAAGACAGTAAAATAGATAAAATATTAATCAGACTCCTCAAAATGTACCCCAACAAGCAGTGTTAAACACTTTTCAAAATTATATCTCCTAAATTATTCTTTTTTACTGGAAATTAAAGCTATACATAAATAACATGTTTAAGTATCTCAGTAAATTTCATTGTCAAGTAATCAAAATGGTGTGCTGCTACTGAAGATGAGAATCACTGCAGAGAGAACACAAGACTCAACATGTATCTGCAAGTTAGTAAAATCTGTGTGTGGGAGGAAGACACAGAAATTTTTTCAGGCTCCTGCTTTAAATCAGAGCACCAGTGTGAATTATACCAGAAAGCAAAATTCAGCCTGGATAAAGAATGTCAGCAGCTGTCTCAGATAATAATAGAGAGGAGCTTTAAGCATTTTGAGAAGTTGTTTCTGGAAGACAGGTATACAGATGTCATTTCCACATTTCAATGGGGGAGGAAGGAGGGGAGCATTTTTGCTTAGCTTTGCTTTGTTTTAATTAAGGCACATCTATTGATTTTCTTTTCGCAAGCAAAACTGAACTTTTCTTAAAAAAATCTCTTGCAGGGGTATGATGAGAAAAATTGTAATACGAGGATATATCTTGGCCAAATCCTCAACTTCTTTTCCTTTTTCTCCTTGCCTAGTAACTGGATACTTCATTTATATTTCTTTTGACCCCAGACACACAGAACTGTCATGTTGCAGGAAACAGAAAATATTGAGTTTCAAAATACTAAAAAAAAAAGTTTCAGGAAAGAATTAGGACCACTTAAAGATGAGGTAAGAGTTACAGTGGAAAGAGTCAAGCATTCAAGGTTATAAATGAGTGAACTTGCAAATCAACCACATTTGCTACAGACTGATATTCAAGATGCCACTTTGCAAAGTGGTGAGTGGTGATGCTGTGATAATATCTCTGCATAGGGCCTCATGCAATGTTTTCTGGCTTTTCTCTGGCAGTGTTTTCTTCCCAGGCTAATGGATCAATAATGAAGACAGTAATGAAGGACTCTCCAAATAACTGCAGGATCTGCGCAGAAAACTTGCAATCTAGTCAACATCAAAATTGGTATATAAACTATATGTTACTGAACTAGCTTAAGGCTTAAAGGTAAGGGCCTGAGGAGGCTACAACTGTCAAAATATTAAATGGATCATTTTACCTGTAAACTAACATTTTTTTCTTTGACAGATACCCACACAAATTCTTATGAGGAAAACAATTTTATATTTTTCCAAAATTTCATAAAATAGGTATAATTCTTGGTCATAATATGAAAGAGGTACTTTAGGAAAAAAAATCAAATTCTAATTATTTATAGAAATATGTAAGTCCTGCTGAAGAATTATTCCCTCCCTCGTAATCACTTAAAACCAGTTTGCTAGTCTAGTCAACAAGGATATGGAAATACTTCAGAATATAAAGGGGGCATACTCCATAAATTTTTTAGTCCTAGATAGTGGCAGTCAAAATCTGTCAATCTTGAATACACACTTTGATTATTTAAGAAACTGAGTGATCAAATTAATACAAAGTAGTAATACTATCAGTATATATGCAAATAGCTGGCACTTCTATAGTGATTTTCTAATGCTCAGGCTTTTTTATAATTTCACAGCCAAGTTCTTTAAAACAATTTAGGATACAACGGCACTAATTCAATCTTAATTCAAGGAATATTAGCTAGACTGTTTATTGAGGTCTCATTGTGACAGAGTTTCTATCCTGTACTTCCCCTGAAATTTAGAGTCCAGTTAATGTGATATGATGGAAAGTGCCCACAGCGCAGTAAGAGAAGTTTGTACAAGAAATGCTGTATTTTCTAATGCATGAGACAGTTCTGATGACCTGAAATATATCACTTCTAGAACATCAGCTCAAACCTGATAGAAATGTATAATTTTTGTTTACTGGCCTTGAATATTACCCCAAACTAATCCAGTCTTCCAAGTTTAACAACTTTCAAGTCTAAATGCTTTACTAACAAAAAAACAAGAATAAAATACATCAGCAATTCTTTGACTAATTTTGCCTGCTGCTCCTCATGAGAGCTTCATTATCAATGTTTAAACATTCAGATAGTGATACTATATATTTTTCTCTAGTACTGAAAGGGTGATAAAGAACTCATGATTGACTTAATCTCAGAGTGGTAAAATGGTTTACAAAGGACATAGCAGGCATGAATCGGAGCACACAGTAAAGTCAAATTTCAGTGACACAAATGGTCTCTTTCATGCATCTATATAAAAGAATATGCTTGCAAACAAAGGAGTCATATAAATGCAACATTTTACCAGAAGAATGAAAAGAGAGTTGGTCTCAAAAAATACAGTCATACAAAACAGAGATTCAGGAAAGTAACCTCAGCCTGATTTCTTTTCCAGACCTCTCTGGTTTACAGGGCTGAAGATGCAGTCCTCAGATTCAGTAATAGAATATTGTTTGCCTCTTTGCCATAATCTAAATAATCTCCATAATGCAGACTTTGGTTCTAGCAAACATGCATGCAACAAAGTTTGAAAATACCGTACAAATTACACAGTGGTTGGTGTCCCATCCCTCTGTCAGTGAACTCTATTGAAATCTCTTAAAACGTATGCATGTCTACTCTAAGAACCTCAGCAGCTTTTCTGGAACCTGTCCTTCCAAACCTGCAGATTAGTTTGGCATGACCTAAAGTATTTCTTTAGAGTGCAATGGTGTTTCACTTTAATTACAAGAATAATTTGTGAATCTCTGTGGAGGTCTTCCCCATGGACCTCAAACCTTTTATTTGAGCAACTGGTATCATTGGGGAAAAAAGGAGCAAAATTCCAGATGTTCTAGTCCTTTAAGATTTTAGTTTGGTAATGTTCATGTCCGCGGTAAATAGAATTCCAAAACCAAATGAATATACTTCCAAAACAGAACTGGTAAATTGAATCTTCACTGGTTTTACTACACTAGTATATACAGAGAAACTTAAAACCTCATCCTGCAAACATCAACAGTTCTTTTGTTTCAAATTGAGAAGTTTGGACATATTTCATCATATCATCCCTTACTTTCCCATTCTACATTCTACATTCCTATTCTAATGGCAGATGCCATTTAGTCAGATCTACATGGCATCAGCTGAGCCTACAGAAACACTGCTGGTGAAGACCAGAGTGAATTCATGTTCACATTGCACATCATGCTGGAACATTTATTACATGAAACACTCTATATCCATAACTCCATCAATTAGAATAATGACTATTCCAGAGGTAAAACAATCCATTCAATCACAAGATGGTTGTATAAAACTTAACCTCAGTAATATAAAATACATAATATCTGTTAATGAATTACATTTTTAATAGAAATAAATTTTGTTGCTTGTATAAATACATGGGACTTTATTTCACTTGCTTGCTAGCAGATGTTTCAAAGCAGATGGCTCATCTAGTCAGAGCACCTGGAGAAATCCAAGTGTAGCATCTTTCTATAATACACATCTGTTTGTGAGTAACCAGAAAGTTCTGTGTCAGAAGCACAAACAAAATTTCTGGTATGTCTTCTTTTCCTTCAACTCCCCTTTACCCCCATTACTGTTTTTACTAGCCTGTTCATTTTTTCCTCCATATTACAAGGAATTTAGCTAATTTTGAAGGAGAGCTTATCAGTGAGGACTCTGCTGACCTCACTGAAAGATTTGGCCCAGTACTGCTTGTATGTGGTAGTTCCCTTAGAATTCCAGTGCTCAGCAGAAACAATGGCCATAAAAACTTGCACGTGATGATTTGGTTCTGTATTGCAAAAATATAATTAATATGCTGTCAGGTGTGTTCTTCTTACCTGTGTTGAATTGCTTTTTTAGTTCAAGGGTACACAGAACACTCTTAATGCCAGCAATTAAGGATTTAGAATGAGTACAAATCAAATAATCCTGAAGATGTTGTTGGGGCTACAAGTACTAGTGCTACAGCTGGTGGTGTACTAACTCTTCCACTGATCAGGCCAAGCCAAAGATCTTATTATTTTTAAATTAGCATGCACTATTAATGATATTTTTCAGGTTATCGTAAACTGAGAATCTGTCATATAGCCTGCTGGGACAAAGTTACCTTCTCTCTCCCCAAACCCATGCTCCACCACGCCCTCCAAAAAAAAGGCACATTTTTCTAACATATCTGAACTCAAATTATTAAATTGTTCACACTTGGCATTTCACATCCTGTGCAAAAGCATTTCACTCTAGTATTAGGCTTCTAGTTCCAGATTTATTAGAAGATATATAGGGGGCCCTGGACAAGGACCAAAATAACAACAACCTGTGGAGGAACTTCTGGTGCTTTTGAGCTGGAAGAGAACTCTACACAAATTCATTTTGTAAAAACTAGTATACCTGTGCTTAGGAAAATTCTGCTTTTTATACAACTGGAATAAGCCATTGAAAAAGTACAAAGTTAAGCAAACAGTCCAAAGGTAGACAAAGGAGATACAATGATATTATTCTGTCTTTGGAAGCACAACATCTGCCTGAGTGAGAGTTTATATGAAGTGTTCCTCAGTTCCAGTTTAAATACAGCAGCTTGGTGTCATATACTTTTTTCTTTCTTTTCTAGATTAAAAAGGTTTTACAATTGGAAATATAGCATCACCCATTTAATTCCTGAAAAACAGAGTGAAGTGCTGGCTACCAAAAATTTTTAGTCAGCAGCAGTCATGATGGCTGCCTCCAAAGCATACCTGTATTTCTTAGTTTGGAAAGAGTACTACTAGCCTGTGGAAAATTTTTAAACCCAAGTGAAGACAGGATAAATATTAACCAGAGCAAGGGAAATTTAACATGTAGGACTAAAGTTCAGAGGTAGAGGGAAGAATTAGACAAGTGGGAGTGAGTGAAATGAATAATGGGATTTTTCACTGTTTTAATCATTCTATAATTTCTCAAGTGTTTGAGATAATGATCAGAGCTATACTATGAATGATTGCCTGTTATCTGCAAGGCACTTATAAGCTGCCCAGGGACAGCTGCCTGACAGATTTGAAGGTCTTCCTTTTGCACAGTTGGTCTGATTAATAGTATTCTGAAGGTACATGGTTGTAGATTATCAGAGATTAAATGCTTATAGCATTCTCTCTCCTATTTATATAATTTACAATTTAATTAGTTGCTTCCCTTTTTCTGTGAGTTATATCTAACATTATCCTTTAGAATGAACACCTAGCAGTAGTTCTGAATCCATATCTCTCCTCTAGATACTTTCTTCTCTGATATGATAAAGTATAAAAACCCATAATCCTCAATATATATTCAGATTCTGGATTTGCCCTTTGGGATCTGCAGAATGTCTTTACCAGGAAGTTCAAGCAGGGACTTACAGCTTGAATTTTTGCTCTTTGGATCTGTAATGATGACGATAGCAAACAAGGAAACAAATACTATTTACACTCTGTGGATTTGTGTTTGTGCAAGTTTATCTGGGCTCAGGGGATGTGATACAATGGTGCAAATCATTATTCAGGGGATTAGAGAGTATGACGTGTGCATCTTTGCATGTGTCCTGGGTTGGTGAGCTTCACTAGGCTACATTGCTCTAATTCAGTGCCTGTTAACTGTGAAAACAAATCCTTTTCGTCTAGGTAGAGTATTTTTGACATAGAGGTGACTTTATCAGTGTTCATCTACAAAATGAAAATTTTTATGTTCATGCTGGAAAATGAGAACTATACAGACTCTTTGGCTGAGTTTAAGTAAAATCCATAGAGCATAAACTGTGTTCTTAGGCCTGACACTCTGAAATTGCCCTGAAACCTTGAAAGAGAGGAAGAATGCTTATATTGCAGTAAGAACATTGAAAGAGGGAGCCCTTTTCTTTTCAAGAGATCTGAAATCTTTTGAGAAAGATACTACAAATAGTAGTTTTAATTTTATATTCTCAAATGTAAGGAATACAATGGTTTTTTTCATTTCTGGAGTATGTATTAAGCACTTCTTTCTGCTACCATACAGAAGAGGAACAGCAAATATTCCCAGAGGTAGTGAAAGTAATGAATACTTAACTGGGCTGCCTATGTCTGAACAAAGACTGTATTAAAACCCCAGACACTCACTAATTTAATAAAACACAGTACTCTGAGAATTAAATGGATTAAAAAGTCCTAAGGAAATTTCTGAAGAAGAAAAGAATATTGTCATGTCCCTTATCAAAAATATAGAGACAGGTTTGGGGTTTTTTTCCAGCCCAGAGTAATCTTTTAAAATTATCTAGAAAAGAGACGTTACTAAAGTCTATTTTATACACACTTGCCCTGATTATCCTCTGGCCACTAGGACTGTTGCTAGCCCACATCTCACCAACAAATGAATTTTGTTGAGTGCTTCAGCAGTGGTTCTTATGGGGATGGCATTTCCTTCCCTTCTGCCACACTATTTTTAAAATAAGAGAAAATAGTTTTTACTACTCATGATAGTGTTAGGTTTTTCTCTTACTCTTCTGAGGGCAACCACCCCAATGCATCTTAATAAATTCATGAGTTACACATATGACTTTTCCATGTGACTAAAGGCTACATGTGCACTCAGAGAAAGGGCAAAACTGAAACTCATTTTGGGAAATGAGATCAAAAGGTGCCTATACTTTGGGATCTCTAGGACTGAGGGAAGCATGTGCACAGGCTAATGGCCAAATTCACAATGAGAAAAACACAAAGATCATAATATTCATAAATTCAGAATCTAACTTGACAGAAAATAACACATGGAAACATGCATGTACAAGCATAAATTATTTGTTATATGGCTACTTAAAGTCAGTTGTTGGTAAAAAAGGACTTTTATAGTAAATGAAGAACCTTGTCTTTGTCATTTGCTAATTCAGCAACTTTTCATCAAATGGGGCTATATTAAGCAGGAATTAATCTGACAAAGTGCACATACACACTAATTTCCAGATCTGAAAAGTTACCAAATTTTAATTTAAACAATTTAAAGAAGGATGACTAAGGATAGATGTCTCTGATAGCATTAGGAAAAGAAAAGTGTGAAAGAGCATGCAACTGTGTGTGAGAGACCATCCCACTTTCTCACACAAGTGAAATGAGGATGATGGGCTTGTCCTGAAGTTTAATGGTTTGCAGAACCTCGGTGTTGGGTTTGGACCTGCTTGCTTTCCTTCCTTTCTTGTTTTCCTCTGTTTCTCTCTGCTGTTGCTGGGTGCAGACCCCATACTTACATTAAAAGCTGACATTGATTCTTGCAGAACATTTTAAAATTTACATGTGCTAACAAAAAGAGGCTTTTAACCCAGAACCCCTATTAGGGGCAGTATCAGCAAAGACCAAAGGGTTACTGTTAGTCCTGGCCTGTCAGGGGAAGGGTGGGACGCTTCCTCTTCTGGGAATAAAAAAAGAGGTTCTGGAGACCCGTTATCTTGGAAATCCCACCCAGAGTAGGATTATCTAAAAATGAGAGATGTCCATGTTAGGAAATGGAATTATCATGTCTGGAAGGAGATTGCAGGATCACACGTTGCCATCCTGCAGTCATCAAAGTATTGTGATCCCTGAGTGGTTATGGGAGGGTCCATTTAGCACAGAAGCATTTGAAATTGATGATCATATACATCTGATCTTTGTTGCTAACAGCTGCTGCCCAGGTCACCCTCAGGTGCAGCTGGGCAAACTCTCCTTTTAGTTCTTGTAGCTTTGTATGCACCTCTGCCAGCAAAGCTGGGAGTTGGTGTATTGTTGGACTAAGTGGGAATTTCAGGAATGGGGACTCGAACATGTCAATCAAGTCAAACTGGCATCCTTTACAAGGGTTTGGTTATCCCTGCAACTTTTTGGTTGCAAGTTCAGTCACAGATGTGTTAAAAGAACTTTTTGTTCACACTTTGGTGACTGACCATTTATTCAAGTTCTTCTAAAAACCACAGCAAGAGGAAAACTAAATCCTTTTGGAAAGCTGGTCTCTTTCTCTTGGAATATTTCTTTGGATTGTTCCAAAACTGCATACCATATAGGGCTCTTGGGAGATGATGAATCTAAGGGCAAAAAATGGTGACTGGAAGAACCTTAAGAAGTGGTTCTTTGATTGTCAATAGATGCAGAAACAACACTAACATGGGCTACTTCTGTATTGCAAGAAGTTGGTTTTGGGGTACAGAAATTAAAGTTCAGCTCTATAATCCTTGTTTCACCCATCTCTGTGTCTCAATAAAAATAATGACTGCTACACAGGCAGTCATTCTGAACTGTGAAGCCTATACTTACAAATTAATGTTGCTTGGAGTTCAGCATTTCCAGGCTTTATGGATCTTTCTTATTATGTTTCCAGTCTTGAGCACTGAAGTAAACACTAAAGTTGAATTTACTAGAGAAGTCATCAGCAATTCCCAAGGAAATTCAGTCTTTCTCTGGGTAACACTAAGCAGGGCAAAACAAGTAAACTTTAAACTCTAGCCTCTGTTCTGTTCATTTCTTCTTAATGAGTCTGATTTAGTGTATCTGAAAACAGATGAGGTCGATTTGCTCTATGTACATAGAACAACATTGACCTCAGACTATACCAACAATGACACTCTTGCCACGTCAAAGGATCACTACATTAAAAAGCATAAATTCTATCAAATCTTCTCCTGCAATCTCATTCACAGGCAGTGGTGAATGTGCTTTTAAGCACTAATGAAAGAAGATAGGATAATTCCAGCAGATGGAGTGGAATATTAAAGATATTATACCAAATCATATCTAGAAAGTGGTATCCAATTCAAACCATTTGCACTCACAAAAGACCAGAAAAAATCCAAAAGGGGAAGGAAATGATAATTAGACCAGTCAGAGGTTTGAGAGGAAAATTGCATAAAGTTAAAGAAACAATTGTGTAATAAATAGCATTAGGCTACTGAGAATTAGGATCCCCCAAAATACCTTCTGATTCAATCATTAGAGTTTCTGATCCTTTAATTCTTACTTCTATTCCAGCCTACAGAGACAGAGCAGGTATGTTTAGTTTAGTCTGCCAGCTGCCTGTTCTTTTTAGGGCAACTCAAGTGAATAATTGAGGAGAGGGAAGCATTATAAGGTGTATCTTGTACATGAGGTCTGCCAAAATATACCAAACATAAATGGTTTAGAATTTTTTAATCTTGGCATGTTCTGATCATTAATAACTTCTTGGACAATGATTTCCACAGTCTGACAACATGGTAAATGAAAAAGAGCTCTTTGATTATTATTTAGCAGTTTGTTACAGTTAAATAACTTGAAAGATTCTCGCTGTGTTAGGAGGAGAGGGGAGCAGTAACTTGAAATTAGAGCATCTTCCTATTCAAACCATCTTCCTATTATTATTTTCCATACTCTTCTTCCCTCAACTGCCCTCATTCCACTGTTTTACTAGAGCAAAAGTATTGAACAAGCAAACCAGTCTATGGATGAAACCATTTCCAGGCCCATATTGAACTATTCACTGACCAGAACCGCTGAGCTCTTTCTTCTGTGCATGCATTATTACCTCATGTTCATTCAGTGTTCCATCTGACTGATCTGATCAATCATTGATGATTTCATTGCAAAATGGAAAAATCTAGAATTTGTCAAAAGTGTATGAAATACAAGACATAGATCATTTTGTAAAATATTCTGTATTAAGGATAAACATAGTTTCTCGATGCATTGAATCTTTTAAGCCTGCATCTTCTTTTTGGTGGTCTGAAACTAAAGTATTGAAGGGCTGGAACTTCAATACTACTGCCTGACCATTCTGCCACTAACTTGTGTCTGTATTCATGTCTTCAGCTAGGGCTTTGAAATTTCTAGAAGTGCCTCTTCTAGAAATTCCTGTTATAAAGGCCTAATTTCTGGTTCAGCAACATACTGTTGCATATTTCTTTCCTTTCAATTCATTCTTTGTTTCCCCTTAAAAACAAAAAACATTGCAAAATGTAACTGAACATTAAAAATCAGCATGTAATTCAGAATAACAGGTGTTCCTTGAACACCTACATAACTAGTAAGTAAATAAGAATGGCTGCTTTTTTGTACTGTTTGCTTATTTCACGCTTCCTTTAATTGCTTTGATATTTTTAATGTTCCTTCAGAAGTAATAGTTTGTAATTACTCTATGTTACTGAAGCGATTAAGGCAAAGAACTATTGATTTCCAAATCAGACATGCCAGATTTGTAGGTTGCTTTGAACACAAAAATGTATTACAGAGGTCTGTAATTTAAGCTCCTGGATGTCATTTTACTTCTGTTCAGTGCTACACTATCCTGTAGACTTTTTGCCCCAAGACAGTTGATTTTCAGATTCTGGAACAGTCAAATGGGTAGTACTTAGATGTTTTAGTACCCTGGGAAAATTCACCAGTCCGTGGCTACTGAAATCACCACTGCTCAGATTCAGTTCTCACCCATTCTTTCATATATCTATTAGCTCTTCATTTTGAACTGTATTCTTTCTTGCCCCAAGATATCTGATGTGGAAACTCATGCTTTCATGGTTTGCTATATGCTTGAGGTTTGTTTCATTTAGAACTATCATTTGGTATAAAAGTCCTTCCATAATTCAGGGGCCCAGAACCAGATATAGAACTTGAGCTTTGGCCTTACCAGTGCCTTGTACAAGGGAAGAACCACTTCCTTGATCCTGCTGGCCTTACAATTTCAGATACAGATAAGAGCCTAATAATAGGAGAAAGGCTCCAAAAAGTGCTTCATCATTATGACTGCTCAACACCTGAAAGGCTTCAGAAGTGCTTTGTCATTATGACTGCTCAATACCTGAAAAGCTCCAAAAATGCCTTGTCATTTTGTCTGCTTATCATAATATGGGTGGTTGGGACTGTGGGGAGTCTGCCTTGAGGCTCATGAAAAGGAAGGCAAAACTGGTGTAAGTCGGAGGGAAAAGCGAGGGTCAGAGTCCCTGACCTTTGCCTTCCCCTCCCCGCCACCACCATTTCCAGCTGCAAGATGCTCTGAGGCCTCCTGGAGCAAACGCTGCCCGCCTGAGGAGAAACCCCCGAACCTGCACCCCTGGACTGGAATCACGAGTGAGCTATGGAACCCCCACCCTGCTCCTGCGTCCCATGGCAAGAGCACCATGAGTGGGCCAAGGCTCGGCCACAGCATCCGGGTACCACAGGCTGCCGCATTCCAGCCAAACTGCTCCCAAGATCAGAGAAGGCAAGATAAGATGATTAAAACAACAGAAAAAAAAAGGGCAAAAACTGCTGCACTCCCCCCACCCCATATTGGCAGCACTAAAGGTAGCACAGCATGGTAGTGACCTATCCTGTGCTTTTCTTTTTAAGTATCCTTGGCATTTTCTAACTTTTCTCTACTTTTCTCTTTCTTTCTCTTTGCCTCTTTACTATTAAATAAAATACATCAATTTTTTGGCACCAAAATTTAATCTCGCTTAGTTCTAATCTTGTTTCTGGGAATATTTTGAACCTTCTAAGTTCTTTCCGGTTTATGCACAGAGACTTAGCTTTCTTTGCTTTTCTGGGTTTAAACAGATTGTGATTGTAGCACAGGCCAGGATGCCATTGGCCTTCTTGGCTACCTGAGCACACACCAGCTCATGGTCAGCTGAGGCTGACCAGCACACTCAGGTCCTTTTCTGCCAGGCAGCTTTCCAGCCACTCTTCCCTGGGCCTGCATCTCTGCACAAGGTTGTTGTGACCCAAGGGCAGGACCCGGCACTTGGCCTTATTGAACCTCACACAGTTGGCCTTGTCCCATTGATCCAGCCTTCCTGACCTCCAGCAGATCAGCACTCTCCCCCAACTTGGTGTCATCCACAAATTTGCTAATGGTAGAGTCAACCCCTTCATTCAGACTATGAATAAGTAGTTAAACATGATTGGGCCCAACACGAATCCCTGTGAAGCACCACTGGTGACTGGTCACCAACTGGATGCAGCATCATTCACCTCCACTTTCTGGGCCCAGCCATCCAGCCAGTTCTAACCCAGCAATGCTGCACCTGTCCAGGCCATGGGCTGCCAACATTTCCAGGAGAATGCCATGGGAGACAGTGTCAAAGGCTTTGCTGAAGTCAAGGTAGGCAATATCTACAGCCTTCCCCTCATTCACTAGGTGGGTCACCTGGTCATAAAAAGAGTTGGACTTGATGATACTTGTGGGTCCCTGCCAACTCAGAATGTTCTGTGAAATAATAATAAAAAAAAAAGTAAAGGGAGATCAGGAAGTTGGTCAGGCAAGACTTGTTTTTCCTAAATCTCTGCTGGCTGGGCCTGATCCCCTGCTTGTCATACACCACATGGTCACACTCAAGATGATCTATCTGCTCCATAACCTTGATGGGCACCAAGGTTAGGCTGAGAAGTCTGTAATTCCCTGGATCCTCCTTCTGGCCCTTATTGTGGATTGCTGTCACACCGTCCAACCAACTAATCATCTGAGACCTCCTCAGTTCTCCAGGAATAAAAGTAAATGACGGAGAGTGCTTTGGTGAACCACAAGTCTTGCACTGTATTGCACCTTAGAGATAATGCTACTACGCAAGCAAGCATTGCTTCCATTACTTCTCTGATCTCACAATTGAGTCCTTTCAATATAGTCAGGTTTGCTTTTATTCTCAATTATGAGTTAAAGCAGGCACAATACAGAAAAATACCTCAGTTAGTCTCCTGTCCAAAATAAAGCAGTGAGAGTTAACTATGTGCCAGAATCCCATGGGAATCTATAAATAGTAGATTCAAATGTACTATGTTACATTTAAACACTAATACTATAGACATCATGGCCACAACAGAATGGTTTATTTTCATTTTTACAGCAATGCCACTTATTTTTTTGTGTCATGGAAAAACTGAGTTCTGTAGCAAACGGTACATTCACAGAGAATTCACAAAATCAGAACGAATCTCCCAAAGAGTCATTTGGAAAATATCCACTAAGTACCTTCTTTCTTGCATTTCTGTCACTGCTTAAACACTCTTTTTCTGTTTAATTCCATTATGGGTGTTTTCCTAATTCAAAAGACTGGTTATGGGACTTGTATATAATCCTTCTAAGCTGAATTGCAGTACACAAAATTTTTGATGCCTAGAGATAGCAAAGATGGAAAGCCTAAGTAGAAAAAAAAAGAAAAATAACTCAGTACAGGTTTGGCAATCAAAACTGGGGCCTTAAATTCAAAAGGAGTCTTGCCTAGTCCTAGTCCCTTGGGGTAAGCATCACAGCCATCAGGCTAATCTCATAGGTTATTTCCCATCCTTCACTAGTCCTTTTCTGGCCAGCTGACATCAGTCATGCAGTGGAAAGAGATGTGAGGTGTAAGATGCAAGCTCTCCAAGCATAATGCCATGGTTTTGCAGAAGCTAGAGCATCAGTAGCAACATCACAACACAGTAGCAACACCAAGGTACTTCTCTGATTTATTTGTTCCTGATCAGCATGCACAGGAACTTCACAAAACAACCCTTTTAAAACCTTTACCAAAAAACTGCCCTCACCCAGTTTTCTGTCCCTGCAGAGATTGTGTACATTTTCACACTGACCTGTAGGATGCTGTGAAGACTCTTACACATCTTGCACAAGGCACAGAAAATTTTATCTCATCTACCATCCACAATACAAGACTTGCTCAGTGAGGGTGCAAAAGATACAGCTTAAGGGTTACCCACCTCTGATTTTCAGAGGTTCTTTCATAAAGTGATATGTTGACTAGAAGGAAAAGAATAGAATCATCTTCATGGCAAAAATACAATCCACCAAGAAACTGTTCACTCTCTGGGAAATGATACCTACTGTTTTCCTCTTTCTTTTGACATTAATTCTTAGATTAGATGCTGGAAAGCTTAAGGAACTTTGACTTACACTAAGCTTTCCTCACTCTAAACACAGTGTGAAACTGTGCTCTACTGCAATACACAGCATGCCACAAGGCCAGGTTTCTGTTCATCAGAGTTCAGCCCAATCCCTTGCTTCCACCTGTAGTGGGTTGAATCTGAGTTGATAGACACATTTTTAGACCAATAGCGCTTCTCACAAGTTACACATTTAAACCGCACAGAAAGGCAGGAGTTCCTCTTGTTCCAGCCCGCCTGAGGGAGGTGGGGAGGCCTCGGAGCCTCCGGGCCCTGCTGGGCCGGGCCAGGTCAGGCCAGGCCAGACCGAAGCCCAGGCCCCCTTCTCCTCTTCCTGATGCCGCAGCACGGACCCTGGGCCGCTGGGGGAGGAACCATCCCAGACCCCAGACAGCTAGACACAGCCGTGGACTGCTGCACAGCTAAAATCTTTACAGAGTGGCTCCTTGGGACTGACAGGTCCCCCCTGTTCTCCACATGGAGCCGACGGGAGCCTCCTTTCTGCAGCCAGCACACTTTGGGCTGAACTGAAGAAAACACCATGCAGCCAGCAGCACAAAGGGAGCGAGGCTTTCTTCACCATAAAGCCTGAACAAGAACATTCTTCAGCATAGAGGTTTCAGAGTCAGAGTGAGCCATGTGAGACGGAGCTGGAAATGGCGACGGAGAAAAGGGGCGGTGCCGCGTTCCTCGCGCGGAGCTTAAAAATCCTTCTTGCATGTGGTGGTAAGAAACTGTAATATCTCAAACCGTTTGTCTCTTCAATCCATTTGAAGTATATGGGGGGATGGAAGACTTACTTGTGGCCTGTAAAGTTTGTGAAGAGTGCCTATGCCAGGATATATATATAGAAACAGTGAGAGGCTTTTAAGGATTTGTAGCAGAAAAAGCCTTTGTGTTCAGGCCAAAATGACCCATCCTTAAAAAGACTGATAACTCCATGTGATGGCCCATGTGTGTGGCAGTGTGAAAAAACTGATATTTTTTCATAGAAGAGATGTATTACACCACAGCAGATTGTTTCTTTCCGGGTGGGTCTGTTATTGGGGGCAGTTTAGGAACCACACAAAGGAAGAAGAAACCCTTTTTTCTTAAGCATGAGAGAGACACTTTTCGAGAACCGTAACACTGACTAGAATCCTATGTTGTGATATCTTTTGTGCTAGTTAAAAAAGAAGAGTAAAGTGCTGAAAAGAAGGGAGCAGGGGCGTATTTCTTGTTATATCTTTTAACTTTTAATTCTGTTAGTAATAAAACTTTCTCCTTATACTGCAACCATTTAAGTTTGAACCTGTTTTTTGCCTCGCAGCTATCTAGTTTTCTTCAATATTTTCTTATTTTGTTTTCCTTGTAAAGTAACTGACATTTTGGATGCTTGGTGCTTAGTTGAGTCAAACCACAACACCACCCATCCAAACTAAGCAGTAAAGGACATGCTTAGTCTGTTACCTGAAATGAAACCATCATGTACTTATCAGTTAATTTACATTTAATTTGACAGTTTTATCAGCAAGCCAAAGTTCTCTCTATAGTAGTATTCCTGTCTGTATTAGTGCCTTTGCTGTGAAGAGATTTTTCAGTGGAGTCATATTTCCTCACCATGTATGATGGATTTGGTGTGAATGATACCCAAAATTTTATAGCATTTATTTGAAAACTTAGGTCTGAACTCATAGACTATTGTAAGCACTTTCAGGGGGTAGAATGGCCACAGACTCTTGAAAAGATTTGCTTGTGGTCTCCATGCACAAGCTTTGCCAGTGCAGCCATCCGGGTGCATAAGTCGTGGAAGGTTATGTCACAGCTTTCTTTTTCCTCTGTGCTATTCAGAGATAATTTTCTCTTTCACTGCTCAATCTTCCCTTTCCTGGAAGGGAAATCTCAGTTTTGGATGAAGCTGGCTTCCTCTTCATTATCACTGTTTTAATGCATCCACCTTTCACAACAGAACTATAAACCTAATTGTGTGGCTGGATTGCAACAAACCTAATTTCTCAACAGATTCACGACTGTCAGATTTTTCTGAGCTTTTTGGCCCACTCTGGACTTCACCAGTTTGACAGTTATCTACTCTTTTCCCCAACCCAAAACAGCTGCAGCTTACATGACACTATTCCATTGCTGAGTAATGAAAAAAGGCATCGAGATCAGAAATGGTATTCAAACTTCAGTTATTCATGTTATCACTGGTGCTGCTGTAAAGAGTGGTTAGCAGCTACCCAGATTTGCTTTCACAGAAGCAGATGCTTTGGTTTCTTTCCTCCTTGCATGAGTATGGAGGCCTCTTTATTCTCTTTTTGGTGTGATCAAGGGCTCAGAATGGGTCTACATAGAGCTGTTATACGGCACTGAGATAGAGTTATTAGGCTGATAGCCTAGACCGGCTGGCAAACACAAACAAAAACCCATCCCTCTGTAAGGCAGTCAGCTGCCAGTCTTCAAGGGGCTTTCATGGTGTTCTTTCAACTACGTGTAAATTATCCGTTCTGCAAAATGGACTGTTCTCCTGAAGGATTAGGCAGCTTATCATTACCACATAATTTCCTCAAAGAAGAGCTGGCTCACTGTTCCTTTTCATGTCATTAATGAGTTACTTGAGCCAAAAAGCACAGCTTGTAACTATGAGTGCATTAAAAAGGCTTTGTGAAGATTCCCCTGATCTTCTCAAATAAGAAAATAGACTGGACTCAAAATAAACTTTGACCTGGAAGGACATCTTCAACATCTGCCGTAACTACATTTCAGGCAGATTTCTGTGTCATGATATTTATTAGGTTTGAGGTGTCCAATCATGTCTATTGATGTCCACAAAAGCCTAGGCACTGATTTGTGTTGGATGGTGAACTGTGTCTATCACTTTATTTTCAGCATATTGTTGTTTACGTTTCTGAGGTGATAGTACACAGTCTGTTTTGATTGCCAGCGTTTAACACAGAAAAACAAAGATCCACTGGACTTCTATGAGGATTATCCCAGGTGAATACTACCAAAATAATGCAGCAGAATTTACTGACACTTGTGAATGAATTATGATTGATGTATATGCTTTTTCTGGGAACATACTTATGTAACCACGTTTAGTTGTTATGAAGATTTGGAGAAATATGTAGGGTGGTTGGGTTTAATTTCTTTTAAATCAGCAACTAGCTTTGTAAAACCTCCATACTTATTAATATTTTGTCGTCCTTCTCCATGAAAGACATACAGCTACATGTATTATGGAGGAAAATCCTGGAAGATGGTCTTAGACAATCACTTTTACCTGGAATACCATAGATTAATTTCATAGCATTTTAACCATAGAATTAGAGAGAAAACTTAAGACATCACTTGTAGGGGATGAAATGTCTAGATTTTTGATGAAATTTGGTCCTGGCAGGACTCTAAGTTTCAGACCTGGCCTAAAATGAAATGAATTCTCAAACATTTATGAAACAACTTTGATGTTATGTTCATTACTCCATCTGATCCACGTCCGTAGACTGTTCCTGCAGCTTTGGTACCATAGCCACTTCTCTGACTATTTTAAGCCTCCATCACCTACGTAACCAGAGATGGAGTACATAATAATTCTCTTCTTTCCTTCTTTATCTAAGCACAAGAATCCAAAGTAAAAACAGGTACAGTTTTGCTGGCATCAGGCTGGGTTGAGCTATTTTTTTAACTAAAAGTCTGATTTTGAAGAGACAGATTACTAAAAATTAGTACAAATAAATGACTATTCCATAGCATGTATGAGAAAATCCTTTCATATTTAGGTACTCTTTGATTGCTGAAAGATCAAAATAGAGTGGCAATGAGAAGTGTCCATGGAGATCAATGTATTCAAACCTACATGAACAAGTATTTGGGATCTGTGATGCAGACAAAGTAAGAACAGAGGTCCTTTGGCGTTTTAAAGATGATAAAAACTCTTAAACTACTTCCTGTATAATTACAGGTTAACTTGTCTGTTACCACTGAAAAGTTTCCTCTAACCTACCTTGCCATTTGCCTCTCAATATGCATGGGACAGTGAGATATAGGTTGAGCACTACTCTTGCCTTCTTTCTGACTGCATTTTCATGAAAACAATTTCGTATTTGGCACAGAAACTCATATGCTCCTGCCATTTGATGCCCTTTCTAGAGCCAGAATCTCTCCAACATCACAAATTCTTTGCATGGATGAGGATATATTTGGAGTTGAAAGAATGAAAGGTGTTCATAGCAACAGCCTTAGGCTTGTACAGCCATGTTGTAACTAGAAATTATTTCATATAGTTTATTGACAAAAGGCTGAACTTGAATCTGGAAAGAAAAAGGACTCGAAAGGTCATAGTTTCTGTTAGTGTCATCCATATTTTGACTTTAATCATCCAGGTGAAATGGCACTACTTTGTCCTTCTTTTGTACTTAACAATCTATTTCTCTCATTTTCCCCTTCTCTCCCCGCAATTACCACAATATAGGACAAGCCTATTTCCTCTGAAAAAGATAGTGGTCAAGTCCACCCTCTGTGATGTAAGAATCTCATCCTGGCAGTTTTATTCAGTTGCACAGGAATCAAGATACTAACCCCAAGCCTTCGTATCTGGAAAAACTCTGACATTTCTACCTGTGGAGTTTCTAAATTATTTGATATTCAATTCATGTAATTCTAGTGAGGGGAAAAAAGGATAGGGCCAATCATGTTCCAAATGGTTCCTATTGCTGCTTTCACTAAATTTCCCAAGGTTCAAAAGACCATGTCTCCGGAGCAGCCCTCCACTGCAGAGAAAAAGCAGCCACAACACACTCTTAGACTTAGACTCTTTGATGGCAAGCTCAAAGTCATACTGCAGGTACACAAGGACACACCACATCTAACAGGTTTACCAGCAATGGCCTATTGAAGATCAAGTCACTATTGCTTTTCTTTGTTTATTTTTATACCTCTTTGCTAGACTCAACACAGCAAGAGGAGTTCATCTTTTATAATTATCTTGGGGTGATTTTATGATAATACTGTACTCCTCTATCATATGCTTAATGCCCAGAAATAGGTTCTGCAGCTTTGAGCTGGGTCCAAGAAAAGGCCAGAGGGGGGAAGCCAGGAGAATTCTTCAGCACAGTTTGTATTCAAGGACTCACACACTACCCCATATTGCTTGGCTCTGCTTGCAGTGGGAGAGGGTGGATCCCTGCTGCTACCAGTGTGTGAGCTAAGAGGTTTTTTTCCTAGGATTGCATAAGGGCACACCAAAATCCTCTGGTAAACTCCTCTTTTTCTTCTTCTGGAACTGTTCAGCCTAGCTGTGATCCGAGAACCAGATCATGAGACCCCGTGGACCAGCAGGGAGGCTGCAGGGACACTGCATCCCAGCATTGGACCTCACGGGGGCCTGAGCCAGCTACAGACAAGAATTCTGAATCCACCAGCTTTCTCCGCAGCAAGGGGGTTGAGTATTTAATAGTTATTCATTTTTTCCTGTGCCCTGCGGGCGCTTTGTTTGTTAAATAAATAGGTTTTCCACTTTCCTCCAAGAAATTCCTTCCACATCAGTGGAAGTGATGGGAGGGAGTCCCAAAATCTGCCTTCTGTGGAGAATACGTTCCTTCTGGAGCATTTCCCCCTAAACTTGTCTCAAACCAAGACAATGATTTTCAAGTTTTTCAGTGTTATGCCCTGGTCTGCTCAGAGGGTTTTGGGGAAGGTTGTTTGATTCACAGTACACCAGAGAAACAACAGAATTCTCAGGAAGTTCATTGGCAAATTTTATTTGCAAACTTCAGAACATTAAGGTAGAGTAAGGTACTTGGCAAATTTAAAACATCCAGACAAAGTAAGGCACTTCACAAACTTTAACTTAGCAGACTTGAACTGAGCCAACTTTAACTTATCTAGACACGGGGCACTTACTAAAGTATTGACTGGAATTTTTTAGTCTGGCTTACAATATATTTTGAGAAGAGGTTAAGAGAAGAAAGAGAGAAAGAAAGGGGAGAAAGAAAAAGTATAGAAAGATGTCACCACCTTGGGTCAGTGATGAGACCTGATTGTTGCAATTTCAGTGCCCACTGGCTTAAGCAATGTTCACAGTCTGGATCCATCGGGTGTAAGGGAAGCCCAGGAAACACGGAGTTCAATAGGTCAATATATATTCAGGTTCACAGGAACACCCAGGCACCTCCTCTAGGAGCATGGGAGTTTTATAGCACCTGACTGAACACTGTGGATCATCCGCTGTCCTCTGTTGGAAGGCCCCAGAAATGAGTCTGGGGGCACTCTGGGGATCTTTGATGGTCTGTGACACCTTCTAAGACACGACAGCTTCCTCTCACATTGGCATAGCTGAGCCAGTTATGGCCTGTCAGAAGGTCTGGATACCTTCATTCCACACATAAGTGTCCCAATCACCCCGAATCGGGAAGGGGGAGTTTCACACCTGATCAGGTTGTGCAAGGGAGGATACTGGCATGATAAAAAGCACTATCCCACTATATGCTTCCTCTCAGCCTTCTCCCTTATCTGGCTTAAACCCTAGCTTGCTGCTAAACAAAGTTAAATTTGTCATGATCATCCTCTAGTGCTCTGCTCCTGGGCTGTTACCTTGCACATCATCAGCAAAGCGGTCTCTGCTTTTGCAAAAGGCCAATTGTTTGATGCATTAACCATTAAAATTTCAGTCTCTCACACCCAACTCAGAAGTAAAATATGAAAAAATGCATAGAATTTTACCCTGTGAACTCAAATCCCCTCAAATCAAAGAAAAGGAGGTCCACTTGAAGTTTCAGAAGAATTTCAATTTATGTGTTGATTCTTTCAATAATTTACATGTTGATTCTTAATTTTACCCTGTGAACTCAAATCCCCTCAAATCAAAGGAGGTCCAGTTGAAGTTTCAGAAGAATTTCAATTTATGTGTTGATTCTTTCAATAATTTACATGTTGATTCTTAATTTTGAACTCTTTACAATTCTCTTTTTACATAATTCATAGAGCTAACTAAGCATTTCCAACACTGAGTTAAATAATGTTATTTTTATGTAATTCATTGTTAAACTTCCATCTAGAAAGTGTCAGCAAAATTATGGAAGTCCATGAAGGGCTCTGCTGCAGGGAACTGAGGGACGTCATTCACTGTCCACTGAAGCCTCTTGGTTTATAGAGAATTAGGCCTTATTTTTAGCCATCTCAGCAGTCCTTCATATTCTGACATGATTGTCTAGCTTGTGTTTTCAGCATTCTAATATCCCCTGATAATATCTTTGTACTTGGTAGAAATCTTAACTTTTGCTTCAGAAGATCAGAACTCAAATGATGCAGGGAATATTTAATAATAGCCTCTTAATTCTTCAAAGCTAGAATTTCTTCAGGACTTCAGTGAAACCGAAGGGTCTTGCACACATTTTCATATTCTTGATTTAAATGGATGTTTGTTGCATGATTTCTGTTCTTTACACTATGATGCTGTACATCTTTGATATATATTCATTATGTCTGGTAGTCCTGTGCATTCTGGAAAGCAATTTACACCTGTACAGCAAAGACGCAAAGCAAAGCAAACTGTCTGATAAGATATATTAGGTGGGTTATGTGGCTACATAATATGCTAATTCAGCAAGTGAAGGGCTTACTATGTTGCATCAGTAAGAGGGCTGATATCAGAAGAACTGAGTGGTAGAAAATGCCACCCAGTCTGGCTGAAGTGAAAAGCAAATTCCATATTTCCTTGACAGAAAAGCACAAACCACTAAGTAAGAAAGAGAAATAATAAAGCATGATTCTTGCCGTGTTACCCCAAATTGTTTCATTCTCTGTACTCATAAATTTTTGACTGAAATTGCGCTGTAGAGTAAAATTCTTTTGCCTAGGAAGGGAGTAATACTTACTTACCTGCAGGGAAACTGTGTAAGAATTCATGATTGTACCCCTAGGAACTTTAAGAACACCTTGGAACAACAGTATGGGCTGTTCAAGCACAACAACCATTTTTTTAACTCAGGGTGTCACTGAGACTTTTTTCTTAATTTACTATTTTTCTTAATATTGACATCTGTCACTGTTCACTAAACCACAAAACAGAGTATCACCCCATCTGTTGGTGCGCAAGAGCTTCTAAAAGCGGATCAGTCCTGGTACAAGTTTGATTTTTTTTCCTACAAATATCTGCTATTCCCTGCCACATTATGTTTTTGTTAAAAAATTTTAGTTGGGCTTTTTTAAATTAATATTATATATCTGCTTGCTTTTTCTCTTTTCTTGCAAATAAAATGAAAAAAGTAGGAGATTTCTATATTTGCATTACTTTTACAATAATTTGATAACATAATTTTTCTAGAGAAGTGCTTGTAAGTAACCAAGACTTGTTAAAATATGTGAGAACAGCAAACTCTGAAATTAATTTGTGAAATTTTGCATTTAACCATCACAACTCACAATGTTCCTTTAAATCTTTGAGAAAACCAGAAAGTATATTTTATCCTTACTAGGGAGAGGGATGACAGAAGAGAATGATGCTTTAGAAAATGTAATTTGTCCAATTATTTCCAATTTATCCTACTGTTAGCCAACAGAAGTATAAAAAGAGCAGTAAAAGATGTACCTAAATGCTATTGTCAGAATTGCATTTCATTATAGAAATAAGAAAATAATAGACCTGTTTGAAAAGTCTTGGTTTCTAAGTCATGTCAAAAATGAAGCTGTTGTTGTCACATACAAAGTGAGAATAATAAAATAATTTGAGAAACAAATTTGACAGAATTAGAGAAATTAATTAATATTTTTACAAAACATATTGCATGCCAAAGAAGAAAATGTCCTTTAGAAAAGTCTTCAAAATGCTCTCCAATGGAGACTTTCTCCAAACTTACAGCACCTATTTCTGTCCAGAAAAACTGGAATTACAGACAGTTTATCTTTTTCCATATCTTGGTTGAACAAACACTGTGTGTACTTCCAGTCCCATTTCTGATTCTTAAGAAGGTGACTGTGTGTCTGCTCTGGGAGGGGCATGTCATCCCAGCTTGGACCGGAGCTGGACAAAGGGATCCAGTTCCAGTTTTAACAAGGTTTTACTATGTCATTCACTGACAGGTCCTGTGAGTGGCTCTTTGAACTTTTTCCTTTCATTCAGTCTCCATCATTAAGAGGATGTTTTCAAAGCTACCGAGGTACCTCGAATAGAGCTGCAAGTTGCTGTTCATGGAAGTGTCTGCTTCTCAGCTCAGCTGAGACACTCTCCTCAAAATCTTCACTCACCAGTTCTGCAAGATGATGCTTTTCCACTGCATTAAAATGATAAATCAGCATGTGAGCAGTTGTCTGTTGATATAGGAATGCAGCAGGAATGAAAACTCTGCTATAAATTGTACTAATGAATACACACACATCTTACACATAGACAAGACACGTTTTGATCAAGAAAACTATTGAAAACTATATTATGCCTGTTAAATGAGGTCCTTTGATTATGTTTACTTAGCACTCGAGATATTATATAAATCATTTTACGCTGCATTGTTCTTCCCTAAACAATCTTCTTTCCCTGTCCCTCTCCTTCCTCCAAAGTAACATAAGTTTTACTGTCATATATCAACTCCTTTGATAACCAACTGAGGCAACTGAGTGGACAGATGATGAACTGAGGCTCCATCTCGATAAAATTCTTAAATGACAGGCATCTATAACACAACTACACATTTAGACACATCTATCTATTTAAATGCAACTGCACTTTAACAGTAGGAAAATGGATCACTTAACATGGCTTTCTGAACAACTGTATTTGCAAATTGCATGCAATATGTAATGTAAGCACAAAACACCCAAACAGCATTCACAGTTACTTGTATTGGAAAAATTGTGAGCTTTAGAAGCATACAGAAAAACAAAATCATACAAAGACTAAGCTACTGTTCTAAATGTAATATGTTTTACAGTAATTTTGAACAACCTCATGGAGTTTGCATTGATTTTTGTATGAACTATGGTAACCAGCTTCTGAAGGAAGTGGCAAAGCTCACTAAGATGACTTTTAAGTGACTTGGTGAGCTAGTAATGGCTGGATACAAGAAAGTAATTTCCATGGCAAATCTTACTTCATGGCAAGCAAGGTATCTCAGTGATTTACACCACATGCATGAACTGAAACCTATCGTTCTTTTATCCATGAGTTTCATGCATTGATATTCACACTATATTCACCTCTTTCCTTCTTTTTTTTTTTTTTTTTTTAAAAAGGGATGAGTTATTTTTCTATCCAAAAAGTGCAACTGCAGAGGTTGGCAATTTTTCAAGGCATTGAAAAGTCTTCATCTATTTGCAGCTTTATCTCTACATATGCTCATACATTTGGGGTTTGCTGACTTGGGTACAGCCCTGCAGCAGAACAACAAGCCTGAAATAAATTCATTACCCATTTCATACATTCTTTTTCTTTACAGTATGTCCAATCAAATGTCCTGTCTTCTTAACTTATTTACTAAGTCAGTGGATTTCAACCAGCATATCTCTGATCTAAGAAGCAGACAGACAAAGGGATTCTTAAAAAGTAACTAAGGAAATACAGACTATTGCCAATCTGTCTGTTCATTACAGAGGGATGCACCTCATCACCTGAAGGCTAAAAAAGACTTTGAAAATTACTTATCCAACTTAATAAAATTTTGTTATTGTGAATAAAGTGTCACTGGTTTTCTTGAAACATGGTTAATGTTTCACAAAATGAACCGTCACATTCTTCACTCAGTGACACTGTGTTAGGTATGTCTCAGTGAGTTCATTACTGAAATTCTGATAACAGCTGGAAAAGGAGAACACATTTAAGTGAAGATTGGACTCTGCTGCTCTCAACAGCAAGAGGTTGCTGAACTTTGAACAGATAGGATTTTTGAGGAGATGCAATTAAGAAACCAATTACATTTAATGAATGATAGCATAGGATTAACAACTTAAATGTAAATTTTGGCTTTTTATGACTGGCAAAGTTCCTATTCTCGTTCATTTCTGAAAGATGGACTTGGCTTAGACAGAATATGGATACAAGTACTCATTACAATTTTTGATGAATTTGAAAAGCATCAGCTGAAGGTCCTCCACTGTCACACTCCAATATTAATTGGATTCAACTGAAAGCTTCAGAATAGATAATATTAAACTATTTCACAAGTGTTCCTTCTAGGGGACTTCCTATTGCATTTGTCTTAATTATCAATATAAAAACCTAACAAAAGTAGAATACATCTTTTATTAAGACTAACTGTAAGAAATTTGAGAATTCTTCAGCAGCCTCATATCTTTTCTTCAGAAAAGAAATAATGAGATGAAAATAATTTTTAAAAAAATGTACATGTCCTCTGCCACCAGAAATGATCATGTGTTTTCTGTCTAATGCAAAGAGGCTTGTTATAAAAAGACAGATGTACATGGGGTTTAGATGAAAAATAAGCTGTACCTAACCCAGTTCTGAGTATAAGCATTCTTTACAATAACAGTTCAATGTATCCCATAAACAGACAACTTCATTTTCTTGCTATATTTGTAGAGAGAAAATAGTTTTAAAATAATGGAAAGGACTTTGCTCAGAAAAAAAAAAACATTTTCCAGCAGCACTGCTCATAAGAATCCAGTGCTTTCCCATGTGTTTCAAACTTTTATCCTTCAGAGTTTTAACACTACAGAACAGAACTTTGAAGTTACTTTAACCCTTAAGTGTCCTTAGTATTAAGACAGACAATTCAGCTTCCTGCTGCGCAGGTAGAAAATTAAATTCTTAAGAAATCGCTTCCAGAAAGAGTGTTTTAAGTGAAGCAGGAGCAAAAGCCCATGCAGAGCAACCATGAGATAAGAAGAGACAGAACTCATCTAGTATAATGAAACATTATTATTTGCATAATAAAACATTATTATTTGATGCAACATCTAGTTCCTCAGAAGGGGCTTTGCAGATTCATATGTTGAAATCCTTTGTAAGTCATATATCAAAAGAATCATGGAGAAGCAGCAAGTTTTCCTTGCAGCTAAACATGTTAACTATTCTGTTAGAAGACAAACCTTAAGAATTCTGAACTAAGCAAATAATGTAATAATACTTGGCTTTCCTTAAAAATATTTTATTACCTATTGGAGCTAGTGTTTATTTGAGTTTTTCAATGAGAGGGGAGTATGTGTTTTGAAAAGGTGCCAAGGGTAGTTTGGAAGGCTGTAGAAAAACGTGGTTAGTGTTTTTCTTGATTATTTAAATTGTTTTCTTGTATAAGATTAATTTCCTGCCAAAGTTATTCTAACTAATGACTGCCAAGTACCAATTTGTGTATCTATTCACACAACAAGGAGAGGTCTTGAGACAAGACACTGAAGAAACAGAAAATAGCAAAGTGAATACAAACCCACTGGATTTTGTAACCATGTATTTTCAGCCTTCTAAGAAGAAACTGCTCATCTTGTGCACTTCTAGCCTAAGGCAAAAATTCACAGGACCAGCTGCATAAGGTTAAGCTGCCAATTCTCCTACACAAAAGCAGCTTCATTTTCACCCTTACCTTCTGGCTTTAAAAGGTCATTTTCTTCTTTCTTCAGCTCAAATTTTCAATGTGGATTCACAGTTAATATTATTTAGCATATCCTCATTAATATGAGGCTAAGCTAAATTTTGAGTGCTTAGAAAAGATTGTTAAATAAAAAATTAAATTTAGATTCAGGTCATCATAATATATCCTAACCTTAAGAAAAACCAATATTTTCACTTTTATGCTTTTTATGTACTTGTTTCCAATGTAATGTGTCTTTTGGTCAGATGCAGCTCCTCTTTCAGCAAACATACACTAGTTTAAATGAACACTAGCTAGTTTGCAAATTGTTCATGAATCTCTAGTTCTACAAAACCAGCCACTTCATGACTATGTGAGGGGCAAGTACAACAGAAAAGAAGGATGAAGATGTACCTTGATTTTACAGTTCTACCATATATGCTATATTAATACTGATGAAAATTTTCATTCTTTTTCACCAAAAAAAACCCCAGTAAAAGTCAGATCTGGATCAGCCTGAAAATCTGGAATTCACATTTGGGCTTAATCCATGCTTCACAAAATGTAGAGAAATCTAACCCAGTGTTTCATGTCAAAGGGAGTTGCTCGTTTGTACCACATAAATTTGGTTTCATCATGCTAAACTCTTCACATCAGACTGTTGTGTGACTACAGATAGGTTGCTCATGTCAATTTTCAGATATAAAACTCACATCTCAAAAACGGACCTTTTCTGATATAAATAGATTTCAGGTAAACCTCATTTCGCATCCTGACCCTTTTGTATTGAACTCACTTAGAGCAACTTTGAAGGTCTTTGGAGACAGGCACTACACATCAGCAGTACACAAGGGTGTTTGGCCTGTGCATTGCTCCAAGAATAGTCATGGTTATGGGATAAGTTATTAATTTCCTAAGGTCTCTGGGAGTGAAAGTGCTTATTTACTTGGATGATATCTTGATTGCTTCAGAGTTGTAAGTGTATCCAAAGCTGCCTATTTCTGCCACAGTCCAAGTGTTTAGAATCTGAAAGACTTTATTAAGTATAGAAAAATCTGTATGACCCCTTCTTCTAGCTCTAGCCTGCTGGGATTCACAGTGGAAGTGTGAATGTTCACTTCTCAGAGAGGGGAGCTATTAACAGTGCAAGTTGTTCTGCTGCTTCTCTCACCAAGGTGGTTTCTATATTTAGGAGAGTTCATGGGGTTGCTGGAAGCCCTGCTCCTTTCTGCAGTTATGACCCTACTTGTTTTAACAGTTGAAAGGCAAGAGGAGATCAGTGAGAGGGCAGCTCTGCTCTGTTGTCTCAGACATCTTTAGCAGAAGAGAAAGAAATCCATCACTGTCCTCCATGCCCCAGCAATCCTGAGTTGAAGGCTCAGGTGGAAAAAATTGCCCCAACTCCTGAGAAAAATGGTGGTTTCCCAGGACTCATCAGTCTGTGCTACCAATAAATAAATATGAAGTAGTATGCATGCTAGGTATATTAACTAAAAGTTTAGCTAAGCCCTGCTTAAGCACTGTTCCTTTCCCTCATTTCACTAATGTGTGAGCTGAAATTTGCTCTACTGAGGGAGGCACCTGCAAATACTGCTGACTGATAGAGTGTCTGAACATTGAGAAACCAAATACTTCAAACAGCAGGGCTGGGTACATATCTTTGTGGATTAAAGGCTAATCCCCTCCTGCAACTAAGGCCAAAATTGTCACTGTGCTCATTTCCCCCTCTATCTTCAGTTCATTGGACAATTATGATGACATTACAATCAAGACTGGACATAGTCTAGTGTACAAACAAGTTAATAGGGAGCATAGCCTTTGTAATTACATTTTCCTTATTTCCAAGTATTATTAAGCCACAGCATGTATTATCTCGTAAATAGCAAAAGTTATTCATTTACAATAAGAAATGAAATTACGAATCTTGCGTAATAGTGAAAAGCCATGTGTAAGTAACACACAGTGTTCATTTTGATGTAAAATAATCATGATATTAAATCCAAATAGAAATCTTACCTGAAACCTTAAGGAAAAATATAAAAATAAAAAAAAAAAAAAAAAGAGAAAAGAAAGAAAAAAGGAAAAGAAGGATAAAACCCAACACAGCTCAGAGCTTTATTAGAGGCAGGAGTTGCTGCAAGGCTAAACAGACACAAAGCATATTAAACATGATACCATTGAATGCAACTGGAGAAATTAAAGTTGTTAAAAGTGCAGTATGTCTGTATAACTTGCATTTCTGGAGGCATTATTTTTGGGATGAAGGCAAGAGCATGTAAGAGCAGTGAAGAGCAGTGATGCTGGACTGCAGCCTACTGATGCTGGGTCACTGCAGGGTTTGCTACCCAGCATGTGTTAGACCAGTGTTTCCAGCTGCCTTATTGCCACTACTGTCAGCTTTATGGACAGGTTAACTGTTGCTCCAATATGCCCATGTAGTTATGGTAACTTATTTCCAAGGTCCAGCCTGCTTACAAGCATTTAGCCTATTGGAACAGCATCCAGCAACTCTGCTCAAAATATAATGCTAAAGCAGAGCAACCTGATCATCTCCTTGCTTTCAGCACATGGAAAACCTGAGGTTAAAAACTGCAAGATGAACCCCAAGTGGCTTTTATTAAAGAAGATCTTTATTTCTTGGCAGTTTAACAGCTGTGGTAAAAGCCTGAATGCACAAGCAATGGATACCTAGGAATGTACCAAGAAAGATAGAATCTCTGACACATTTACACAGTTTCCTGTGAATGTAGAAAGTTTTTCCACATTTCTATACTACTGTATTGCAGTAGAGTGTTCTGAAGAATTGATGAACTAAAAGTACCCCATTGGTGCTGGCATTTTTTTTAAGACTGAATGAGTTTACAGGATGTGAAGTTCTGGTCAACAGCATGCTTGTTTTGGGAAAAGAAGACTAATTTTCTGGTGATGCTCAACTGTTGTAAAATGGTAGAAATGCATTGCAAGGGCAATTTAAGCAATTTAAGAAATTAAATAAATGGGGCTAATTTCCAGAGCAAAAAATCCTCTTTGAGGTTCCACATGAATATAATGTTTTAGACCATTAACTTAAGTGTCAGAGAGGGAGTAAGCTTCATAAACTGGTGCAGAAACACTCCTTCAGCAAGTAATGTTCCCCATTCATAGATAAGGGCATGTAGCATATAAAGGGAGGATTCTGACCTGTAGAACAGAAGCTGGCAATCAAGAAGTTAATCTGGAGATGGGTCTGTGAACCACAGTGCCTTTTCTTTTGTTCCCATTAATCTGTAGTGCCATACCTGTGACAGATCTGTGAGAAGAATTGGGATATGATTCTATTTTTCTAAGTAACACATTATATTGTAACTTCTTCCAAACAAATGGAGTTTTTCACTGGGGAGGGCATTTTCCTCTCTCTTTTCTATTATGAGACGTGGTATAATCTGGTGCAGTAACCATATAAGGAGAACTGAAACTCATCAATATTTGCCTTTTCCTCCTGCATCACTTCTTCAGGCTTCTTATCGGCACAAATCTTTCAGTTGTGGAATTGCTGTGTTTTGTTATACTACAAGTTACAGAATTTTTTTGAGACATTGTCTTAAGCAAAACTTTTTGATATTTATGTGAGCACTGTGAAAGGGAGAGAGGCCTGTCTTCCAGAATTGAATTTCTTGTGCACTAATTGCCTTAGACCTCAAAAGTAATGTTTTCACATATCAGTCACAATATGAACAACTCAGTTGTTTCAAAGGATGCCACTGCCAGCAAACAGAGTCTCCTTTTCTGTCTTTCTTAATTGTCCCAGTTCAAAAGAAACACATTGACAATTAAGTACCAGTGCATGAAGCTGAGTTATGAGATCTGTTTACCATAAAGCAAACCATGTAAGTGCTTCCTTGGGACTAGGATACAGGTTGATTGTATTTAGTGTGTATACAGCAAGCTGTCAGTGCCTGATCACACTAAAATAACTTATATTGTGGAAATAAATTTGAAAATGTATATTCTTAGATGGAAGTCTGGTCATGTGGTAATTTAAGTGAAGGATGTGGCACTAGTGTCGTGTGCTGGATGGTGTATAACCCAAATAACCTTCAGATATATGTATCTCCTTAATTTTCAGCAGTAGCCAGGAGGGTATCTATGTGTATATGTTTGTTGAAATTAGAACAAGAAGTAGAGAGATGTAATATTTTTTAGAGATTTTTTTTATATGGAAAATAGATAGGAAAAGAAAGCCATCCACTTCTTTATTACCCACTGATTCAGTGTTAAGCAACGCCAATAATGAAACTAAATCCCCATGTGGGACAATCCCAGACACTCCTTTTGAAAGAAGACAATTCCAGAGAAGACAGACTCTTGAGCAGATCCTGAAGCAAGGGGAGACCAGTTCTTGCCATTCTTAAGAAGTTGCCCCTCAACAGCTGATGAAGGTGTTGTCTGGGCTGGAGATATGATTTGGTTTTGCTACAGCAAAGAAAGAGTCCCAGAAGGAACTTTGATCTGTAGATTAAAATCAGTGGATAAAAGTGCCAGCCACTTTCTGTGGAAGCAGAGGCAGGTGAGTCTAAGTGTGTTTTTAAAACACTGGATATGTGCAGAGACCCTATCTATCATCACTTCACAAGATGTGTCAGCACTTCAGCAAAAGCTCCTTCACTCATCTTTTACTGGCACGCAAATAAAAAAACTGTAGCAGCTGACAGCAGATGCAAATCCAACCCGTGGCCCTTGCCTCAAGATTTTCTTGGGACTGGGCCTGTCAGATGTCATACTTCATCCTTGGGAATCCCTATTACTGTGCTGCTACTGTACAAGCAAAAAATGCACCAACAGCACAGGCCCAGGCTTCTCTCCATCTCCATGACCCTAAAATAAGGGGTTTTTTCACCTCTAATCTGACTTTTCAGGTTCAAGGGTCAAGGAGGGGCCAAAGCAAGTGTCACATGGGCCTGATCACAATTGGGAAACTCTGGCAAGTCCAGTACTATTGATCACTCTAGCATTGCACAACCTGATGAACAGAGATATGAAGAAGAGGTAAACTGCTTCTCTGACCCACAGCCAAGCAAATGCACTGGTTAAAAATGACTTAATAACTCTTCGATGAAAGAGCTTTCTATCATAAAGCTTTCTTTTAGTGGATGAAACACACACGCTGGGCTCAATAAGAGCTATCTGTGTACTCCATTAGTCCAATAGCCATGCAGTATCTTTAAAACAAAGCACTCCAAAGTTTTATGACCTTTTAATTTTGAAAGAGTTACTGAACATAATTTCAGTTCATGAATCTTTTAAAACATTAGTATTGTGGTCATTTTACTGAACAATGGGGACACATGAGTTCTCTCTCTCTTTCTATGTATGATTTTTACAAAAATGAAACAAAAGAGCTTTCAATAATAACTGAGGGGAGACAGTGAAGTAAAGTGACCTCTTGGTGTTAGGGCAGGGTCCTGTAGGTCATGTTACAGTGAACTTTTATGGCCATGTCAACCTCATAAACCCTATATGAATAGAAATGTATGAAAGAAATGCTGATACCATCTTAAACCCTAATGGCAGTAACATGATGGTATAATTTTCTCTGCTTTTTAATCTGGTACAGAAACCTGTGCTGCCCTGGGAAATTTTAAATCTCATGGTGAGAGTGAAAAGGAAGGCAAGATGTTTTCTCTCATGTGTATAAAAAGAGCACAGTAAACTGAATTAATGTTGAGTGCTTTCACAAGCTCTTTAGAGCATATTAAACCAATAATTTTCATGTGCTAAGATATGTGGCTGTAGTATGTCTTACTCTGTGCCTTCAATCCCTGCCTATTGTCCAGTTATTTCACTATGCTAACAGCTGCAAACCCAGCTTTTTCACCCTCCCCCTTCTAATTTTTTTTTCTTGTCATGTATGTCTTGGATGTCAAGGTCACCCAAGCTAAGTTTTTGCCATATAGTGTGAGTTTCTGACTGGCATAGTGCCTTGTTCTTTCTCTCAAGTTATTGATGTGCATCCATAATTCTCTTTATTGTGTGTTTGAAATGCAGGTTTGTCCTCTCTGTGCTGCTGCACAAAGAGCTGGTGCCTCCCAGCAGAGCAGCACCACTGCTGTCCAAATGTCCTGGGGCACTGCCTCCTGTAGCTACCGTGCCTCAGCCTGGCAGTAGCACATTTTTGACCCGTAAAAAAAGGGACTTTTTCCTAAGCTTGGACCCCTCTACACCCTTCAGATTTTGAGGCAAGCCCTGCTCACCCCTGGGCTTATGAAACATGGCCATTGTGCAGCTGGCTGAGATTTGGACAGCTGAATGAAGAGCTAAGCATTTAGGGGTGGACATGGCATAATTTCCTGCTTAAAATGATTAGCAGAGTTTTTAGAGAAGGGATGAAGGCTTTCCTCCACTCCTTTTTCATGTGTTAGCCTACATAGCATCTCTATAGAACAGCCAGGTCACTTTCTCTTACTATTTTCTCTCTTTCCATGTTTTTCTTTTCTCAGTCTCCCCTTCTGCAGTCATGGGTAGTTATTAGCTTTTGTATACTATGGACCCATTTATTTTATACTTCCCCTGGTGACTGTCTCCTGCCACACTGTTTTCATTTTTCCTCTTCCACTCATTAGAGCTCTCCTCTTGAGTGCTTCAAAGGCAAACTGTAGGGTCAGATCTACACCTTCACTCCAGGTGTCTGTATTTTAGTTCCATGATCTTCACAATGAGCCAGTGAGCTGTGCATTGCACTGTGCAAAGCCAGAAGAGTGGGGAGGAAATCCAGTGTTTAGTAGTTCTGAAGTCCTGCCTCAGAGACAAGGATGTATGGAGACAGGATTGCACTTTGTAAAGTCAAAGTATTTTTTTAAGCTTAGTCTGTCTTTATAGACTTATGTGTGACTTGTGGGCAGGAAGTGGCTTTATTTGCTTTCTGGGGATCATCCATGGGCACAAAAGCATATGGTTATGGCTGGCTTTTGTGTATGCTGTATGGCCTGCAAAATTCATCCAACATGTGGACACTTATCCTGCATGCAGACAAGGGTTTCATTTCTGCAACACATTGGAGAACAAAGGTATCATGGACCCATGATCATCCACAAACAGGTCACAAAGCTGAAAGGTATACTTGGGCTTCAGCTGGCCTATGAACTAGTCTTTATTAATGAAGAATCACTGAGAAAAAACAGTTTAAAACTCATATAGAGAGTCCTTGCAGAATGCATATGTGGAGCAGGTAGAATTTAGTTTAAACAATATTGACATTCTGCTTCAGCAGAGAAGTTCAGGATTTGGGGTTATCATGATAGTTTTTCCTGCATTGTTCCACAAAGCATAAATCTATTCAGCTTCCTTGTTTCTTCATTATGACAAAGCCCCAGGTTTTCTTGAGCAAGAGGTCAATGGGGCTTGGTACTGTTTCTCATTTAATAAGGAAGACTCTCAAGGCTTTCGTATTTACTTCCATAAGGTAGATATCTCCACAATGCCTTCAAGTGAGGGAACTAGTCATGGTGGTGGTTGTACATTGTGCTTTCTTCCCACTAACGGTGCACTTTAAAAAGAATCATGCCTTTGCAGAAGGAAATCTATGTTGTGCTCACATACAAATAAAGACTTGTTCTTCCCAGCTGTATACTACTATAATCTGATGCAAAGTGGCAGAATCACACCCAGTCTGTTAGTAATTCTCTCTCTTTCTCCCTAGCCCCAGATGGACTAAGGGGGAGGTGGGGGAAGGGGAAGGTTTGCATTCACCTTGAAATTTTGCAGCATTTACATGAGTGCCAACCCAGTCAAACTGAGTACCCATCCTGCATGCTGCATTCATAAAAACTGTACAACATGAAGTGCCTGACACCAAAATTCCATGTGAAAAGATTCTCAACTACATGACTCCTTCCAGGACACAAGATGGAACTCACTCAGGACTTCCATCTTGATCTCTCCACTGCTCTTGAGCACTTACCAAATTTTGTTCTGTAGCTTCAGGGCTTTGAGATGAAGGATACTTTGATATTAGTCAGTAGTCAAATTACTGCAAACTCTCTTTTCAACTAAAAGAACTAGAGCAGAAATAAAGTGTGCTCCCACACTATAAAAACAAATTATTGTTTTCAATCTCTTAATGAATCCTGGGGTTAATTACTCATTGAAGAAGAGCAGTCCAAGACTTCAAATATTGTTTATGTTCATGAAAATATTGCCTAAAAACCTAGCTCTTTAAGATTTAGGTGTCAACTTATAGTTAAAAATTTTTATTTGTGATGAGAAGCATTCGTCCTCATCAAAATGCAGTTGGTGCTTGCGAAGTTTTGGAAGGAAGATACTTCAATTTATCACTAGAACTAATCTAGGTCAATCGTCTCCCCCAATAGCTGTCTGTCTTCCTTTTCCCTAGCTACCGTTCCTAAGGTACAGAGAAAGCTGGTATCCTTTCTCAAATGTGTATGTCTGCTTGCTGGCTCCCCAAGTGAGAAAGATAAATGAGATTTATTCACAGTACTGAAATTCAGAGGTTCGATCCCTGCTACCAACTGTTGGCTTTTGCTTTTGCAATTCAGGGATGGGGAGACACCCTATAAGACACAACCTAGTTTTCACTAAATGCAGAAGTAAAAGAATGTATGTCATTTACCAGTTGCAGGGAATAGGTTGGGTTTGTAAGTAGGAAAACCTAGTGTGAGTAAAAGGACAAAACAGTTTTACAGGGAGCCACTGTACTGAGCTGTATTACTCCTGAAATAGTAATACTATTATAGTAGTAATATTTCTATTACTACTATAGTAGTAGTAATTCACTACTGTTGTGAAATCACATATCTGCAGCAGGAGGTGAGATGGGAAGTGGCTGTTGCAGTGGCTGGTCTCTGGAGCAGGGCGACCGCCAGAGACACAGGGCAGAGCCTCAAAAGCAATGGAGCAGGACACACATAAGGAGATTTATGGGAAAGGTGTGTGTGCTGTCCTGTTATTTATAACTCATCAGCAGGCACCTCTGAAAAAACTTGCAGGCAATAGGTACAACTTCAGAGGGAAAAATCAAGTCAGTGTTGTCTTACCTTTGTGTGGCCTAGCCCTAGGAGTGGTTAACATCATTTAGGCTTAGACTCAACAGAATTTAGCTATGAACCTTCTTGTCTCTGGTGGATGTTGGACCATGAACAGGATGGGAAAAGAGGATTTTTTTACATCACAGTGGCATTTCCACAATTAACCCTCATATGCATTCATTCATCCTTCTGCTAAGGCTATCTTTTGGTATCCAGCCAGTACACCCCTTGTCACGTTTCCAGTTCAGGAAAGCAGAAAACAGCCTCAACAGTAAACAGAGCATTTCTGCGGTTAATCACAGAGTTCAAGCAAACTGAAATAAATCTATTAGAAGATTAAATCTGTAAATCTGTTGGAAGATGGGGATGGGAGGGTTGGGAATCCTTCTGTCAGCTCTGTTTGCCAGATGCTTACTTAAGTGGCCAGATTCAAATGCAGACAATTTCCTAGAATGCTTTATTGTCTTATGTTTTTTCAAGAAGTATGGCAAAACATTATGTAAGAGAGACTATCCAGAAAGGACATATCACAGTTTGCAAAGCCCTACCTTACTCTGGCAACCTCAAAAGAAAACATCTTTTCTCTGCCACCCGCAGAACAAAAAACGTAAACCCTCGGAATCTGCTCTTTCAGTATTTTTTTGGCCAACAAATTTTTTGTAGCACAAGAGTGCACCATCCTTCATCTCCTGTGACTCAGGCATTTATAATTTACTGGATTAATGCTTTATTGAGGTGGGTAAAGGATAAGTGCCTTGATTTTTAATTTCTCCATCTGGCTTTTGATCCTTTGTGGACTGAAAGAGGTCTTTCTTGGACATCTTTGCCTTTACTTCCAGACAGCCTACAGTCTTGCAGAGGATGTCTTTCCTCCCACTTGGGCTTTCTCTGCCCCTGAGGTAATGAAGGCCACAGATGACCATTGTACTCTGAAATGGGTGTATTCAAAAAAAGGCAATATTTTCCTGTTTTCCTGAAAAGCACTTTGGCTTCCATGTATACATATTATTCACAAATATCTTGGGCAATATCAGATGGAAATATGGATAAAAACAGGTCCAACCTGAGTTCTCTTGTAACTGGGCCAGAATAAAAGCTTCAGCATTGCCACAAACTCCTATCTGTGGCTTAAAAGGAAAAGCTAGGAGAAAATACCGCAGAGGCGTTGCAAGGTTTATAAGTGCACGGAACTGGGTAGTGATAGTATTTTCTAGTAGCTGGTATGAGAGAGTTGAATTGTGAAATATACTGTTGTGCATCTATAGCAGTTGATGAAGTAGGACTTCATAATAATACCTGATAGGATTAATCCTAAAGAAATACCATAATTCACTAACCACAGATTTCTTATTCACCGCTAGCATGCCATTATCTACATATGACATTCTTTCTGATGACAACTCTTGGTTCTAATGCTGTGTATTGTGTTGACCAGGCTATTAACACAATGTGGCCAGCCAGGATAGCATTAGCAAGGTGGGGGTGAGGAAAAGAAAGGAAAGAAATTTGTACTTCACAAAGTGTGTCTTCTACTGACCCAGACCCATTATTAGTGTTAATCTGCAGTCTGGACAAATATCTCTCCATAAACAGACTGGGCAAAAGAAAACTTACAAGTAAAATCTGCAACAAAGGAAGCTCCAAGCAAAGCAAAAAGCAAAAACAGATAAAACAACATTAGAGGGTAAAGGTAAGAAGGGAAGTTAGCATATTCAAGTCATATTGCAAATGAGTTTGGGAATAATTCCGAAGTGGAAGTGTAAACATTGCTTTCTTTTCTGCAGTACAAAAAATGCCCTATTTGTTGACATGTTGAAGACTAGATGCTGGCATGATAAATTTTGTGCAACTCCTCTGATATCTTTAAAAAACTTTGACTCTTATTTATTTGCCTAAAATGAATATCCATAATGAAATTACTGTTGTGCACTTGACATTTTAAACATATTATATCCAATTAATAAATCGGCAACATCTGCTACCCTGCACTAAACTTCCTGTAACTAAAGATGTGCGAGCCCTGGAGATTCAGCATTACGTGAAATAGATTTGTTTAATATAATTGAACATAATTGCTCGTGTAATGTTTTAACGTAATATTACTCAGCAGATGTGCAAATAATAGCTGGTTTATTTGCCACCAGCCATATGGTGCTGATGCATTGTAATACTTGGCAAGACAAGTTCATTAGTCTGAGTGAGTAGACCAATGCACTGAAACTGAGGTTTGGTGGTGACATGGGGATGGTGATGTGTGCCTTGAGAAAACACCAATGTCTTAGTCTGGCAAAGAACTTATAATAAGCTTTGTTGCCCTCTGTTGGTAAGAGATCCTGAATATTACTTTCAAATGACTGGAAATTCCATGGAAACAGACGTTTAAGATGAGCCTGTTGCGAAGCCCAGAAGAAGTTTATTGCATAAAACAGGAACTACAAAGTGAACACTTGATTGCCTTTGGGTTATCTCATGAAACTTGTCAGAAAAGAGATACAAAATCCAGTTTTCATTTATAAAAATTCTGGTCTGAAACAAATTTCTATTATGAAGAAACTTCTTATATTGGGGATTCTGAAGAAAACAGCCTTCCTAATTACAATTGCTGAGAAGCTGGGTAAGTTTACTGTGTAAAAAGGTGTAAAAAAGATGGCCAAACACTAACACGACTTCCTTAGTAGTCTAAAAGAAAGAAAAAATACAGCTAATAGTTGCCAACATTTGCTCTACCTTCTTCTAATCTTTTTGGGCCAAACACAAAGGAATTAAAGTATTCCAGCATATTCAGGAATAATAAAATTAGGCCCATGGACTCTTAGCAGAAATTGAGTGTCTTTCAGTATATCTTATGTGTATAAAGACCCTGAAATTTGACCTCTTAATGGTCTAGTGTTTGAACTCTGACCCTGCAATGCTGAGCTGAATAATGCATTTGCTCTGACTGAGCATGCCTTCCAAAGGATTAGACTTCCTTCTTCTGTCCTGTTTTGGATGCATCCTGGACTTTATAGTAACTGACTGAAGGATATGAAATAAAGATCTGCATTTGTGTGGTGGACTGTCTTAAACATTTTACACCTTAAAAGAGAATATTGGCTGCTGTTAGACTGAGGTTACCCATGGTCTGTGTTCGACCTTTTATATGCCATGGCTGCTAAGCCTCCCATCTGTGGATTTAAAAGTGGTATGTGAAACTGACAATATGGGAATGGGACAGCTGCACTATCATATCCTTACTTTCCTTCTTTCATTCTATTATTCTGCTAAGAATAATTCAAATTTTAAAAACCACACAAACTTCTGGAGCAAGGAAATTTTTTGAACCTTATGTTAACACTGGGTTCAAGTGCTGTCCAGATTGCAGCAAATAATTTGTGCATGTGCATTGAATAATTCAGCATTGTACTCAGAGGAATTCTGTATGCTTTTAAAATTGACTAACACAGCTCAATACCAGAAAGATTCATTATGGTTATATAGATTAATTTTTTACTATCATCAGCCATTAAATTAGGCCCAGAGACTTTTAGTATGAAGAAGGGAAGCTAGACTATAGATTTAAGCTAGGCTAACAGTTCTAGCTCCTAAATATTCTCTCATTATTTTAATAGCGAAAATTAAGGTATTAGCCCAGTGATCCTCTTTCAGTAGTAATTTTTTTTTTAGAATTTTTCTATCATCCAGTTTTTCATAATGGATATGATTTCAGATTAGTCTGAACATTTTAAATCTGGATTTGCATATTTCTCATTGTGAGGGACAGTATTCAGGAACAAGATATCTGTCTCAAGGATCCTGTTAATAAGATGTTCTCTTGATCCCAGAGGAGTTCTGTGTGGATGAAGTGCTCCCTATGGCAGTTTGGACAGAGTCTGCTACTCCATGAGGCAGAGGTTCATGCAGCTCATGAATTCCCAGAAGAAATGTTCATGGGGCATGGGAGTTTGGAACTTGATGACCTTTAAGGCCACTTCCAACCCAAGCCACTTTGATTTTATGATTTTGTGGCCTTATGAGCTCATACCTTTATCACAGGTTGTGATTCAACGTCCTGCAGCTCTAGTGCCACCACATGTCCAAACTCATTCTGCTTTATTTAGACACTGCAAAAACAGGACACTATTCAACATGTGCTAGGAAAAAAAAAAGTGACCTACACTTCTCACACTGTATTCTGTTATAGGTTGAAGTGAAATTTTCCTGACTGTTACAAGGTTTAGTATGCTCACTTTTGCAAAAACTGGAATTGTAGTTGGCCCCTGCAGACTAAAACATAGTGTGACCCTTCATTGCTAGAGCTCTGCTTCCTGTGCAAGGTCTCTGCTGTATATCCAGGCAGACTGTCATGCCTGGAGAATGCTGTACCTGTGTTGTTCAAGGAACAGTCTGGCAACTACACACTGCTAAACAACAATCTTCCCTGCTAAAATCTTCTTCATTGCCAGTCTTGTCTTAACTTCTCAGCTTACTGGTGGTATGTGTTTATGGATGCCAAACATTCCCCCTTTCCTTCATTGGATCACAGCTATTCTAGGCAGTCTTTAGCATTAGACTTTCAGTCCTTTGGGGTTTTGCAGGAATTGCTTAATTTATCCTAATGACTTTAAGTCAAACCACGTATAGAGAAAGTTGTTTATGTATTAGGGCTATCTGACTTTGCTCCTTAGAGAGTTCACAGCAGAAGTGTGGATGCTTCTCTGATTCTCAATTTTTCTACTCATTTAGGCAGACTTGTTTAAGCCCACTTCACAAGTCTCCCTCACTCAGTTTCTTACCTGGCTATCAATTAAGGAAGGCAAATAAGTATTTCCTGTTTAATTTCACCTCTCCATAAAATGGTAATATGCAATCTTGGTCTCACTGCATATGTAGAGGGGATGAGTGTACAGATAAATGCACTTGACTTCTTGCTCATAAGAAAGTGTTAAACACATTTCCTCCCCATGAAAAAATTCTGATGTTCATTCAGTATGTTTGGTTTTATTCTGAAAAGTACCAGTGCTGAGGGTTTACTAAAGTAATGGTACTCTCTCTGCATTCCTGGAAGTGCCTGGGGATTCTTGAGATGAAAGGCAAAATATAAATTTAAGATATTATTAGCTTTACTTCTACTAGTAATAATAATTCAAACCCAGAAAAATGTTTATGACTAAGTTATTATAATTCCCTAAACAAATGGTTTTATACAGAAGCAGAGATGCTGACACAAGCCTCCTGTAACAAGACAATGCCAGCAGGCATTACTATAACTCAAGCAAGGGCCAGTCAAAATGATACAGCCATTGTGTTGATGTGTTGTATATGATTGTGAGTATTGGTGCCAACTGTGTTATAAACCACTCCCTGGAAATAATAAATCTGACAGATAATGGAAATGAATCAGCATTTTCTCCTTAATCAGAATATTTTGTAAGCCTGGCCATACAGTCTCAAGATTCAGTAGGGAATATTTTCAGTTCCCTCTCCCTGAAAAAAACCCAAAAGTTTTTATTAGGTTATGTCCTTGATTTAATAAAGTTAATGGTTGCTTTCTCACACCTTCTGAAGCTCTGCATGAGATAACACTTAAGTGGAGAGTGACAATTACAGACGGAATAGCAGGATGCTTCCTTATAATAGCCCTGCTTGTTGCATGACAGCAATGCTGGAAAGCTGCTCTGGAGATGAAGCCTCAAGCTGTAAATGCAGCAGAGACTCAAAGCAGGCTCACTTTGGTCATTTAGTGGGGGTAGGGAGCAGGGGGTGGCTTTATAGACATTCCCTTTGGCTTATGGGAGAAGAAAGTCGATGGAAGTTTTAGCCAGATTAAAAGTCCGGCTGAGGAAATGTGTGATCACAGATTGCCTTGTCTTCGCTTTTTCTGCAAGCCTCCTTCTGAATCTGCGTCCTGATATACCAGAGTAAAGAACATGTTTGAATAATATGACATGCATCTTCTTCTTTCTTAAATCTTCCACACAAAAAAAACCTACCTGCCCTTACTTTCCAGCAAGAATCTGGATTGATTATTTGTGCCCACACTTCAAATTTTCCCTCCTACAATCTTTTTGTTTAATGAAAGTTGTCTTGGTTTGAAAGACAGGTATCTGCTAAGGAAGGCAGGAGCCTCCCTTGGAATGGAAGATGTAGCCCCCTTCCCTCTGAATTATTATAATTTTTTAATTAAGGGGCTTTCAGGCAAAGATGTGAGAAATAGGAGTAACAGTTCTTTATTAGAATAGATAACAAGGCAATAATAAGGAAACATTGGCTTAACCTGACAGAGACAGTATAGGACCTGACACACTGCCGGGCAGGGTCATGGCTGCAGTCCAATTAAGTGGTGGCTGCCGTCCTCTTTGAAAGGGTTCTGTTGAAGCAGTGATCCTGTAGAAAAGATCTGGTCTTCCTCAGAACATCCAGTGGTGGTTAAGTGGCTCATGTCCTCTGGGAATTCAGTAGGGAAGGCTGTCTTTGGTGTTCCAAACCTCAGATTATATCCAGGTAGGAATGCTCAGTTCCTCCTCCTGTGCAGAGCATCTCACAATGGGATGATGTAAGGTTATGAGCCACAAAGTGAGGCTGCATGGCCCATTAACAGAACTTACCTCCTGGTGGCAGTTAATCAGGGACGAGTCATGGAAGAGATAAAGAACACTGCCCCACTTGGTTTTAACAGATGGTGATAGAATACATACTTTTGGTTATATCTTACATTGTAACGTAAAACAAAAGTGAAGGTAGAAAAGCTGCCAGATAAGCTGTGTTGTCCTCCCCTTAGTTTACTGTAATTACAAAGCCATTATAGCTTTCCTGTTACCACAGCAATCTGTTGCCTTTTTCTTCCTTGCAGAAGCTGGGTATTTGACTTACAGTGTGGAAGGGGAAAAGGAAAAAAGGTGTCTTTACAAGTTTTACTTTTGTATGGGCAGGCTAAATTGCTGTAATAGATGAGCTATCCAAGTGTTCACTTGGTGTTTTCCCATTGCAAAGTGAAACTCTAAATTGCAGTTCTCATCTGATTTCCTCTGGAAGGTGGTATCCATCTGGAAGGTTTGGCTTTGAACATCAAGAGGGTTCATGAAGTTTCTACTAAGTACAGTGCTGACTTGCTGTTTAATTTGACTTGATGGTAATACTTGCTCCATTTTTCAGCTTGAGTTTTTGCTTCAGAGATTCTAATTATTTTTTAAATAATTTCTAAGAGCATCTAATGTTGTTCCAGGCTGCTATTTAAACTTTGTTCAACCTTTTAACTATCACTATATTTTAGCCTGGGGTCCTGAAAAGTAATGGGTAAAGGTTAGCATGGGCTACTTGAAGGTGTATAGTAAGAATTCAGGCTCCTTGTGTCACAACTCATTTGGTAAAATTAGTAGAAGTGTTGCTCCAGTAGTCATCCCAAGAGTCTAACAACAAATTTTCAGTTAGCTTATTAGCATTGCCAAAGCCTGTGATCCACAGCATGCCCACAGAACTGCAAAGTCAGTGCATTGTTTGATAAAGGACATACCTATTCATAAAACCTCCTGACACAGACAGTAGTGACATTTAGAGTTGAGAAATTAAGGCATGCAAATGAAGACCAAGTGAGCTGCTCCAAGTTATAATTAGGGCAAGCTTCTTGGCCTCAGAGAAGCTTAACAGGGACAGCTTCTCAACTATGGTATCCTTTCCCTTTCTTTCACACTTCAGAACACAGAAGAGACTCTCTCCTGTCATTAGGTATAGCAGATGTCACTAGGATTGTCCATTCCCCTCTAACACTGGTTCTTGCTACAGATATGACTGTAAACTCAGTACTATTGTAGCTGTGTTTGTGGATCAGCCAGAAAATCCCAATTTCCTACCTTTTTACTCTATATAAATTCCTGTATCAGATGGATTTAGATTAGATATTAGGAAGAAATTATTCACTTTTGGTGAGAGTGGTAAGATGCTGGAATATATTGCCCAAAGAATTTATGAAAACTCCTGGAAGTGTTCAGGTCCAGGCTGGATGGGGCTCTGGTGTAGGGGAAGGTGTCCTTTCCCATTGCGAGGGATTTGGATCTAGATGACATTTAAGGCCCTGTCCTACTCAACTCAGTCTATGTTTCTATTTTTCAAGAGTTTATTTTCTGCCCTGCCAGCTGAGTAGACTTATTGATCTGATCTTTCTGCTCTCTAACTGATCCAACCCTGTGCTAAGGGCTAATTTTTCTTTGGTTTGAAGGAGAAGGGGTAAAAGAGGGGAATGCAGGTAACAGTGGTCAGTTAAACTGATTTGTGGCAGAGTGACAGTGAATCTCCTTCTGCACTTGCTGTACATTTGGGGGAGCATCAGTCTGTGTTTGAAACAGGATGGACACAGGTTAGAAGTTTTTAGAAACAGAAGCCCTTCCTTTATAAATGATCACCCCTATAGCAATCTCCTGTACTTAAATAGTACAACTTGTAGCCAGTGTGAGATTTATAACATCCTCTAAGCCAAATAGTGACCCGTGAAGGATGTTCTGTCTTGCTTTAATTTGGCATCCAACCAAGCTGTGTCTGCACTGTTACGGAGAAACCTGCAACACAGTCTTTATGTGCTCACTTGAATGTGTGTGAGCACAAGCTGAGCTAATTGCTAATGCGAAGCATCACTTAAGACTGAAATATCTGTGTCTGTATGATGATACATGAGTGCCTGAAAAATTGTCAGATCCCTAATCAAAAGTCTTTTGCCTTGGGGGCTGCCAGTAACCTCTCTGCAGTATTACTCATTCTGGCAGGTAGTAATCCAGAAGCCCACAAATGCAGGAGGCCATGAAAAATTAGGAGGTGAAGAAACACCTTTATTTATCCAAAGAAAGCAGTAGCAGGACTGCCATTGTTCTGGCAAGCTTTGAACAGGCTTTCAGAACAAGAAGACTAGAGCTTAAGATGCTAAAAATCAAAAAGGATATCCTTTCTACCATGGCATGAAGAAAAGCAATGTTTCTTCATAGAGGGAGGTCTCTGCTGTCTCAGAAGTAAAATGTGGCTTAACACTGCAGACAATGTTTAGGAGGAAAAAAAAAAGAAGTGAACCTACAGGTTTTATATATATGCCCTTGAAGAACATGTGTTATCATTCTGTGCTTTTATGCTGTAACTTAATATACACAAGAGAATCTTTGGGACTGTTGAGCATGCAGATTTTCCTAGGGGATGAGTGCAAGGTTATTTAGCACAGGTGTTTCTGTAATTGTACAACACTCCCTATTCATATGCCCACAAGCTTTTATTCCCTTGTGAATGATGCTGTTGTCTAGTATTAGAGCACCAGGTTCTAATAAAAGCTTAAATAATATTGCTTTACAGTGACCTCTTCTGTGAGTCATCTTTCATTTAATGAATGCATGCAACTCAGGGAATAGGCACTTCTGCAGCACATATTATTTATATAAGCAAGTGTGTGTGCACAGTTTTGCCCCAGATTCTGTTTTAGATATTAACATAGTTCCCATACCAGGTTGTATGTACAGTGCAGAACATGACAAAAAAAAAAAAGAAAAAAAAAAAACCAAAACAAGAGACAGTCCCCTCAATTCTTATTATTACTGAAATGGTCAGATTGCTCCCTGTGTTTGGCTACCACGACCTACATCTGGCGTATCCCCACCGAAATGCATAACATTGTGCACAAGGTACTTAAGGAAGCTGTGATTACACTGTTGCCATGCAGATTCCACTCCAGAGGAGCTGCATGCCCTGCTCACTGTATTCAGAACACACATCTACCACGTCTGCAGATCTAAAACTCGTATGCGTAAATGAGCCAGCCGGGGATAGTTGGTCTGATTCTTGACACCCCTCTGAAACTGTAATTTACCTTTCTACATTTTCACTCATACATCTGCTAACTCACTTGACAACTCTAGCCCAGAGACTGTAGCAAAAGAGAAACAAAAATTACTGGTTTGTATTTGGCTTTTACTTTATTTTACAAAACCATGTGTGTAGAGATCATTGTTTTAGGGGCCATGATTTAAAAAGACAATATGATTTTTTCCTCTTGAATTTATGCCAAGCTCATGGAAATTTGTGAAGCATCAACAGAATCTGGCTGTGAGGAGCATCTCTGATAATCATCCCAAGAAGCTGGAGCTACATTTACTGAGCTGTCCTGCATTCTGGTATTTGCTGCTGCTTGGTACCTGTTTTTGTAGAATGGTATAATCTATTATTCATGTGAGATTTAAAAATACAGAAATGCAGCAAAGAACTGCCTTTATTGCTCTTCAATTCTTTTGTAGTTTTCCTATGTAACTTGGATTCAGTCACCTGAGTAAACATCAGGTTCTCTAAAGAAAGATTAGTTCTTCCCTGCTCTTCTAGAGGGGATTCCCTCGATTTTGGATTCAAGCAGCCCTACTTAATTACTAATTAGTGTTCTTTCCATTTCTTCCCGTGCCAGTTGTGTCTGATAGTGAAAATTGCTTAGCAAGTTAACTTAGTACCTTTGCTAATTACTCACTAGTGCTGTGCTTTGTTTTATATTTTTTTCAGGGCTTTTGAAACACATTAGTTTCAGTAACCCTTTCAGATGCACTGCTTCCATTATTGGTAATTTTTCCAGTTGCAAGAAATAGGAGTTTGTGGCCTTTGTTTGTAGTATAAAGTGAAGTATATTTTTTTTTATTTTGCTCTGAAGAGTAGTGAGATACCAACTGAAGCTGCATTCTGTAAAGGCAATGTCGAAGGTGCAAAGCTACACAAAATGGCAGAGATTGACTGTGGATGGCAAAAGCAATTCAGAGTGTGACTTAAGAAACCAGAACTGAAGGTCATCCTCCTTTAAGAAAGATTTTGCAGTTTGACTCCCTAGATGTACTGGGAAGTTTCCTAATCCAACTGCAGTCGTATGGCAGTAGCATTTTAAAAACATATTGTCTGGGTCTCAATTCCCCAAGGCTCTCCTGATGTATAGCTGAGATCTTGCATGTAAAGAGATAAGTCAGGTTTAATGCAGACTGGTTTGCTAATCATGACATTTCCTATTACCCATCCAACTGCAAACACCACTGGGGAAAAAACACACCAATAACTGTTAGTAAATATTAGAATGAACAAAAATCTGAAAGCAAATTCAAAACTCTAGATCTGAAAGAGTATGGAAAGGGAATGGGGAAGAACATGACAGAAAAATAGAAATTGTCCATTTTAAAACCCTGCTGTTGCTGTGATTACATTATGTCATCCGCATATGCCTTTCAAGATGCTAGATGCTGCGCTTCTGGGAACCACAAACTTCCAGCTACTGCCAGAGCTGTGAGTCCTCACTTGTATTCTACACCTTTCTTTCTTTTTGAGTTAGCAAGAAGAGCTCAGAGGAGCAGGAAATCTGTAACTGTGAATATTGATAATAGAAGAGCAACAATAGAGGAAAAATCTTACACAATTTTTCATTAGTAAAGCAAATCGTGTTCTCCGGATCTTTTCATCTGTACAAGAAGCAGTCACTGCTAAGGCACTTCATTTGTCACTCCTGAAGCCATTGCTGGCCTCCCAGTCCTCTCTTTTCACAGGCAGACGACAAAAGAGGAGAGAACGGCAGGGGCAGATGGCCCATTTCAGGAGCAACCTGCTGGCGGCCCTTCCTGCAGGAAGAGCAGGAGTCAGGCAGACACTGAGCAGGGCAAAGCCCCCACATGGTGCAGCGGGGAGGGGCCACAGCTCTGCTCAGATACCCCTGCCCTTCAGGGATGGTGAGTGGCCAGCATGGTGTGGGGCTGAGGGCTATGCAGCAACAGCATCCGAGCTGAATCCTTCTTCTGCACTGAGCTCTGACAAGAGCTCAACACAGGGATGGACTCCTGATTTCTGATGGCAGATTTTTGTTATAGCTTTGGGGGAAAGGTAGAGCCTTTCTCTGTGCAAAGCACTGCAGAAAAGGAATTACAAAAGACCATATCACTGCACAGGTTTGAATCAGGGAGGAAGGCAGAAAAGTGTGCTTATAATGATATGAAATTTAGTGAAGCAGTTTGAAAGATGAGGAAAGATGGGTAAAAAATAGGGAAGTTGGAAGTTGTTGCTGGAACTCAAAGAAAAGAAATCTCTGTTCAGAAACAAAATGATAGTCTGGAAAATGGAAAAAGTTTTAACAGAAGGCTCTATAATGTCAGGAAAAGTTACATTTGAAAGCAATTTTTCTGAACTGATCAGAACTCTTTGAATTTGCAGAGCTGTCACCTTCAAAAGGGCTCAATGCACTGCAATTAAATGACCTGAAGAATAGAGTAGTACTTAAAGTCAATTGCATTTCAGAAGAGCGATGCTGAAATGAGAAGCCCAGACGCTGTCAGCAAGTAAAGAATAAAATGAATGAGACCTGAGGAAGCTGTATGATAAGAAGGTGAATTTGTGAAAGTAACTAAAACAGAAAGCCCCATCTGGAAAGGCCTGTGTAAGAAAATACTCTGCCTCCTAATCAGAAAAAGACTCTTTGATATAGTTATTAAAATCAAAGAGCTCCTCTGTTAAGAATGCCTTTATCAAAATATCCATCACAAAAAAATGTCCTGTAATGTTTAAGCTCTGGGCAAGCACTGAAATGGTAGGCATAAAAGAACTTCAAGGGAACTAAGTTGAGTGTTAATAGATGCAGGATGACATCCAGGCATGATTTTCATGTGCAGTGGAAAGCACTCCTGCAGCCCCTAGGAGTCTTTGATGGCCTCCAAGTACAGTCAGTATAGACAGATACCATGTATGGCTGGGTACCCTGAGTATTTGAATATGAGCACTCTCAACATACAGGGAGTTTCCTCATGCTTTGCTTTCTTCTTCAGCCTATAGTAAGGACTCTGTGGTCCCACAGAGTTTTAGAAATCAGGCATTCAAAGCAAATCTGTTTCAAAAATGCACAGTGGTCCCAAGAGATTAGAGCAGGCCATTTATCTATTGCTGTGAATATCCAATGGTGTCCCTTTTGTAAACTGCTATTTCACTTGAATCCCTTCAGATCCATGAGTTTCAGGTGCATGTAGAATGGGCTGGGTCACCTCTCCTACCTTGTTGCTACTTCTTTTCTTATGGTTTTTTTTTTTCTTTTTTGCTCTTTTTTTTCCTTCTCTTTCTGTGGATGGACAGAGAAGGGATTGCAGTTTATTAGGCCAGAAACTAAGTGGGCAGAAGTCTCAAGCTGTCTTCAACCTGTCCCTTCTGTTGAGAAAGTGTCGTGATGCCCAGCTCTGCTGAACCTGCTGTCCTAGGACTTGCTCCTCTAAGGAGCATAGAGAGAGTTTTGGGGCTGGGGCATCCCCAAGCAGGTTGTCAGGGAGATATCCTCATGGCAAGGACCTCATGTCATGCAGAAGTGTGTGAAGGGGAGTGAAGAACCACTGCACTGTGGTCTCTTTTTTTTCATTTTGCTAATCTAAAACCACACCCTGTGTTTCCACCACAGGAACTTCACTTTGAAGCTGAGATGCTGCAGGGCAGTAAGCTTTGCTAATCAGTGTATTGTTTGGTTGTGATGAGTGTGAACACGGAGAGACATTAGAGTATTTCTGGCTGGATGCTGTGTGACTGAGAGTTAACAGGGAGAGTCCTCTCTGCTTAAAGACATTTTGGCTCTGTATGTTTATGCAAACTGATATGAACAGTGCAAGAAAAATCAGAGGTGTTCCTTTGGAATAGTAGCCTCCTAACTGGTTCAGGATACCCCTATGTTTAACAGTACTGGGGTTATTTTTTTTTCCCATCTCCACAATAGATTTTACACACATTTTTTCCCAATCGCACCACATGCAAGTTCTTTATTCTTCCCCAAACATCAGCAATTTATTTCCAGTTTCTTGGGCAATAAGCAGAATTATACTTCTAGGAAAATATAATAACTTTTTACCCTTCTGAAACCAAGGTTTGACCTTGGGACTGTTTGGACAACATCTTGTAATCTTAGTGAATTAGCAGAGTTGTCTTTCTAGTAGTCTATATCAGTCAGGTTTATGAGAAATAGTTCTGCAATCACTCCCTCAACTTATAGTTCAGGAAGGAGATGTTCAAGTGGCAGTGCTACTTTCAAGTCTGTCTCATGCTGTTTCTCATGTTTGGCACAGATAAGTTCAGGCATGCACTTAGAAGTATGTTAATGTGAATAAAAACTGGGAGAGTGGATTCCTAAACATTAACATTCCCCAAAAACACAACATATCTGCTTTGGGGTTTTTTTGCAGGTTTTGCTGTGTTTGATCATGAAGTTTAGACTTGCAGAAGGGATGTGGAATGACACCAGCCTGAGGTCAAGAAGTGCAGCACCACATTTTATGTGTGTTTGTTGCTAAATTTTTTAACAGTCAGGCACTATGATTCCACAAATCTTATATCTGTTATAAATGAGCTGTCTCCCCTGTCTTCTAGCATCAGCTTCAACACCTTCAGTAACATCAGCTTCCACACTGCCTCAGAATGGCACCACCTGCCTAACTGCCTGTCTCATCACTTTAGTCTCCTTTCTGACATTATTAGCCTTATTATATCTCTGACTTCTAAAGGTGGCCACCTGAGGCTTGTTCTCCTTTCAGATAGTTTAAAAGCACTGGGAACAGAACCTCTGGGTGCAAGACATCAGGTAAATTCATGTAATTAGTTCATTGTAGTGGTTAAATAAAAGTGTCTGTGCATGCTACAAAGCTTTTAAGATTGTTGCTGTAGAATGGAAGCTTGAGTAGACTGCAAGACAAGAACATTTTATGGGATACTTCCACCCTACTTCCACATTTTCATTATTTCTACATGCCAGTGGTTCTCAGACCATCTGAAAAGTCAAGTGCAATTTCACACATGCAGATTTGATGTACCTGTGTGGTTGCACTGACTCTAACTCACGGATGAAAACCAAAACATTCTTGAGTTGCAGGCAGTAGCTCTGCTACATTATGCTAAAGAAGCATTCTTATGGTCCTGACAGATATGTAAGGGTCTCACCCTGCTACAAATAATTTGGGTTTGTGATTTACACCTCCTTTCATGCTTTTATCTTTCTTCTTCTTTTTTGCATGACTAAAATGAACATATGGAATGTATCAAAGAGAATTGACCTTGCCAAACTTATAATTTACTGTCTTAGAGCAAGTTTTCTTAGAGCAAATGATGCTTTCTCAGTGTAACAATGAAAAAACCTTTCCTACTTTAGCATCCTATTTTTTTTTGCTTCACAGTGCTGCTGTTGACATCTACAGGGCAAGAACAGGAGTAACCAAGGAACTGTAATCACTGTCTCTCCATAGGTGCTTTTTACATTGTCCTTGTCATGAGGCCTCTAATCTCTTTCTAAAGAATGGACCTAAAGTTTCCTTGGCCTTTGTAGCTATTCCTTATTGATAATAGTTTGCCTATTTTTTGACAACTCATTTTTTATAGTCTTATTTTGTATAAAATTCCCAGTTGACTTAATTGTAATTTATATATTTCCACATTTAATTTTTTTTAGATCATATCTAGAAATGTTGTGGTTTTTTCACAAGTCACATACTCAGTTTTCTCCATTTTATCTGAGAACTTTCCCCTAGTCAATTATAGGCCAATTCTAGGACATTGTGATCTAAGCCCTACACCAAAGCACAATATCTGCTTCAAATCTAACTTATTATCCCTGTCATCTTGTGTTCACTCTATCCTGAAACATAGTATCACAATAATCCTGAGCAGCCTAACTGAACTCTGAAGATACCCTTGCTTTGAGTGAGAGGCTGGGCTCGACAGATCTCCACTGGTCCCTTCCAACCCATCTTTTTCATATTACAGGCAGTCAGAGAAAACAGCCTCTAACTGGGCAGAACATGTGTCTAAAGTATAAACCAACTTTTGAATAAGTCAAATGTATTTGTGCTTTGCTTTCAGAGTCCCTTTGGGTGGGCAAAGTTGGGAGCATTTACGATATGAAGTCGTGTGGAGCCTAACAACCATAGGCCATCTGATAAATAAGGAAAGAGTCATCATGCATTTTTTTTTTTGTTTTGAATCAGTGCTGTGACTGTGAGATAGATGAAATACAGTTTTGGGAACTCCTGAAACCAATTATGGTATGCAGTTGCAACATTACATCCTCAGATGTGCCCAATTTGCTCTTACGGCTGAAAGTGAGGAGGTAGCTAAGAAAATAATGCGTATATACATATGAACATAATATTTATTGGCAATAGCAGAAATTGTGACACTAGGTAATAAAATAAAAGGCATAACTGATAAAAAAAATGCCAGGAAGAACAAAAAACTGTGAAACACCTCTTTATTAGGAAGAGTCCAGTAAAAGGTAGTGCAAACATCTGAGCAACAAGAAGGGTCATGTAGGAAGAAGATTGCTGGTAAATGTTTGTCTGTTGGATTTGAACAGATCCAGCAATGTGTTTTCTTGATTGAGTGCAACAGCATGGTATGACTGTGTGGATAGCTAGACCCAGACTTTGGTCAAGATGCAGTTTCCCAACCAGAATGAGAGAGTGCAAAATGGGTTAGCACACAGCACTGAACCAAAACCATTATACCTCATGTTGATAATGATGAGTGTTTGGGCTCTATCTTGTGTGTGATATTTTTCAAACTTTAATTTCAAAGCAGATTTTTTGCTCATTTTCTGTCATCCAGTCCTTTCCAGCTCATCTTGTGCTGCTGATATTCTATCTGAGGCTTGAAGACAGGTTGAGAGAGCAGGTGTTGTTCAGCCTGGAGAAGAGAAGGCTCTGGGGAGGCCTTAATACAGGCTTCCAGTAATTAAAGATGGCTTGCAAAAGAGATGGAGAATGGCTTTTTACACAGGCAGATAGTGATGAGACAAGGAGGAACCATTTAAAACAAAAAGAGGAGAGCTTTAAATTAGATGCTAGGAGGAGTTTCTTTGCTGAGATGGTGAGATACTGGCACAGGTTGGCCAAAGAAGCTGTGGATGCCTCATCCCTGGTAGCAAACACAAGGGCAAGTTGGATAGGACTTTGAGCAACCAGGTCAAGTGGAAGGTGCCCCTGCTTAGAGCAGCAGGCATGGAAATATATGATCTTTAAGGTCCGTTCCAAACCAAACTCTTCTGTGATACCAGGATACTAAGGAGTTACAACGGGATACTTGCTCACAGCATGACAGCTCTCTAAAAACTTTCTAGAATTGGCATAAGCACTAAAATCCTGACAGGTAACTATTTTATTGCCTGTCTTCCTCTGGCCTTACCTTGGAAAATTTCTTATGTCATGTTTTTCCAGACATGTCTTGTCAGGCAAATGAATAGTTAGGATTTGTCCTTACCTTGTACTCCCAAATAGATCATGTTCTTTTATCATTTTTAGAAAGATTTGTTCAGAAAGAGATGTTATCTATAAAGGAAAGAATTGCATCCTCAATTTCATGTGGCATGTCCTAAAACCACTAGTTTGCTGCTTTCTATCAACTGGCAGGTGAGAAATGTAAAATCACTGTTGCAGATGAGAGGTTGATACCTTCAGTGACCTGCCCTAATCTCTTGTTTTACCTTTGGTGCAAGGAGAACACACCAGAATTTATTTCTATTCTTGCATGCTCCCACCATTTTTTCTCTGTTCTTTCTGCCCACTCGTGCAAAACCACTGTGCACCATACGGATGACAACTGAGTTGTCACTGAACATAACACATCACAGGTTTTATGGGCTGTGCTCCATTTCACACTGGTGAAGAGCACAGAAAACCAGGTTTATTTATACTTACTTGTATAGAGAGCCAAGAGACTCACTTTACAAGCAGGTGGGCTTGCTGCGAGGAATAAATGATGTTTTGATAGCTCTTTGCACAATAAAATCTCTTGTCTGCTGCAAACTCTATCCCCTTTGTATGCATAGGTCCAGGTCAAGACTGTGGATGGTCACTTAAGTGCCCCATAAACCTGCCCAGAATTTTTCATCCTGAGTTTTATATGGGATGTACTAAGAAGAGTTTTGCATGAGTGAGGCCCATATATACAAGTCCTCCATGCTTTATTAAAGTTTTTCTTTCTTTAAATAACAGAGTTCTGTGGTAGAGAAAAAAAAAAGCCAAACTCACAAAAAAAATAGCAGTTTACAAAAAGCCTCATTTTAACCATAAAGACCACAAATATCAGGCATTGCCTAAAACTACTCATGTACATCTGATGTCTTACATTGATAATTACAAGGTGTTCTGGCAGAACAAGTACTAATTTTTTACCACTTAATTCCTCAACTAGGGTTTAACCAGAACAAAAATGACTTCTTTGTGTAACTTAGGTGAGCAGATGTTTCACTATTTTTGACAAGGAGATCTTGACAGTTTTACATATAGGGCTGGCTGATGCTTAGCTGTCTCATTACCTCTTAAATGAGCTTGATCCTAACTGTGAATTTCAGATATATAACATAGCATAAACTACAGAAATGGCATGACTATGAGCAAAAAGACATCTTTTTTCTCTTGGGAACATCTTGCATTGCCATTTTTCTAACAAGCCTGAAGATCCAGTAGAAGCACTTAATTAACAGGGAGAAAAAGCAATGTTAGTACTCAAGTTTTAATCCATTTCCAAGGAGTTCCTCTCTGCAGCTATTTTCAGAAAGCTCAGGGAGTGTCCTCTTTGCAATAAAGGATGCAGCTATAATACATTGCCATTGAAAACAGATTTGAATCAGTGATTCTCAGATATTCTCTTATTCAGTAATATGCACATATGTATGTTAAAACTGTGACTTTTGAGAATGGATAGAAAGCATAAGCATGACAGAAGAGAGATTTCAAAGAGCAAGTCCATATGTTTCGTTAAAGGTACTCTTTTTGGTGGTGGAGAAAAAATGTTATTGCTTGCCTTTACTGACATAAAATCTGCTGTGAAAATGAAAAGTAAATCTTTTTCTGCCCACAGGCAGGAATAGCTACTGAGTCAGGGGATGTTTCTTTCAGGGATATTGAGTATTTTCTGGTGGGATTAATTTTTTTCTACAAAAGAGAAAAGATCAAAGCTCTGTCTTAAATATAGGTGAAGTCTGTCTCAGCAAGAAGATACAAAGTGTACTAATGCACAGTGTCCCTAGCATGCAATACAGTGCAGATGTATTCATAATCTGATACAATCCACAGTTAAACTGGTAAATCTGCTTTCACTGATTGAAGTTAGTTGGACCTGGAGAAATGGCAGAAGTGCTTTTCAGCACACAGCTTGTCCCACTGGCTGCCCACCCAAGGAGGCAGGAATACTGAGTGCCTTACATCTGCACTGGGAGAGAACTGTAGCTTTATTTGGGTCGGAGTAGGAAGATGTGTTGGACCATCATCCTCTAGCTCTGTTAGAACATCTGATATTGATGCAGAATGAATGCATAGAAAGAAATTTTCCCTCACTATAGTCATGCCTGAGGCATTGCAGCTAAGTAAAATATTTCTCCGACAGATTTATTTGCTTCAGAGCAGTTCTGCAAAGAGGAGCGCTAAGGCACGTGCCATGTCCCATGAGAAAAGTTTACCATTTTTGGTATCTGTCCCTCTATGATGTCAGGCAAGCACATCATGCTGCTGTCACAGCACATACTTCATTTGTCTGTCCAGATAGCAGAGATGGCGCGTTCCTGTGGGTCTTGTTTCATGGCATGTTCTGCAATGCCATGACAGAGATGAGCAATGGGCTGCTTGCCAAGCTGACCTCAGGCCAGACAGCTGAACATGCCAACATGGGCACCAACATGCAAAAATGCTTCTCGTGCTCCTAACCAATCCCAGAAAGAGACCAGAAGCTAACACCCAGAAATACATTGGATTATTTTGATTTTTGGAAAACCAATGGCAAAAAACTGTGAATAAGAACTTAAAAAATCTGCAAAGAAATCTCTCATCACTAATCAGATAATCAGGCATTTGTTCTATATAAATATTTTATGCATCAGCACATGCACACATATATCTACACAAGTATGATAAATACAAAAAATATACACTGAATTACAGGTGAACATTGACAAAGAGTTAAGAATGTATCATAGTGAAAGCATGCTTCCAGAAATCTGGACATTTGGTTGTTTTTAACGTTAATGTGTAGTGAGAGTCAAGAAAAATGAAATGGCAGGTTCAGTTTCAAAACTGGCCAGATTTGCAAAAGGCAGTATTGCAAGCACAAATAAATTTTAAAAGGATATACAGTAATTGTGCAACAGCCATAGTGTAACACCTATGTACACGTTTTGGAATCATTAGGGTGTTTTCCCTTAGCAAGACACATAGAATAACTTATTGTTATAACACATACTAACGTTAATGCTTTTTTCCTGAATACATTTGAAAATAGTTACTTGTGGTTCTCTATGTTCATTTTAGCAGCCTCATCTTGGCCTCAGGTTGTCACCAGGTCTTGATGGTCTGCAGATGCTTGTACCCCTAAACTGCAATAGCTTGAAGTGCTACCAGACCACAGATCTTCTAGCGCTCTACAGATGGAGGTATGATCTGCTGCCAGTTTTCCTCTAATATTCAGTTTCTCCTCTGCTATACTTTCAGGGCCTCTTGAACACAATTTTTTACTTAAATTTTAAGGCAAGTAAGGGTCTATATAGTGTGCTTTTCTACCTAACCCAGATCACAGCTTTTACCTAACAATTTTTGTACCAGACTCATAACCTTTGTGCTGCAGCATCTCTCTGGGAGAGACAATCTTGATTTCAAAATGTCAAATGATATGCAATTATTTGCTGAGCACTATCATGAGTATGATATAAAATGTGAAATGAACCCTGCTCTTTTACGCAGGAAACTTGGCATATCTTTGGATCAGATTGTAACAATCTATTTCTGTATCTGAAAAATCCAAGGGAAACAACTGGATTGATCAAGCTAGAGCACAAGAATTGGAGAAACAGACTGTGCACAAGATGCTATTTTTTGCTGTCAGTTCCAGGGCCCTAGAAATGGTTGCATGTATAAACACGTCTGCTTGTCATAGATCACTCCTGTGTAATGAGGCAAGCAGCACATGGTGCTGTAGAAATTTAAAATGTGCCAAGATGAAGGAACTGGCACCAACACACAAGCACAAAACTAGTCATGCAGAAGATTACCAAACAATGCTAACTGGAAACTTAAATATGAATCCTTTTTATAAAAAAAAAAAAAAAAATCTGTTTTCTGCTTACTCCATTGTAGCCATGGGCTATTTTATAAACAAATTTATCACAATTATAGGAAGTGCTGATGGTAGAAGTAATTCCTAAGGGCAGGCTCTTTATACAGGGACTAGATTTATATGCAGAACAAGGCAGCTTCTATCAGAAACAGAATTCGAAAATTTGGTAGTAATAACAATAATAATGCAATAAAAACAGGCAGGTTTGGTAAACTCTCTTATTTGATATTTGAGATAAACTCCATGTGATGTCTCCATGTCTGAAGATGTGAGTAGTGATTTTCCTGTTCCACAAATGATTTGTAAGGGTTCTAAACAAGCAACCAATGCCACTGTACAAAATGTAGAGTTAAAGGAATAGGCAGCTTGCACAAAATTTGAGCTCATCTTCTCAGAAAATGAATGAGGAAAAGCACACTTTCTCCCTTAAGACACTCATGCTGAAGTTCTTCTTCCCTTCAGATTCACTTGTCCTTCTAAAATCTCATTTTCCCTGCTTTTGCAACTCTGTAATTTCAAACATGAACTCCTTCTGTCCCGACATCCCATTTCCCTACCTCTAGACAACAGAGTTGCTACTGAATGTGTTACTCTCCTCCTCCAGCCAGAGTGCAAGACAGACCTTCCTTGCCTTGTCCCATGCAAGTGGGACAGGCCCACAGCAGAGGAAACGCATTGTCCGAGGTTTCTCATGGCCTTGGACTGCTGGCTGCTAATTCCATAAGACCAAAAATGTCACAAAACTTTTCTTATCTCTTCCTAGAGAAATTACATACTTGACTGTGTTGGACATTCAATCACTGAAATTTAAATCGTGTTTTAGAGATATTTTTTCCCCTTCCAATTTGCTATGCTCAGAGAAGAGATAATTCAGGGTTCTGGATATATAATCTCTGGGGAAATTCTTGAAGGCTTTTATAGGATTTTATTCGACCATTGATTTTTAAAGAGCTGGTTATCCTCAAGAGATTGTTGCTAAAGTCAAATAAGAGGTCACTTGGTTTGTTCAGCCTGGAGGAGACTGAGGGGAGACCTCACTGCAGTTACAATTTCCTCTTGAGGGGAAGAGGAGGGGCAGGCACTGATCTCGTCTCTGTGGTGAACAGTGACAGGACCCAAGGGTATGGCCTAAAGTTGTGTCAGGGGAGGTTTAGGTTGTATATCAGGAAAACTTTCTTCACCCAGAGGGTGTTTGGGCACTGAAAACAGGCTCCCCGGGGAAGTAGTCTCAGTACTGAGCATGACAGAGCTTGAGAAGCATTTGGACAATGCTCTCAACTACATGCTGTGACTCCTGGGGACATCCTGTGCAGGGCCAGGAGTTAGACTCGGTGATCTGTGTGGGTTCCGTCCAACTCAGAATACTCTATGAGTCTATGTCAAGTAGCTATGGTGACTTAAAGGAAACTAAAATCTGCAAAGCACAGTGTTTCCAAAGATATTCTATTTAATAAGGTTCTTATTTAGGCTCTTTCTCTTCACTCTGTTCTAAAGCCGTGCAGAAATATATGTTGTGTGCTGTCAAAAGGTGTTTCCCGGAGTGAACATTTCACATTTATCTGGAGCTGATAAATAATCTCCCATAATTGCCTGACTACTTTGCAGCCAAGGATCACATATGTGTGCATATACGCATATGTACATTTGCACGAACTTATGCAAGGCTGCAGGATCACTGCATGTGTTTAATATCTTATCACTCAGCATGTCTGCAGCTTCATAATTTATAAGCTTTGTATAAATTTTCTAACCCCTAAACAATCACTCCAGATCAGTGCAGAGATGGGGTGTTTCGTTCATCTGGATTCTTTAAACACACATTTATTGCCCTTAATATTGCTAGTGTAGATTTTAGCTAAGCCTGGAAATTTTCGAGCTATTTCATGACAGGGCGTTATACATCAGGAAAATGGAGAAAAGCAGTTTTATGTGGATTTTATTGCTCTGTAGGTGCAGGCTCGGGTATTAGTGCCTCGTTGATGCAGTTTTGGGGAAGACGATTTAGCTTTCAACAGTGACCCCTTCTGGTGCGCGCAGGGAGAGTCACCATGCGGCACAGATCGCCCCGACACTGACATTTCTAATATAAAATACTTCGCTTATTAAAATTATTACTTTTCAGTCGTCTTTTTGAGGAGCATAAATGGAAAAAAAGAGTCTGACATAAAGGCCTCACTTCCCTTCTGACCTTATGTTACTAAGACATCTCTGAGCACTCTTGATTTTTTCTTTTTTTTAACATGAAATGTCATTTAACCAAGATCAATGCCTCTTAGCAGAGCTGCATTACTTAGAGAACAGGAATCGATGTTCAGTCCGGTGCTAAATATAGAAAAGACTGTAAGTAGGGGTCTAGGGCAATAACACCTGTCCAACAACTAATTTTCTTTCTGAGGGTGAAATACTAGAATTTTCATTCTTGCAAATGCATTCCTCCCTTCCTCTCCTTTGCTTCTTTCTTTCTGAAGAGTCCTAATGCCATTTCAGATTTGCCTTTCAAGACCATTTGACTGTAATGATCAGTGCTGTAGAGCTTTTAGTCTCTACTCTGGCTTTGAAACAGTCTTCATTAATTTATCAGGCAGGGGCCTCTACATTTTATTCAGAAAGGTTATAATCCCAGTACTACAATGAAGCTTCAAATACATATAATATACAAGATAGTCAGAAATAAAAATACTGAGCAGATTCATACTTGCTATGGTCTTCATTTTTGCAGACTGACAGATTGTCTACTATGCATGTCACCATTTCATTTCACTGGATAACTCTCTAAAATTTGTGCCTTTCCATATGAAAAAATTGTTGCTTCTCCTGGACTGGCACAAGAAATTCTGTCACATTCCTCTGTGAAGTGACAATATTTCCTCATCAGTCCTGATTTGCTTCCTCAGTGTTCTTCTAGCATTTTGTTCCATTTTTTCTAGTTTGAGTGGGGTTTTTTTGGCAAGGGGTGGAGAGGCTGATCTAATTAGATGTGGTTCCACTGAGAACACTTTACAGCTTGTGATATTGTAGAGCTTCTTTTTAGTTCTACACACTGCAAAACACTTGAAAAATCATAAAACCTACCAGGAGCTGCAACCAATTTAGTTATTCCCCTGCCCTGAAGCTGAAGCAGCACCACCACAGTCACTAAATCCAGGTAGACATCCAACTTGCTTCCACAGACCTATAGGGAAGAGCCCACCACCCCCAGGATGGTTTCTTCTGGGGCTTGGATAACACCCTTAACTACTCTCGACTTCCAAGCAGATTCTCCCTTACTGTTATTTAACACTGCTACGCTGTCAGTTTGCCCTTCATGGATGCAGAAAAGGGGCATCTACCTTTTAAGTGATTTGAGTTCTTGTGTCTCAGATGACTGTAGCTGCCTCATAGTCATGACTGCATCTCAGGCTTGATCACAGGGAAACACCCCTGGATGGGAGACAGAGAGCCAGCTAGCAAAGCACATGTGAGACACATGAGCAATCCAGCAGAGGGATGGGTGGAATTGATAACTCCTGCTGAAGTGAGTTGGTCCTTACAGAAAGAGCTATGATAGTCCTTCCCTAATAAGAATCATCCTTCATTTCACATGAAGGATGAATGTTTGTCACCCTCCTTGAACTCTGCTTTTTTTCATATTTTGGTCTCTGACTCTCCTAAGTTGTACATTTTCCCACTTGCTTCTTTTCCCACTTTCCTGTTGTGGATATCAGACCCTGTCTCTGAGGTCTGCAAGGTTGCTCTTTGCTGACAGCTATCAGCAAAGGCTAGAAGCCCAGACAAGTGATTTCAGTGGGAGCTGAAAGGTATTGCACCTTTTTGGGAGGCCAGGATAGGCCAGGAAGCAATGAGCGGTGAGGATAATCCAGATGGGATAGATCCTTTAACGGAGGCAGGGGAGAAAGAAGCTAATGGGGAACGCTGTAACTGCCTGTAACAGAAGGTGTTTCCATGGCTGAGACTAAGATGAGACAGGAGAACTGGGAGAGCTATGACTGGGCCAGAAAATCTGAAATTATGCTCCTTGAGACAAGTGATAGGAGTAGATGGAACACAAGGGGAAAGGCAGAGCTGCTGATCCTCCTCACTGAAACCCCATCAGACTGGCTTACTGTAAACTATTGTAAACTGGCGGTTCATGGCTTACTGATTGCATTCACTGTGGAAAAGAGAGTATGAAGATCAGGATTACTTGCTCTCTGTTTCTCAGCTACTGTAGGATTACCTTTTACCCAGACTCTTTCAGGATCTAATTCCTCTGCTGGGAAAGAGGAAGAGCAGCATCTCCTGAGGATCCTGTTAAAAACATTCAGTTGCTTCCAAAGACTATTGCACAGTTTTCTCATGCACGATAGACCCTCACAGCCTCTTTGCCATCCACTGAAGTTTATTTCAAGACAAAAAGCATGTGGCATGGATGGTCTTTACCATATTTAATACTGGTAAATCCTCTGATGTGTATTCTTTTTAATATCAGTAGGCCATGTAACTCTGCCACAATCTTCCCAAACGGTGAGGTATGCTGAGGTTGGGAAAGAATGGCAATGCTCCTTGTAGCATTATTGATGATGCTTATAGTACCTCCAGAGCACCAAGAGCACTGCTTCAAAGTGTCCTTTCTTGGCTTCTAGACTTCAGATCTCATTATTTTTCACGGCTTTCTTTCAAAAGGGCAGTCAAACAATTTATTTAAAAAAAAATCTATAAGGCAGAAGAACAGTTTGAATACAATTAAATAATACAAAATAAAAATTACTTGTAACATTTTTCCTGGGTTTTATTGCTAGGTATATGAAGATTTCCTTGTTCTGCTTGCTTATCAAAGTCACTGCATTAGACTATGGAGCATAAAAATTTTTAATGGAAAACCCCTAAAGAACAATCACTGCCAGAGCATTTTTGTACTCAAGTATACTCACAAGAAAATATATTAAAATGGGTGAACCTATACATGAAAATTTGGTTCCAGAGTTACCTTTCCAAGTTCTCTGACAGTGACTAAAAGATACACAAAAATTAAAAAGCAAGCAGCACTAATACTGTACAGATTTTTTTTTCACTCTTACATTTCAGTGCCCGATTCTGCAGTATACAGAGCCCAGAAGGCACAGGTACCCAGATGACCACAACATCTGGAAGGTGAAGGTGAGCTGCAAATGTGAAAAAAATGCTTCTTTGAAGTACAGACTACAAAACTTCTAGTGCCCAGTTCCAGAAACACTCAACTAAATGAGGGCTGAAACACAGGTGACATGATAAAAATTATTTCACCAGCACCCTGACACTCTTCCCAGTACAAAGTAAACACTTATGCAGTGAATAGGTGGAGAGGTGTTTCCACTTACATGAACCCTTCCAAAGGAGCCTCATGTTTAAGACATTACAAGTTAAGATCTCCCCTTTTTGAGTTTTTGCTATTATAGATGTATTATCGTTCTTGGTCTTTGATTCTTTATTCTGCATCAGTCTGCATCAGAACACAGCAAACCTGTCAAGAATCTTTCAAGCTGGCTGACCAGTCAATGGCAGCCAGCAATTTCACAAATGAATCTGTTTAATCAAGGTACCTAAGGTGAAGAAGGTACTTACAGAGCTTTGCAGGAGAGGGAGACTGACTTGTCACAGCTGTATTATTCTTAAATTGATAAGAGCAGAGTAACTTGGGTCAAGGAGGAAAATCATTGAACAATAAGTCACTGAAGTACTATGCTGAATCAGGTTTTAAGTGTGTACTCAGACACAATGGAAATTGTCCATCAACTGAAGTTTAGGCAGAATGGAAAACTTTCAAAGTTTGTCACATTCTTAACTGATATCCTGAGGAGCCATCTGCTGGTTCAGTGCTTAAGACCTGGTCTGCAAGCTGCCATGTTTCCTACATTCCCACATAAAAATTTTTTATCCATGTTTAAAGCATTCAGGGTCAGTTTTTTCCCCTCAACAAAAGGTATCTGAAAACATTACTAATATTTTTCCTCCCTTAATAGTGTAGTTGTCGGTGTCATTGCAAAATAGCATGTTTCTTTCTTATGACCCGCATGCAGTCAGTCTTCTGAACATTCTAAAAAGCTCTCTCTCCCCACACCTGCCTGACATCAGCACTCCAGAGTGCACACAACCGTGGGTCCCTGAGGCGTTGCATCTGCACCCTGACACTGCTTCACCAAGTCTCATCCGCTCCACTCCCATCACCTTGTGCAGCCTGGCAGGGGACACAGTACAAACTGATAGCATAGTAGCCATTCCATGGAAATTATTTCAGATTTAATTGGATGTGTATGTAAGACTGAACCCACCTGCCTCCCTGTATAAAACCAAGAAGTCTTGGACAGAACTATGCCAGGATTTGTAACGAGAAACCATGCTGCTCTTTGACAAATACTGTGACCCTCTGTCACATGGAGCCCTTCAGAGGAGGGCTGCTCCTTCCAAAAAGTCTGAAAGAGTGTTGTCAAATCCATTATTTTAGAAGCCATAGTTTTCTTGCACTATTTGTCCATGCATTTTCATCTTCATAGCTCTCCCTTGCACTTTTATAACTTGTACTAACACTTTCTAAGCCTGGTGGTGGAGACCTAACTTAATGCCACAGAACTAATAAGCTCAGCTTGTCTCAACTGCCAAAAAAATGGCTTCAAAAAAAGGATGTGATATTCTCTGAATATAACACAGAAAACAGTAGGGAAGGATAAGGACAATTTAACTAATGGATGATAATGCAAATTACTATGACAGTCTGTTTGCAGACTTATGAAAATCATCCTGATAGATCCTCATAATTCCTTCCCTTTTGGAAGGATTTCTTTGTCAGCATAGTGTAACAAATCATACCCCCTCCTTTTATTTCTTTTTTCTCAAATGGAAGATTACAGTACTCTATGCAGTTTTGTAGCAGGTGGCCAATGCAGCAAATGAACAACTGCAGAATTAAGACAATGATTAATCCGAGTCATTTTGCAAATCAGATGTGTAGATCATTTTAACCCATGAAATTTTGTAACAGACTTAAGTGGCCAGTGCTTATTATACCACTGCTGTTGTGCCCCTGGGAAGCCATACTGCCCTTGTGCTTCATACCAAAACCTTAGCATGACAGAGAACTACAGGCCAGGTAACCTAGAGGGAAATAAACTCCAGAATAACTCACAGGAAGAAGACAACAGCTGTTTATGATGGCTCTCATTGCCCCCCTGTAAATATAGGATGGAGCTTGGTTTGCAGAGAGAGTGAATCAAGCTGGGTGCTGTCTGCAGTGGCCCTGATGGTCCACCTTTCCCTGGTGAAGGTTGCTCATTTGTCATTCTGCCAACTCAGTTCCCCTTTTTCATGTGATATTCCAAGCATCACATTTCTCCCTCAAATCTTACAGTGTTTAAAAAATACTGTGTTGCTCATATAACTGCCCATAAACCACTATCGCTGTCAAACAATCAAAAACTTCTGAGTACTTTTTAAATCACTCAATCACCGCAGGATTGAAGAGAGAAAGTGCTTTATTTATATCTGAACTGAGCAGCCACCCTCACATAAATGGTACCATACACAGGAACTCCAGTTGTGGCTAACATCTGATGCCACCGAGCCCTCCTTTGGGCAACAGGGTGGCTTGGCCAGGACCACACTGGAAATGAGCAAAGGGCAGTTCCTGGATCTCTGCAGGGCACCAGGGCACATTCACTGCTTTCTGTGGTCATGATGAGGGTGACTCCTGGGCTTATCACCCAGGATGTTACACAGAAACAGCCAACATTAAGAACACAACCATAGATTTACCTACACATCTACAATATGTGTCTCAGACGAGAGAAATGGCACCCTCCTGCTAAGCAAGAACAGTAAGTGCTGAAAAAACAAACCACGTCACTGCTAACTCAGAATAGTCCTTTAAACAAATAAAATCTAACTTCTCCATTAATGTCTAATTGTTGTACAAGAATTTGTCTTCTTTTTGTATTGTTTCTCTGCAAAAGTCCCCTATCCTTACTTGTTTGCTGATTTTTTTCTACAGATGATATAGTAATACCTAATTTACATGTAGATTAAATACTACCTTGAAGCTTATTTACCCCTTGATGAGGAAAACCAGCAGAACACCATCTGGATACATAGGTTTCATTAAGACTGTTTGGAGGTTTAGTTTGGCTAGGTTGGTATTACAAACAGGACTTTGGAAAACTGATGTTTCCATATCTGTTCAGGTACAAAGCACTATTTCAGGCACCAGCCAACAGTTCTTAGTACTTTGGAGTTTAAAAACTGTGAGGCTTTCTGTGGTTATCAAAAATAACTCAGTTTGTTCTTAATTAATGCCTCATTAGCTTCAGTATGTATTACAAAACTTTCCTCTCTCTCTCAGCTTCAGACTGAGGAAGGGGTTGATCAACAGTTAACCCATGTAAGCATGAATTAACTATTGAGAGACAGCAAATGTTAACCATAAAACCTGAGAAGCAGGATTTGCCTTAATCTTGTCAAGATAAGATTTTCTCTTGAAAACCAGTACAGAAACGACTGAATCATCCAACAAAGGACTGTGCATGCTCCAGAAAGAAAGGAAAAAAGTGCATTGTGATGAAGACTACTAATTTCATCAGAAAAACCCCTGAGGAAGAAGAGGAGCCTTCCTCAATCTGACCTCCAGGGCACACAGCACATGCATGGCACGTATGCTAATGATATTAATAACTTCCAAGAAGTAATTTGTATAACCACTCCAATCCCAAGGAATGTGATGAATATTCATAAATTTTACCCATAATGCTGGGCTGTATGGAGAGCTGTGTGTGTGTGTTTGGAGGAGCAATCCCCCATACACCCAGTGCCAAATAAAGCAAATATCTGCTTTTCTGACTGTCTCTATAGTGTCTCTTGCTCCACTTAGGGGTGATTCAAGACACTGTTAGCCTGATGTGCGTTCAGACCTGACAGCATGAAAACAGCCCACCCCTACCTCCCTCTTTCTCTTCCTCAGCTGTGCCTCCCAACACTAAATTAAAAAAAAAAATTCCCTTTTCCATTAGTTTTTTAAGAAAATTAGTAAACTTTAATGTATTGATTTACAGACATCTTCATATTTTCTGCCAGACATTAGGCTTCATTCTTACAGAAAATTATGTATCTTTTATCAACTCTGACTGGTTTTGTTCAACTTAACAAGAATAATAAAGGGAACAATTGCTGAGAATGAAAGCAGAACATATAGTGTTCCTAAGCCTACTAATTTTCTTTATGCTCCACATATTATTGGAACTTTGTAATAAGCTGAAATATGTCTTCACTGATGTTTTTTTCTGTCTTTTCTTAGAAGAGGATGATGCATATTTTCTCATTCTGAAGAATGTTGCAAGCATAGCATAAACTGCCTTTGTAAATGCACTTCAGGTTGTCAGTGTGCTGTCATACATGGCTCTGATGGAAAGGTGAGCTTGAGACCCTGACTGGGGCACGTGGCAGCACCCTACTCCTGACAAGGGCCAGCCCTGCCATCCCCAAGTGCCAGCACCCTCATCACATACTGGCTGATATTAGTGACATTAAGAGATTGTGCTCAGTTTTAGTACACAGGTGAAGTGAATGCCAGTGGACCTCTAGCTAGCTGTTATCATTCCTCTGTAAGTTTAGGTCTAGACTGCAACAGCTAGTGAAAGGAGGGTACTCATACCTTCACAAAGAACAAGAACTCAGGCTGAAGACATTTGCATATCTGATTGCACCGAACTATAGCCATGGTTGAGCACCCACAGTTCAACAATCCAATGCTCATTTTTTAAATTAAGGGATACCTCCTTCACAGCTAAATCAGGAGCAGAACATTATGTTAAAAAGATTGGACAAGAAAATACATTCTGTCAACTAAAGTGGTATTTTTTAACTGTGTTGAAGAGGAGATATAACCTAAAACTTCATAAAAAACCAGCTTTATTTGTACATGTTCCTTGACAAGAAAGTCTTTAAAAAGGGTCATGTAATTGTGTCTCGGTTTTTGAGATAAAACTTCAGGAGGAAACACTGCAAAGTGAGTGTCTCCTCTGAAGGAAAAAGGGCCTCTCCTTTTCCTCCGTCAATGAGACAAATGGGTCACAAGAAGTGAAAGTGGGAAAAAGAAACCAAACTGTTTATTAACACCAAACAAAACAGGGTAGAACAGGATTAAATAAAACCTCTCAACATACAACAAATGCCCAGAGACAGGACAGACACACGGGCTCTGACCAGTTGGGGCCACCTCACGGGCCTGCTGGGGCCATCCGCAGGCTGCCCAGACTGGCGAGGACGGAAGGGAGGCAGTGAGGCAAGGGGAAGGGAAAAAGAACAAGAACAAAACCAAGAGGGCCTTTTCCCAGCTAGCTGTAACACAGCAGAAACCCAAAGAGCAGCACAGCACTCCGGGTCACTCCCTGCCAAGCCCCGCCGAGCCCCAGAGCCCCCGAGCCGCTGGGCTCAGCCGTTAAACTGCCCCGCACTCGGTGCCGTGGGCCCGGCCCCGGGTCCGTCCTAAAGGCACCGCGTCCTTGGGCACTGAGCGGAGGGTTAAGGAATAAAGTGGCTTCACAACATCACCCCGGGACAAGCTGGTCCTCCAGCACAGGCAAAATCATTGGTTTAGAGCATCCTTAAACCCCAAGGCATTGACTGATCCTGTAAGCTTGAACTACTCACTTGGAGTATTTCAACTCCAACAGCATCATTTGAAACCATTGGCATAAATCAAACAAGGAGAAAGAGGACATTAAAAGGCACATCAGCATCGAAAAATTACTTTGTAGAGGGTTCTTCACCCTCTACAGTGCTCCCAGAATGGCAGCACATAGAGCTTACTTTGTACCGATGGGATGACTGAAGGAGGATCACTTTTCTGGGAAATAGGAGTAAGGAATGCAGCCACATTCCTTCCCAGCTCTGAAGACATGGGAAGCAGCTCTCACTGATGTGCTCTCCTCCACATCTCAATTAGCAATAACCTTCTTTCTTGGCTTGTTTTGTTACCTATCACAGCCAACTTAGGCCTCTGAAAGATGCTCCCCCGCTTGCTGCTACGAAACACAGCAGAGAGGACAGGAAGCACATTAAACAGCTTTAGATTTTTTTAAAAATTGTGGTTGGTTGTTTGTTGTTAAGGTCCACAAACATTCCTGAGAAAAAGGCAAGTATTTAATGCAGAAGACAGAGTGCACAGTTGGCTATACCGTATTTTTCTTTCTTCATTGTAAAATTGAAGGTATAATAAAAAAATTGTACCTTGTCTCTTCAACACGGTGTTGAATTCTCAAGTTATATCTGGTTTCATTGCTAGTTTCATTAAAAAAATTACTGGTTTCATTTTTCTTTCCACTGAATATCTTTTAAATAGAAAATGTAACCCTTTCACTGCTATTCTTTCTTTATCCTGTTCAATTTGGCACACATGATATAATTTTTTAACACCATTCACTGTGGATCTGTTATGAGAGTGGTAAGGGAAACTTTCACTGTAGAATTTTTTGCTGCAGAAGTTTTTCTCTCAGCCATCTTATCTCTTTGATTTCAAAAGAAAGGACACCAGCTTTATTTTGAAATGGCTGCTGCCATTTATTGCTAGACATATACACACCCAATCCAAGAAAAAGTTCAGTTGGGTCAGCAAGCAAGATGGTTAGTGAGCTACTAACCCATAGCCTGTATGTGCAAGCAGTTAAGGAAGAGGGACTGTAAATAATGAAGCTGTGATTTCACTACAACTGCTGCTCAGTAGGGATAAAGGAAGCACTCTGATGCTGATCACTTAGAGACAGACTTGTATAGGCTGACTTGGGTGCCTATAGATGGAGTGAAGCAAACCCCTGGGGAATGACATGTAACTCTCCAGCCACCACCCTCACTCCTGAAAATCTTCTGCTTTCCATATAGAATTATTACTGTCTGCTTCATCCTGAAGCCTCCAGCTGACTGTGTAATGAAAATGTTTCACTACTGATGGAGCATGTTGTATAGATCAGACCATACTCTGTATGGTCTCTGTAGCCTTTCCTTAAATGGGTAATTTCTTTTTCCCCTGAGTAAATTAGGTATTAGTTTGTAACACAAAAACTCAGCTTTTTAAAAGGTATGGCCTAAAACTGCTGTTTTATTTCGACCTACTTGTCTCTGCAACCACTAGGGTACTTTTTCTAAAGACCTTTTTTCCTGTTGAGTGAGGAGACAAGAGTTACTAGCAACAGCTGCAAAAGCCTCTAAAAGGATGACTTTTGGTGTAACTTGGGTACTGAACTACTGTCGTCTTGGAAAATGTCTCCCTTAATGACATGCTTTGGCATCTGTTTTAATTTTAGTTGTGCTGACATAGCAGAGAGGATTTTGTTTCCCTTCATTTTTGTTTTCTCTAGGGAGTTTCCAGAGAATATATATAGCACCATAACCTTCTCTTACAACACCTGTGAGATGGATAACACTAGCAGCTCCTGTATTCTTTCTATACCTCTAGCCAGATCTATTAAGAAGACCTTTGTTTAGTCTTTGAGAAAGCAAAATATTTCTTTTTTTACTGCCATCCTGAGAAACTGGTTATTTCTCTGCACCATACTGTGTTACTGCCTTCATTCACATCACTCTGGAAAGCATCCATGTGTTTTTCTTCTATTATATTATGATACAAGAAGATTAAAGTTACATATTTGATTTAAGGTGATGTTTAGTTTCATATGTTGCTAATTCAGAGCATTTATGCCCAATTAGATACTCAGGAGGTCTTATCACTTAAAGTTCTTTCAACTGTCTTCAAAACAGTAATGTTCATTTTTTAGAACTAGCAAAAATTAAAACCTAAGTCACTGCAAGTCACATGAACTGTGAATCATAATCTCCATGACTGGAAGTTTCCAGATGTTCAGGTGCTGAGTTCTCCTTCAGAGCTTTCGGAAGGGAAAGGATGTGCATTTTCTAAATATAGAGAGGTCTGCACTAAAAAGAGACTGCAGTATAGGAATGGTACTGAAGAGCACTGGTATTCAGTGCCATGTCTTTGGTATGAATAAGCCATGCATCCAGATCTTGCCTGAATTAGCACACAACCAGTGCAACTACATAATGACAGTGTGACCTCATGGTATTTTGTCCACGTAAAATAGTATTTTAAAACCAATATCCAAGGATGACTGAATTGCATCTAATACCTTTTGAAAATCTAATCTTTTGAAAAATACAAAATTTCATCCGCATTTTGGGTTTTTTTATCTTTTAATTGTCTTAACTGTTTGGGAGAATATTGATCTGATCTTGGATGAGACATACCGCGCACTGATTTGCATGCACGTGTAGTTTTTGCATCCTCTTTCAGATGTCTGTCTTCCTTAGATATTTCAGTCATACCAAGGATTGAACATATGAGAACTATGCCGTACTTTTAGCTGGCCTCCCCACTTTCCTTCAAGAAATCTCAATATTAACAAAGCCAGGATTTGGCCTTAAGGCAGGCAAGGACCACCTCTCAATTACAGAGTACCTTTTCAAGAGCATTGCTCTTAAAGCCTCTTTTCTCCTATATGGACTGATGAGCACGAAGTCAAAGCAGCTTTCCTTATGACAAAATCAATAGGCATGTTCTATTACTCCTGTTGCAGAGAAAGATTAATCTCATTGTAGCCAAAGCAGAGGTTTGTGACATCTGGAAACCGAGTGTGCACTGTTTAGGGTATAACTAACATTAAATTGCCTTGAATCCAACATAAATGTGATTGAAAATGTAACCAATAGAAGCTCATAAGTATTTTGTGCCATTGTGATAGCCCAGACATACACAAAACATGTACATTTTATGTATGTTTCTGAGTAATGTGACCACCAGCAGGGGAAACAAGTACAGATACAGCAACACACAGGAAGCATCCAATCAAGAAAAAATTGATAAATACATAGACAGATACAAAAGAGAGAAATAGAAAAGGTTGCAGGGGGCAGGGCACCTTGATTCATTCAAATGAAAAATGACTGACCAGAATCAAGGTAAACAGTAAGAAAAGTAGATGAGATCCCTTTTTCAGGAGGCAGGCAAAGAGCATATTAACATCAGGCAGCAAGAAAAAGGACAGAGAAGGAAGAGGACAGGCCTGCACTATGACCAGACTTCACTTATGGAAGAGCTACTTAGCCTTATTGCCTCCACCTCCACAACCAAGACTACCAAGGACTTAGGCATCAGACTTCATGGCATCAGTTTCATAACACCACATACACAGCAGTGATTTGAGATATCTATGCTAAAGACAAATAGTTTGGCATACATAGTGAAGATGATTAATATTGTTTAAGTATTAGCCATTAGCACAAAATTAGTTGCTAATGAATGTATTTATTAAAGGCTTTTGGGGTTAAAATTGGCCTGCTTTATCAGTCTGCTAAAAACTCCAATCATAATGATCTCTAATTCCCTACATGTAAAAACATGTTTAGTTGCAAGATTATGCTCTTTTTGGCTGTAATGATCACAAAGTAAGAATATGAACAGTTCTCTTTTCTGCATGCTAGGGTAGTCAAATTAAATTTAACTTATCATTACTGTGAGGGTAGTGTGCCTGAATCTCATCAAGACATGTGCCTCCTACTCAGTGAAATTTATTAAGAGAGGTAATCCATATAGCAGTGCAAGCATTTAATGACCAGAAAGTGGAAAGCTGACCAAGGCTCATGGTATTACCACTGCAGTAACCAAACATATACAATTTTGGTGTTATCTGACTGCTGAAACATTGTTTGCAGGACATGTCCTTCTCTGGTGTAAGTGGCCAAGATCCCTGGCAGTCTGTCAGACCCAGATGAGACACTGATCTACATGAAAGTTAATGTCTTGCAGTTTGGTCACCTCTCAAATACTTGCTAGCAAAATGTACTCACTGAAAAGTCTAGCAACTAATTTTCTGTCTGCCATTTTTAAGGTGTCAATTCTTACATATCTGGTATGGAATCTCCTGCTGCTGTCAACATATATTCTATTTTTAATCAGCTCTCATTTTGCAAAATCACACTCTTTGGTATATTAGGAAATATGCCCATCTCACTGTCCTTCAGTAACTACAATTTCACCTCCTCTTCCCATTCCACTGTGGTTTGTCTGAAGACATTTTTCTTTTGGCTTCTGATCATAAACTTCAAACAGAAATAGAAGTGACTGATTACAGGAGCCTTGTGTTTAATCAGCAGTGCTGCCCATAAGCCCTAAGCATTTGACTTGCTTATTCTTTCGTCAGATGCCTTATCTTCTTCAAGATGACACCAGAAGGATATAATCCAGCTAGTCTGCATCAGATGCCATTGTTATTACATTTGTGTGCTGATGCTGTAACTGAAAGCCCTCTCTGCCTGAATGTTGGGCTTACCATTTTTGTGTATTTACCTTAAAAATTGCTCAAGTATGCCTCTAACACTGCATACAGCTGATGGCTTTTGTCATTTTCATTTTAAAAATCCAAAAATTAAAATTATACTCCACTAGGTATTAGGAAGTTGACAATATCTTAAAACACTTAATAATGCACTCAAGGTTCAATTAAAAGTACACCTGTGACGTAGGAGGCTAAAATAAAATGGTGTTTTTAAAAGATCCCAAAATAAGTTTTCTGTGGAGAATAGAACCAGTTAAGCAATAGTAGGCAAAAAAGAGATTGTTTGAGTTTATAAACTGATTATTTCTTCCTTGTTTAGACTAAAGGGCTGTGGTTGTCCCATTTCAAACTCCACTAGTGCAGTGAATTTTCAGTTCCTACAATAACATGTGAGTATATGTTCCATTAAGAATACACTTAGCATCTCTGATCATACATGGATCATAATTTCTGTGAGACTTGATAGGTGTTTGTGGATCTAAAACTTATGATTCTGAGAGACACTTGACATTTTATCTGGTCCTTGGTCTCAGTGGGAGATAAGGATTGATTAGGATTCCTGCCTACTGTCTTGCTAAAGCCTCCTCTGCTTTTTTGGACAATCCTGTGTAACGTAACGTGCAAAAGAAACCCTAGGCAACAACACTACATCATTTAAATCCCTAGGGATTCACGTATGTCCTTCATATCTCATCACATGCCAGTGTAGGCAACTGAGACCCTCCTAGATACTTCTTTTTCTGTTCCCAAGGATACCAGATATCGGCTACCACACCTGCTCTACTACCTACTACACTTTCTGGGGCTTACATACATTGCTAAGATGGCTCATTTTTTCAGTTTACAGGTTGACCGCACCACTCACCCAAATAAAATGCTTCTCTTTGTATATAGCTCATTTAAAAACATCCTTCAAACAAGCCAGATTTCAGTGAAAGGCAAAGTAGTGTCATAACTTCTAATAGCATCATTACAAATGTTCTTAATAAAGTAAGCAAGTGGAGCTCAGGCAGGAGGTTGTTAGGGCAGGTACTGAACACACATCATAATCATCCTTAGATTCCTTATGTTTCAGGCTGCAGGCATTACAGAAAATCTCCTGATGGAAGAGTTTCCTGCTCATAAGCAGTTTTATTAGTTTCTTAGGGCATGGAAATGTCCCGTGATTGAACCACAAGACCTCCACTCCATCTGCCTATGCAACTTCTGTCACATACTTCTTCCTCCCACCTGGGTGACTAAGGGTGATGCTTTTGCAGACTGAAGTGTCTCTACCTGTTAAGCAAAATATTTAAAATAGTTTACACACTGACAAAATGCTCAGCAGAAATATTTGAATGGTAAAATGAAAGTGGGTCATTACCAGATCTTGATTGAAACCAGAAATGACCGTAATAAGTCACTGCAGGGTGACATTATGCTTCATGTAGCTGATCTTCTCCACAGTCTTCAAGAAAGCTCAACAATTACCAAATGCAGAAAACAGCATAGTGTGGCTTCTTCATTTGTGCTCTGCACCTTTAGCATTGTACACAATTTTTACTATATAGCCTGCGATGGAACG
>JACBWW010000008.1:99614-142399 GCA_020086605.1 Lanius collurio | reverse complement strand
GAGGTGAGGCCGGCGCGGGGCTGGGGCGGCGGGGTGGTGTTATTGCCTGCCGGGAGCGGTATTGGCGGCCCTTCTGCTCTGCGGGGAAACGAGCCGGGCTCTCCCGCAGCTGCCTCCCCGCCGCCTTCCTCGGAGGTGCGGACCAGACGCGGACACCGCGACACGGGCCTGGTCCGGGCCGGGAGCGCGGAGGTGCCGCAGCCGCTGAGGTGGCAGCTGTCGCGCGTCTGGAAAGGCAGTGGTGAGAGCGAGCCTCAGGCCGTGGGTGCAGGGAGTCAGTGGGGGTAGGTGACGCCCTGTTTTCCCTGAAAATCCTAATGTCACGGTGTCAGATGGCCAAGTCAGGTGGCCTTGGCTTCTTCCTTCGGGCGGGGCTCCGGCAGTGTCCTGAGAAGGAGCCGGAGCGAAAGAGGCTTTACCCTTCTGTGTAAGGAAATAAAAAAGGAAGAAAGAGGCTCAGATACAGAGCTGTGGTGAGTTAGAGCTGCGGTAGTGAGGTGTCTTTTCCTGCTCCTTTGGTCCCTGGTGGGATTCCCTGCTTCTGTCATGTGGAATGTTGCAGGCAGAGGAGAGGAAGGTTGCCTTCTGCTCATGTGAGGTTTTCCTCAAGATGAATGGGTTTTAGCTGTTACAGTTTTCTGTCCTTGGTTGAATTTGTTTGCAAACCTTTTTTATTTCATATCTTGTAACTCTAGCATAACTTTTAGGGAAGACGGAACTTCCTGTTATCTTCTGCAGCCTCATCAGAATGGGGAAGCTGTCGAGTTGATGGAAACTGCTAGGGAAAATGTTCAGGGGTTGTGCCCACACAAGATAAAAAGTTACCCATCAATACATTCTATAAGGTGCTGAGCACTTGTTTTGTATCATAACACTCTTTGTGTGATATAAAGGATATATTTGTCATGTCGGTTTTCTTACACAAGCTGTATATTTTGCAGGTTCATCATACTTCTGTAGTGAGTAAAGGGCATTTGAGGTCTGACTAATGATTCTAAAGCATGCCACTTTGTTATGTGGAACATATATATGTATATATACATACTTCCTGAATAAATGAAGTGTATGATGAAATCTCAGGTTAAGAAGTCAGGTTGCCTCTTGAAAGTGTCATTTGGAAACAAAAGCATTGTGGAAAGGCTTTGGTTGGAAGGGACTGTATAGAGGATGTAGTTCCAATGCCCCCTGCTCTGGGCAGGCATGCCATCCACTATATCAAGTTGCTCAGTGCTCCATCCAGCCTGGCCATGACCATTTCCAGGGATTGGACATTCTCTTCTCATGGCAACTTATTCCAATGCCTCACCACCATCATGGTAATGAATTTCTTCCTAACATCTAGTCTAAATATTTCCTGTCTTGGTTTAAAACAAGTCCTATCACTACTTGCCTGTGTAAAAAAAGGATGTGATAATTATGAGGTCTAATCTAACTTTTCCTACTAAACCTTTTTTTTAGGTAATGTAAGCATTTCAGGTACTCAAGAGAGAGGAAACAGTCATGTCAGCTCTTTGTCCACCACCGTCTCCTGCAGTTGCTAAGACAGAGATCTCTTTGAGTGGCGAGTCACCATTATTAGCTGCCACTTTTGCTTACTGGGACAATATTCTTGGCCCCCGAGTGCGGCATATCTGGGCTCCAAAGACAGAACAGGTGCTTCTCAGTGACGGTGAAATAACTTTTCTTGCTAACCACACCCTGAATGGAGAAATACTTCGAAATGCAGAAAGTGGTGCAATAGATGTGAAGTTCTTTGTTTTGGCGGAAAAAAGAGTAATAATTGTGTCGTTAATCTTTGATGGAAACTGGAATGGAGACAGAAGCACATATGGACTCTCAATTATACTTCCACAAAGTGAACTTGGTTTCTACCTGCCACTTCACAGAGTGTGCGTGGATAGGTTAACACATATTATAAGGAAAGGAAGGATATGGATGCATAAGGTAAGTTTATTGTTCATTACTTAAAATAATTGTTAGATTGTCTTTTGAAGAAGCAAGTGAGATGCTGTGACATGTTCTGTAGCAGTCCAGACACACCAAGTCAGAAAAGGCTGGTCTCTACATAGTTTTGAAGGTTAAAGGTTATCAAATTATAATGTCAGCAAATTAAAGGCTGGGATTTTTAGCCACAGGATTTATTCTGGTGGTATAACTTCTATGAGACTGTGTAGTTGAAAGAGATTTCCTGTATCGTTTTCATCTCTATAAATTTCATATAGATTGTCACTTTTAATTATGTTAATTTGTGTAGTTAAAGTAGATATAATTATCAATTAACTGTGTTTCAAGTCATGCTTTTCCTTGTTGAGGTCCAGAAAAGGGAACTGATGCAATTGATCTTCTCAGTGCTGGTGCAGTTTTACTTTTAAAAAAGAGGATGCTAATGAAGAGTTTGTCAGGACTTAAACTGTGTAGAACTAAAGAGAGTTAAAAAAATACATCTGCTTTATTCCAAATATTTCTACTCCTGAAACTCAAAAAGAAATGCTGAAGTTTTCTTCAGCATTGGAACTCTTACCTTTGGGTAAATAATAGGTATTTCCATATTAAATGAAAACTTTTATGTATTTTTCTTGAAAATAAATAATAGTCTAATGGTAAAAGTTAAAATTTTTGTCATCTTTGTGGAGTCCAAGCTGTCTTAGAACAACAGAGTGCACATCAGCTGTAATGTATATGGTGATGCACATTTGACTGATAATCTTCTGTTCTGAAACCTGTAGTCAGCATACTTCAAACTTACTCTTTGAGTGCTTTTATCTGATCTCTTTACAGAAATAATGAGCTGATGTTATTTTTGTGGTGGTGTTTCCTTTTTGCTGTATTGCTTAATCATATCTGGTAGTGCTTTCTGAAACACTGGCTTTTCATACTTTCTGGAATTTACTTTTGAGAGGAAGGATATTACATAAAGTTCTTTCTCAGTATAGTAGAAGTACAAATATTTGATTACTTATCTAGTCTTTTAAAACCCAACTGGAAGTTAATGGTTTTAATGTAAGTGAAGGCTATCTCGTGTTCCTGATTACATTGCTTCTCTCATTTATTGTCATCTGTACTGACTTCTAATGTGAGTGGTCAAATAAGAACTATCCATTATTTTTAGCTATGATACATTTTCTCAGTTTTCAGATATTGCACCATACCAGTGTGTTTACACAGTAGCAGTTATCTTCAAACAGCATAGAGAATGACAAAATTATATTTTCTACTAATTTTTTCCTTCTCAGAAATTAGTCATTAAGTTCTTCGTTCCTTTTCAGATGTTCTTGTAGCAGGTAGGTCAGTTGAATTAGCTGAGACAGTAATGCATTCTGAAATAGACATTTATTATCTTTTCCTTTGTTTTGGGCGTTTTTTTGGGGGTTTGTTTTTTGTTTGGTTTTTTTTTTTTTTTTTAATGGGAGATCACAGTTACCTGCATAAATCTGCAGTTCTTCAGTCTTATATAGGAAAGAGAAGACTGTTTGAAAAATAAAGATAATTTTTGTAGAATTATCATATCAATGATAATGAATTAAAAGTGGTTCATTCTGTAGTTCGCATTTCAAGGCAGTTCAGCAGCTGTGGTTACATATAGCAAAACCAAAAATGTTCAAATCCTGTCTGAAAGGTGTTTTATATCTGTTGTGGATGTTCTAATAGTTGTGATTATTAGCTCTCATTAGTTCTGTGTAAAGCCAGACAGCATTTCCTTGAGATGAGAAGGCTTCTGAACTCAAGAATTAGGGGCAGCATGGAGCAGTGTTCAGACTGGCAAAGAAAGACAAGCAACTCTGAGCAAGTAATCAATATGAGATTAGAAACCCCTTTCACCTACTCCAGTTTATGCTCTATATGTTTGTCTAATAATTTTGAGCAGTTATGTTTCTGAAAAGAAGTGGCTTACATCATTTGTTCAGCCTTCAAGAAGACTGAGGGTTTTTTAAAAATCATTGTCAAAGATGTCTTCCTTCTTTAACTGAAGGGTGGAGGTGTTCTGAAGGAATCTGTGTTGTTCCAGTATTATTTTTCACTGTGGCATCTTTTAGATGGTTAGTAAAGTTTTATTACTTTTTTAGTTTTAGGGCAAACTACTCTATTATTCCCTATTCATCTGCTCAAAAAAAACCCTCTTGCAAACTCTTTTCACACTTGAAGTTGATTAACTCTGGCTAGATCAGTCACAGGAAACTAATGAGTAACCAATAAAAATGCAACAACCTGTCAGCATCTAGCAAAAGATACTGTTAGTTCTCCCAGCATCTGCTATTTTTAGTGACTTATATTGATGCTCCAGTGATTAATGCCAGGTTCTCTTTGTGAATAATACCTTTATTCCTGTGTAAGTTCATTTTAAATGCAGTTTGCTACTCAGCTGCTGATGAGTCTGTTTTCAGAGCTTTGTTCAGTCTCTTGTACTTTGTGTTTCATGTACTTTGAGGTTTCATGTCTCCTGTACTTGGTTATAAAACAATGTTTTGAAGACTTGTAAGTGACTCAAGAATGGGGGAAAAAAAAGTCTTTTGTTTCCTACCCTCCCCAGTCAAATATTTTTTCTCAATCTGAAGAGTATGATTATTTTTCTCTTGTTGCACCAGGAATCTTCAATCTATACTGTGTTCATTTGAAAAGAAAAATCCATACATAAAGTGGAATTCTTCACCATAATATGATCATACGGCATTTTGTTGATCTGTAATGAAGAAAATGTTTTGACACTTTTATCAAACCTTCCCTTTCCTGCTGTTCCTGTCCACTTGTGGGAGATGTTTGGTGGAGGGCAGACCAGGGAGCGTTTGTCTGTGTTGCATGACATCACTTCCTCCTAAAGTCAACTCTGTAAAAGAAAAAAGGCTTGAACATCAAAATTTGAGTCTTAAGAAGCATGATTCCACAGGGAAGAAACTGTACTGTGTGACTCTTGTGTGCATGTATACATGAACAAATGCTATAGCGTTTATATTTAACTGCTTCTATTGCTCAGGAGAGGCAAGAACATTTCCAGAAGATTGTCTTGGAAGGCACAGAAAGAATGGAGGATCAGGTAAGAGCCTTCAGGTAGCTGTATATGGCCCACCATTGCAAAACCATTTGACTGCATCAAGTGACCGTAGAAGTTGGTGCTACTTCTTATTTTGGGGTTCCAGGAAGATGCATTGGACAGGATAATAGTGTGACTTGCACAATAGGCAAAGTTTTTGAAGATAGGATGAAGGAAGCTGTGATCAAGTCAAAGGAAAATATATTACGTCGCTTTAAGGGTAAAGTAGAAATCTGTGAAGAATATTATCTTTCAGAAAAGGAAACTCATTAACTTGAAATTCTGTAAAGGTAGCGGCTTCCACAGAGTCATCCCAGCCTCCTGTCAAGGTTGGTTTTTTTTGTGTTAGGTCATTTTTTTGAGTTAAAGAGATGTACAGAGTCTATCATGTTGGAATGTGCTTGGAGACTGAATGGATAAGACTGTGAAAAGAATTTGATTTCTGAAACTCTAAATGTGAAAATGTGGCTTCATTTTCTTGTGATAGACAAGTCAGGAAAGAATTTTTGTATGTTAATAAGTAATATGCCTGGTTTTCGTTACCAGTCACTATTAAAACATCAGACTTGAACGTAAATTGCTTAACAGTGATTGCACATCTCACTTTAAATACTTCTTGTCCAGGCCAATCAAAACTGATGCGGAAAATTAGCATAAGACCCAGAAATACATTTTAGGCATGATGTTGAGAAGCCAAATACATGTTTCCAGTTCATAATTACTGATGAGTAAATTGCTCATCAAAATACATCAATTTCTGCTCATTCTTCCCAATGTGCTTTTATTTCAAGCATTTTATTTATTGTGCAGGGTCAGAGCATCATTCCAATGCTGACGGGAGAAGTCATTCCTGTAATGGAACTCCTTTCATCTATGAAATCACACAGTGTTCCAGAAGAAATAGATGTAAGTTCTTGTTTTATTTGTATTCTGAATTTTTTAAAAGTGGCTTTCTCCCTCTGGATAAAACATAGTTTTGGCCCTTTAGTTTGGTCACTCACTTTGCCAGAGAAAATGCCCATTTTCCTAAATTCTTATATACTTCTGTTGCTTCACATCAAGTTCTCCTAAGTGCTTTAAGGAATGGCAGTTTTTGCGGTCATCAGTTAGCAAAATTGACTGCATAGGATGATGTCATTTTATGAGTGGAAAGGCAGTTTGAAGCAAACCAAAATGAATGGGCAGATTAATGGATTTGATGTTGATACCTGTTTCAGCATGTTACAGTGTTCTTGTGGAAGTAGAAGTGATCTGAAAATGCATTAATTTGAAGTATTCTGAACGTTTTTACGGGGAAAAAAGCCCACTAGGAGGAACCTGACTTGTGACTGATGAAGACTTAATAATCAAGTGACTTTCTCTTTTTCAAAATGCTTCGTCTGAAGTCAGGTCTTTTTAAGATTGTGCTTTTTAGGGAAGTCTTACAACTTAACTTAAATAGTTCCTAAACAGTTCCCACATATCAAAGCAAAAATCAATTAATTTGAAGGTCATCAGGTCCTTGTCTAACTTCTGTTTATATTTACTTGCATTTCAGATAAGTGACACAGTGCTAAATGATGATGACATTGGGGATAGTTGCCATGAAGGCTTTCTCCTCAAGTATGAAATTCAGTTTTGATTTATGCTGTAGTAAAATGATTTAAACTTGTGTATGCATCTAAATGTATCTATCTGCATGTGCATGTGAACTTGGATCGGAATAGGTTTTTTATAGGAGGGGGAAAAATGACAGGTGTTTGGCTTTTTGAGATTTTTGTCCTTAAAATGTTATAAAAGTTTCTGTCATTTCTGAAGAATGGTTCTGGGCCAATGGCTGCATCTCTGTAGACTGTGTTGTCACAGGATCATTTGTTTGATAATAGAATTCCTATAAAATAAAAATTTTTCTTTGATACCTACATTTAATTTTAGAAGACTCTTAGAAGTTAAAATCTTGGGTTGTTTTTTTTTTTTAAATAGTTAAAAACCTGAGTTGTGCATAAACTCTAAATAAGAGTCATTAATGGTATGGCGTATGTCATGCTTATTGTTGTGTATTTTTTTCCCCTTGTTTTTAATTTTTAAGTGGAAATAGTTGAACTTGAGAGCAACTTGGTCTCTTCCTGTGGGAAAGTGTATTTCATAGATTTTAACTGATGTTTTGTTACCTTTCATAGTATCTCCTGCATAACTGCATTCATATGTGTAGTGCTTGGTGACGTCTATACACCATCATGTGTGCTTTCAATACTGAAGAAAGTGTTGGATTTCAGCAGTAACCTATTCTGCTGTTTTAAGCCTTATGGTTAGGGGTGTATAGGCTATATTCATACGTAGAGCACTTTTTCCTGCTTGTGAAGGTGATAATTGTTTCATTTGAAAGATCTGGTTACATGTATTAACCTGTGTCTGTTTTTACTTGCAGTGCAATTAGTTCACACCTGCAGACCTGTGGTTGTTCTGTAGTTGTAGGAAGCAGTGCAGAAAAAGTTAATAAGGTAACATACTTTCTAATAAACCAAACTTAAATGCTGATTTTTAGGAGTGTTAGTGTGTTACGTGGAACAAAGTTAATCTATAAACATACTTGAGGCTGAAGAAGGAAGGAATACTGTTGTGTGGCTGCCTTCAGCTGACTGTTTTAGCAGAAGATAATTCTGCCTGAAAATTGCATTTCAGTTGTATTATGACAACTATAAGAAAACCATTGTATTTAATGATACAGTATATAAATGAGTCTGAGCTTTGAAAATTAGGTTTGTTAGCTAAAATACACATAATTGAAGAGACTGCCCTTGCCCATTTCAGCTATGTCAATCACAGATGCATCATAGTTGGAGGAGGCTTTTAAGGTCATCCAGTCCAGCCATCCACTCGACCCTGCCACTGTAACCCCTAAATCTTTCAACCACATCACCCAGTGCCAGATCTAGACATCTCTTAAACACTCCAGGAATGCGGACTCCACCACCTCCCTGGGCAATCTATTTCAGTGCTTGACCACCCTAACAGCAAAAATTTGTTTTGTAATAAGTAACCTGAATCTCCCCTGTCTCATTTTAAGGCTATTTCCTCTTGTCCTCTCACTGCAGGCACAACAGGAGAGACTGATCCTCACCTCACTACACCCTCCTTTCAGGAGTTGTAGTGGGTGATGAGGTCACCTCTGAGCCTCCTCTTCTGGAGACTCAACAGCCATTCCTCATAAGACATGTTTTCTAGTCCTTTCTTGAGCCTTGTTGCCCTTCTCTGGACACACTCTAGCACTTCAATGTTCTTTATGAAGTGAGAGGCCCAGAGCTGAAGACAGTATTTGAGCTGTGGCCTCACCAGAGCCAAGTACAGGGGGACAGTTACTTCCCTGGTCCTGCTGGCCACACTAGTGCTGATACAGGCCAGGATGCCATTGGCCTTCTTGGCTACCTGGGCACACTGCTGGCTCATATTAAGCTGTCTGTCAGTCAGCACCTCCAGGTTCCTTTTTCCTGAACAGCTCTCAGGCCACTCTGCCCCCAGCCTGTAGCGCTGCATGGAGGTGTTGTTACCCAAGGGCAGAACCCAGCATTTTGCCTTTTTGTACCTCTGGCAGTTTGTCCTTGGCCCATTGATCAAGTCTGTCCAGGTGTCTCTGCAGAGCCTTCCACCCTTGAGCACATCAACACTCCTGCCCAGCTTGGTGTCATCTGCAGACTGACTGAGGGTGCGTACAATGCCCACATCCAGATCATCAATAAAGATGTTGAATAGGACCAAGCCCAGAACTGAGCCTTGGGGAGCCCTGATGGCAGTGAGTACACAGACAATACCCATGTCACTGGGTATTGTCTGTATGCTCTTAAACAATTAGTGTGTCTTAATTTCTCCTGCACTGAGGAGTAAACATACTTCTGTGTCATGAGCTACTTGTGTTTTATGGAACCTGTGTCTGTTTCTTCAATGTGAAATGAAAATGATGAACTTTCTGAATATATTATATATTACTTGTATACTATGTATACTATATATTATGTATTTTCTTGCCTTAGTGAAATACAACAATTTTTTTTAAAAAGGCACCTTTAGTAAACCTATGTTTTGAAATAAACAGTTTGTTATGCTTTATAAAAATTGGTGCAGAGGGAACGCATCGTTTCGTGTGTATTACCATCAGTGGTAAAGGACCTCTGATCAAATCAACAGTAAATGCTGATGCTTGCAAGCAACAGGCAAACTAGAGAAAATTCTCAGATCTTAGGTGAAATCAGCTAACTGCAGTTAATATGTATTGTTTCAGAGATGTAAGATTTACACACAATTGAGTTATTGCAAATGTTATATGTTTAAGAGAAGTGTTATATATGTACACACTATGCTGTATATAATACAAGAGGCAATGTTACAAGCTTAAGTAGTTATAAACTTATGGATGATTAAATAGTTAATAAATAGGATTTAATGTCTAAATGCTTATGAATTTGTAAAATAATATATAGATAAGCTAGACAGTATAGGAGAAAACAGTGTAAAAGAATGTGACCCTCAGATCCATCCAGGGTAAATTTGATAAATTAATTCTACTCATGTTCTTATCAGCAGCATTATTGTGTCATGGTACAGCTGTTCTGAAGTGACTGCTTTCTTAATAGCATACTTCAGCTTGCCTCAAAGTAAAAAGAACACTCGTGGCACATTGTGACAAAAAGCGCTAGTTAGAAATTATGTTGTCATTGGTTTAGGTGCTGTAGAAACACGTTGAGCTAGGACAGAGCCTTTTCATATATGTTACAGACACAGACAGGGCACCACACGTTAAGACTAGAAGATGAGCAGAATGGAATACATGTATTTGGAGTGGTTACTGGTAGCTATTTCAGCCCAGAAATTTGAAGATGGATGATGAAGCACCAGTGTTCATTGTAAGAGAGAGTTTAAGGAAATTACTGAGGAAATAAGCATGGATGCTTATTTACAAAATTGACTGTACCTGATTTGAGACAATAACTGCTATTTCAATATGGGATGAATAAAATAAGAGGCTTAAAAGGCTAGGAAAGTAATCACAGTAACTCATGCTTATGAAGAGAAAGATATAGAAGACAAAAATTTTTTTCAACATAATTGGATAAAAAGCAAACTTGGTTGCAAAAAAGTGTTGGATGTTTTCATTGTTTGACAAGAAGTTGGAATAGTATGGCTTACAGCATCAATAATTAAAAAATTAGTAAGCATGTTGCTGTTCTGTGGCCTTTTATGAAGTTTTGGCTTTTCTAATAAGTATGGTGAACTCTTTTGTTCATCATTTTAATTGCCTAATACAGTCTAGTCAGACTTACTTCCTTACCTTTTCATATTTTTCAAAACTGTTCTTTTTTATGCAGATTGTGAGAACATTGTGCTTGTTTCTTACACCATCTGAGCGGAAGTGTTCCAGACTCTGTAGAAGTGAGTCCTCTTTCAGATACGAGTCAGGACTTTTTGTTCAAGGCTTACTCAAAGTAAGTACACTCAGGAAAGTTCTGTTCTTCTGTAGTTTTGGAACATTCTTCAGTGTATGTTTGTGCATATGATATACACACACATGCGCGCATTCACATTCAAAAAAATGTGTTGTCTTCCCTTAGTGTCCTCCTTTCTGGCACTGTAGCTTTCCTTGTAATTATCTTCATGTTAAAATTCCAAGCCAGTCTTTTCCATGATGCATCTGTTTCTTGAGGATTGTTCAGGATTATTTGTGTACTTTGAGGTACAATAATAATACTCTTTTGTCTGCCTGGGGCTAGAATCCCAAAAGGCATTAAAGTTCTTGTGTTTTAACAAAACCAAGGAAGAATGGTCACATCAGGCCTGGAGTTTCCAAGTACTTTAAACAGCTTGGCAATGGGTGAAGGTGAATAGAAAAAGAATGCTTCTTGCTCTAGTAAGCAGTCTGAACTTACCAGATAACTATGATACTGTAATGCTGATGGGCTCATGAACCAGGTGATGCAATACTGTAATATACAGTTCACCTCAGTACCTGTTTTCACTGTTTTATTAAGGAAATCTTTCAGTATTAAGGAGTTACTACTGGACTACAACCACCAGTTGTCCCAAACAAAATACATCTAAACAAATGGGTTATAAAATAGAGGTTTGATGCTTTAATACTGTTTTGTCCCAATACAGCATTGCATTTTTAACTAAAATAGTAATCTTTTTTCACTAAAACAGGATGCAACAGGAAGCTTTGTGTTGCCCTTTCGTCAAGTAATGTATGCCCCATACCCTACTACACATATAGATGTGGATGTCAATACAGTAAAGCAGATGCCCCCTTGTCATGAACACATCTATAACCAGCGACGATACATGAGATCTGAGCTGACAGCATTTTGGAGAGCTAATTCAGATGAAGAAATGTCTCAGGATCATATTATCCACACAGATGAGAGTTTCACACCTGATCTGTATGTAGTCTTCTCACATCTCACAAAGCTACTTGCTTTAGGACAAGAGTGTAGAGTACAGAGCCTACTTGCTAATAAAGTACATGGAGCTTCTTAAAAGCAAAAAAAGCTTCTTCAGCTCTGGTAGTCACATTTGTTTTGGCAGAGTTTACCAGGTCCTTCTGTAGTTTGGTTACATCAAATATTGTTGAAGTTAATTTTCAGTGATAATTCTGACCATGTTATGTTAATTTTATTGCCTTTCCTGGATTTAGTTAATTTCATCTGAGTGCTTTAAAATTCTGTGTTACCTTCAAAAATATCAGAATTAAAATTCAATACAATGTTAAATTCACTTTAAATTTCAACCGGACTGTCAACAGTAATGTTACTGCTGTGCTCAACTCCTAGATGGTTAATACCCCATACTGGCATTAACTCATGTTTGTTTGTTTTGTTTTCTATAGAAATGTCTTTCAAGATATCCTGCATAGAGATACATTAGTAAAAGCCTTCCTGGATCAGGTAATTGTTGCTTTTTCAGAAAAAAAAAAAATACGGTTCAGTACTTTGACCCCTAGTAACAGGTAATTTAACATAAATAGATCATTTAATGTTTTGGTAGTTTTTTTTCATACTACTGCTACGATTCCTTTCTGCATAAGTAGAAAGAAAAATATTAATATAAAACTGAAACTTCTGCTTAGGCCTGAAAAACAAGGGACATTATCTAATGTTGTGCAACAGTGTCTACAAAAAACTGCCTGACTGGGAATAATTTCAGATCATTATCCAGACAGAATTGTAGTACAGCTTCATTTGTTGTATCTGAACAGATAGAAAACATAGAAAGCATGCTGATTATATATACAAGTCTACTGTTATTTGCCTGCTTTGTGATAATTAAGGATGTTACACATCTACACGATGTTTTTTTTATTTTCCACATTCTTGAAATGGTTCTTGAATTTCCATGTCTACCTAATATTCTTAATTTTTAACAGATCTTTCACCTGAAACCTGGCTTGTCTCTAAGGAGTACTTTCCTTGCACAATTTCTGCTAGTCCTTCACAGAAAAGCCTTAACTTTAATAAAGTACATAGAGGATGACACGTAAGTGAATAGGTAATGGAAAGCAGGTTTAGAGAAACTCCTTTTGTTCTTTTTTAAAACTCATGTTTTTATTTCCTTGCAGGCAAAAGGGAAAAAAACCTTTTAAGTCTCTTCGTAGCTTAAAGATAGATCTTGACTTGACAGCAGAGGGCGATCTTAACATAATAATGGCTTTGGCTGAGAAGATTAAACCGGGTCTACATTCCTTTATCTTTGGGAGGCCGTTCTACACTAGTGTACAAGAACGTGACATGCTCATGACTTTTTAAGGTGTTCCCTGCATCTGATATTGCAGTCCTGCAGAGCGCAAAATCTGTCAGTGTGACCCCCACGTTGGTGACAACCATCAACAACTGCGGGTGAAGCATCAGGAGCACAGTAACACTGAGGTGTGTCCCAAAGAGTAGGGGTCTTGTTAGAGGAAATTTCAGCTTAGCTAGATAAGCATGATTTTAATTAATTTGTGTCTTCTGTGTGGTTTTTTTTAATTGTAAAAATAAACGTTGCCAGAGATTCCTTGGCCATATTGGCTTAGTAGATAAATGTGGACATGTTTTGGTGTATGATAAAATAAGCATTTTAATTTTTAGTCTCCAGAGGCTTCTTTCAGGTGTGTGCCAAATTTTCCGTTCTGCTGTGGCAGTATTTTCAATGTTTCCACAGAAAACAGTACATACGTCCTCTCTAACCATAGAGGTTGCAAAAAAGGCACCTTCCAAAAGTTTCAGGGTTTTTAAAACTGTTGTTCTTATGTATGTGGTGCAGATCTGCCTCTTTTAACACTACTGGCTCCTCCCTTTAGAGCATTTAAACATATTTGGAATTTTTAATGTATTATGAAATGCTATTCCTGGGTGCAGATTGTTGATTATTAGCAGCTTAAATAGCAGTACATTGCACATGGCAACTGTGTCATTACTCAAGCAACTGTGTGCATGTAAGTGCCACCCAGGATACTCTGTCACGTATTTCTGGGCTGTGGGGTGTTCAGTGATCAGATAACTGAGGTCTTTCAAGACACAAACCAGAAGATTTTTGTCATTCCAGAGCAGTTGTCAGTCTTTCTGTGTGTAAACTGCTACTGGTAGTTTCACTGTCAGTTTCTGTGAGGTTCATAGAATCATTTAGAATGGAAAAGACCTTCAAGATCATGGAGTCCAACAATTAACCCAGAATTGCCAGGTTCACCAATAAACCATGTTCCTAAGTGCCACATCTACACATTTTTTGAACTCTTCCAGGAGCAGTGATTCCACCACCTCCTGGGCAGATTGTTCAAAGCTTGACAAAATATTCAGACTCTTAGACTCTATTAGACTCTTCCAAAGAACCATCAAGGTGATAGCCAAACTAAAAGATTTTTTTTTTCATTTATATCACCATTAATATATTTAGTAATCCTTATTTCAGAGATGTGCACAGCTATGAACTAATGTGATTAGCATTTTAGTAAGTTAGCTCTAGTCATTTAAGGTTACCTATCTTCTTAGTTCAGCTTAGCATATCTCCAGTTTAGATTGAAAATCAAAACATGTTTTCAGTTGGTATGCCTCAAGCTTTCTTTCTCTGTAGCATGTAAAGCAGTGTGGTATGAGGTGAATCCAGACTTTTTTTTTTTAACCAGAAATCAGAGGTACATCTATACTGCATATTGTTGTATCTGTTCTCTTTTTGGACAAGTATAGGAAATAACTCCATATTCATTGGAAAAGTGAAAGAGCTGCACTGATTGGAGAAGCTATGGCTGCTTTATTGCTTATCTTGTTTATAACTCCCCTTTGTAAATACATATCTGTTTTCAAGATAACTTTTAAGTGTTATTTTTATGCCATGAGGCAGAAAAGTTACAGAACTTGAATTCACAGCTTTTCCTGGAATGTCTAATACTCGGACTTCAAAGGAGATGCAGTCCTTTATTTAGATGCCCAAAATACCCTCACATTTTCTGAAAGACAAAGATTCTCAATCAAATATTTAAAGCTTCTAATAGATGTGAAATTGAGCCCCATCTGCACACCATTTTTGTGACTTAGCATCATCAGTGTTACCTGGTTGCAAAAGAATTGACATTTTACGGAGCCATCTTTTTGTTGTGCATGCATGTAGGACTCTTGCAATAAGCTTGGTCATTCACCAGAACAGCTTGTCAGAGTTATGCTGACATAAGTTATTTGTACTGAGATTCTGTTTGTCATTCTACCATTACCATTCCCTTCCATGTTTTCAGTTGAGGAATTAGAGCCTGAATGCGCTTAAGTTGTTACTCTTGTGTCTAAGATAGTGAAAGAAATGTAATAAACACTGCTGAAATTTCTAATGTAGAAAGTATGTCAAAATATAAGAGCTTTAAATCTGCTGCTGAAATTAAGCCTTTCAGCTTGATATGCATTGGAAACTGAACACTGACACTACTAAGAGTCAAGCTGTTTGTTTACTGAAGATTCTGTTACTTTTTGAGGTTACTAAAAACTGGAAATTCAGTTGCTACTTTTGTTGCACAGCTGTCACAAGTGCAGAATGTGTAATGAAGTACGTTGTTAATGCATCTGCATGTTGTGTTGTAAATCTAGCTCAGGAGACAGTATTCTAATAAAATTCATGTGCAATTTTTGGACTTTAATTGCTGGGTAGTTTTTTTTTTTTTTTTGCAGAATTTCTGTTCCGTATGTGACAGCATCATTATCTTTTATGCTTTGAATTAAAGAAGAGACTTTTCTTCTTTCTTGTTAAATTAAAAGTTGTGCTTGGCTGTTGCTGTCACTGATAGAAGTCACATGTTATTTAGTTCCTTCATTTCTGTTAAGGACTTACTCATTTCAAGCTGAGACCAGTGGGACTTGCTATGCCTCGATGTACTGAAATATGAATTTTAAAAAGCTTTAATCCTAGAGGTGAGAATTTAGAAATGTTTTATCTAGCAGTGAGTGAATACCTTTCTTCAGGATTTTCTTTCCTTACGTTTAAAAGAAAATGGCAAATTTATTTCTTCCAGCTAGTGTTGAAAGGGAAGTAGTGTTTTCAAGCATTTTTAGTAGCACATTTTTCCTGGCCTTTGCACACCTATAAAGGTATCACAGAAAGATATCCACTGGAATGTCTTACTTGTTAGGACCACAGAGGTTATTTCCTGTCTATATACCAGTATGTTGTAATGTCAGTTTTATTCCAGAGCAAAATAGGCATTTTGGTGATGTTCTTATCTCTAAGCCTGTTGGCTTAGAGATACACCAGTGCAGAGTTCCAGGACTTCTACACTCGGTTCTGTGAGAGATTTCTCTTCCTATTTTCAGACCTGTGAGCACACAAGAATGTGGTCCAGAGCATTTGGGACAAAGGGGCATGTTGCTCACCTCTGTTGTCTAATTGGAGCCTACAAAGCAAGTACTTTGTCCTCTTCAGCAGCGAGGAGGCACAAACCATACACATTAGTATGCAGAATAGGCTTTTGCACAAGGGTAGAACATGGTTGTCTTGTTTATCTGTGTCCTGACACAGAGCTCCTGTTACACTTCCTACGTGAGCAAAACACTAAGGAAACTCCAGAGCAGCATGTTGTTATTTACAAGATTGTTCACATAATATTTCAGTTGTAGGAAGTAATTATCTCGCTTCTGAAAGCCATGCTGTTTATATGCATGTCCAAAAGTTTCCAACACAGAAGACTTTCAATTAAAGTTCAGAAGTACAAAATAAAAGATACATTGCTGGCAATGGCCATCAAGTAAATCTGACTTCAGTTCTAAATAAAATAATAGAGCTACCCTAGAAGAACTTTTAAGGCTTGATTAGCATTGGGCAGCTTTTAAAAGCAAAAGATCAAAGGAAGGAGAAATTTCTATGTAACACAGAATGGCAAATGGTAATTGTTCCTTTCTCTTAGATATTTCTATCTTTATTGTCACATAGATGGAGGAAGCCTTTGGCAACTAGAAAAGAGCCAAAAGACAGTCTGAGGAAGTGCAGCTTGACCAGTTTTACTCGGGTATCAAAATCATGCCATGTGTCCTCTTGAACCTTTTGTCTTACCATGTGAGGGAGGAGAAGCTGATTGGGAGTTAGCAGCACAGACTGACAAAGGGAATAATGCTTCATCCACCTCATTATGCTTTGTGATAAAATGATTGTATTTGAGGACATGAAGAATGGGATGTAACAGGCTGACTTCAGGAAGGCTTCCAGCACCCTCCAACAATGTCCCTGTAGCCAAGCTGGTGTTAGGGTGGAGGTGGGTGCCCCACAAGAGCAGTACATACCTGGTTGGGTAGGTGGGCACAGGTGTGATGGAGGGTGGTGCCCTGTGGGATTCTGAAGGGTCTCCCCTGGGCTTTGTCTTGTGCTGTGTGTCTGTCCATGACCTGAGGAGGTGACCAAGTCCTTCAGGTTTGGAGGTAGTGCCAAGTAAGGGATCACTTCAATATCCACAAGGGCAGGGCAGCTGTCCAGAGGGACCAGGATGGGTGGGATGAAAAGATGGGTTCCCCATATCTTTGGGGCAGGAGAAAAGGGCATCCCTGTCCTGGGCAGACAGATCTCTGGAAGCCATGCCTGTGAGACCATGGTCAGCTCTGGGGACAAGGCCCTAGGATCTTGGTGAGCTGAGCAGAACCAGAGGGGCTGGAGATAAGGAAAGCTTATTGCCCAGCTGAACAATGGGGATGCACTCGGAGACGTGGTGCTGTTTCTCTACATGGAAGGTTTCCAGGCTCCACAGGATAACATCCTGAGCCCTAGTCTGACTGCAGGGCTGAGCCTGCTCTTAGCAGGAATAGGAATGGAGACCCTCTGGTGTCCTTACCAGCACAAAGTGTCCTGTGGTGCTGTGGTCTGGCGGGCAGGCTGCAGCCTTGTTCCTTAGGCCAGAGAAAACTGAGGTGAACAGTGACCTCTGGAGGGTGAGGATCCAACCCCTGTTTGGACTAGGCCAACTCCTGTCAATGTTGCTCATTGAATTGTCCAGTCTGTTCTGATCAGAACTTCGTTCCAAAAGCTTCAAGGTGGCCCTGGGTTCACCAGTAAAACTGGGGTTATGCTAGTATATGAATCCAAAAAAAAAGAAAGTATAGGTATCAGGAATACTTTATCTATACTTTATCTGCACATGTTTAAATTAATGGCAGCATGTCCTATAATTGAAAGATGGGGGCTGATCAGGACTTTCTGTAGAAACATCTCTCTATAGCAAGGAAACAAAGACTTAAGATAGAGAAATGTACACATAAGCAGGGGTGAGTTAGTAAAATCAATTGAGATATTTTTGGCTGAATTTCAAAGTGAGAGTGTGATTCTCAAAGGCAAACATCTGAAGCTTCATCCCTAATCTGTATCTAACAAAAAGCCAAAATGTTTGAAGATTTACAGCAGCCAGAAGCTAATAGTTGAAACTTTGTTCAATGCCAGTTTCTCTTCCATTTATAAAATGGTCTCATTTTAATACAAGAGAGTGTCTTCCCCAGCTTCAATTAAATATGACTAATGGCCAGACTTTTTGTTTTCAATAGAAGCAGGAATGTAAGAAATTAGAGGTCAGGGAATATTGAAATTTAGTACTGCAGCCTACACATAGATTAATTCAATATTTTTTGCCAAAGAGTTTAGTAGTGTAGCTGACTGATGAAACTGAAGTTTTGCCCTTCAGCATTCATCCATGGAAATGCAAAGCAGTTTGTTCTTGCTGAGATTTCTGTCTGTCTCAGGCTGCCTCTTCACTGGAGGTTAATCCTGCATCACTTCATTGCATTCTCTGCCCTGCCTCTGTAACAGCAGTATTTGAAAATAGTTTCTGATAAACTAGAATCTGGAGGAAGGACTTTCTGGCATTTGGGGGTTTTTTAGTAGCCAAAGGCAGCTCCACAGACAAAACACAGAGAGCCCAAGGGACCTGGATAATAAGTAATGACTAATTAACTTCATAGCCGTTTTTGGCAGAGAACTGGGTGCTGGCAGGCCGAAGAACATTTTGGGTTCAGTCTGCTGTTAGCATCCCAACTGCCAAGGTCAGACATTTTCGCTTCAGATTGGAGACTTGAGACGTAGCTGATGCAAACTTGATTAACATGTTTTTGAATAATGATCACACTAGAAGGAAATGTGTAGGACAGCAAAGTTCTCAGTGATCTAGGCAATCGAATATACCAGCTTGTAATTAAATGACAATGCAGGGTGTTAGGCTTGACTGTGACACTCTTAATTACAGGTTTGAAGTCCAGTGAAACATACGAGCATGCAATTGCTGTCAAATTACGTTTTTGTTAGTGTGGAAGTGCAAATTGTTTTCCTCCCACACCAGATCTAATGGACACCATCCAGATTATGGGATGTTGAAGGAGGGTCCATCTGGCATCCCAGTGGACTGGGGCATGCAGGTAAGCATCACTGCTATCTGCAGACATTTGTGCTGCTGTTGCTAGGAGATCCATCTTCCTTTTTTCTCTACCTGACTTCATACTTTCCTCCTCCTTATTTTTTTAATATTAAGATGACATTTTTGCCATCCTTACATCTTACTCCACCAAGCTCCTCTGTGCACCGGTCTTAGTTTTGCTACATCTACACACAAATGTGTTATTTCTGATACAGTCACTTAGGCAACATTGGGCATACATGGCTTTTTGGCAATATTGGGCATTTGTGACTTTACCAACAGCAAAGAGAGTGTGAGTGGCTTTGCACTCAAAGCTCTTCTGCCATTGTTCATTTCAGTTATTCCTAGACGTAATTGCTTGACTTTGTCCTCCATGCCCCTGGCTGGTTCATACTGAGCATGCGGAAGTTCTCACTGTACACACCAACAGTTTACATACCAGAGAAGCAGAGTAACTTGTTTTCACACATCTGCTGTGGTCTGTCACAGGTCTCCCATGGGACCTTGGCTGCTGTGGGGCCACATGTCCCACAGGACCTTTGGACCTGTGGCCAGAAGAGTTGTGAGCTCCAGAATGTGCAGGAAGCCGAGCTTTCAGTGCCAGGACCTCCAGGATGGGGAAACATAGTCGCTGACAAGGGTCCTTATAGGGTGAAGGAGCATGAGTTAGTGGCACAGCACTTCACAAAAGAAGGTTTTGACTATGGTTCAGGGAGTTGCATGATGCCAGCATTTCTTGATTGCAGTGCACTCATGGATGTTTGACTTCTTGTGACTCCATCAAATAAAGTTACTCTTTGATAGTAGTTAATAGTTGCCATGATAGCTATATAAATTGTGAATTGTACTTTAGATTCTTTCACCTTCTCTCAAGTTCTCCACAAAAAAAAAAAATATATTTCTGTACCTTTTCTAGGATAGTTGCAGCATGACTGAGCATTGGGCTGAACTGTATTTCAGGCAAGATTTTCACATAGATATAAAACATATATAAATAAAGTGTAACCTGTGAAGATGGGACAAAAATAAAAGAAAGCATTCTAGTCATCTTTTTGATAATGTATTTAAGAAAATAAATTCACATTAAAAACATTCTTAGATAATAGACTCCATTAACTTTCAGCATATCTCTTTTCAAACTAATCACTGAATTTTCATTCGTATCTTTGCACATATCAATAGATTTCTTTGTCCATTTATGAGCAAATCTACTGCTCTGTCACATGTGAAAATAAATGTCTCTGTTTGTTCTCATGGATGTGGTGACAATGTGATGTCTTTAGTTCCAGAGGAGTGTCAGCTTGTAAATGTGCTTATTTCCAAAAAAAAAAAGGTAGCCAAATTTATGGCATAACACATTAGTGCTGGAATGTATTTTTGTAATTATGGAGTTTTCTTAATAGAGAGAGTGTACACATAAATTATAAAGTGTTTGAGTGAAGAGTTATGTTGGTGGAGGCTACATTTAATGTTCCAGGTTTTTTATGTGGCTTTTTTTCAGCTTTCTCTGCTGGTAATTTTGTCTGGGAGTGCAAATTCGCAAATTGATACAAAACTGTCCCATGGTTTTGTTACTTTCTAATGCTTAGTAATCTCACGTAGTACAAAAACAATTCATTGGGATAAATGTCAAAAGGTATGTTTTGGATCAAGCACAACCCTTTGACAAAAGCTCATGTTTAGAAACTGCAGCAATTTTGAGGCAGGACTTGGGTGGCTAAGAGCTACCAGAGTGATGCTGAGGCCACGGGCTGTAACCACAGAGAAAACGTAAGAGTAACAGTTTTGAAACAGTTTCAGCCCCATTTCTGAAAGTTGAGGTTGCCCTCTGTGGGAGAAGGCAGGGCGGGTGCTCCTGGCCGTTTCAGCTGTTTGCTGAGCTTCCCATGCCTGCTCTGATTTTTGCACATTTTGAAAGACTAAGAAATGCACTTTTAAAAAAGAAAAAACCCACTAGATTCTGATAGAGTGGAAGGGAGATAAATTATTTTGGAAGACACTGAAGAGAAAATCCAAGAGGCAACATTTTGGTGCTCTGGGTCCCAGACTGAATGTTGCTTACCCAAGGAAGAGGAGCAGGACAGGAACTCCAGTCAGCTCCCACTAGTCCCTGTTATTCAAATTCTGCCTTTTACAGCTCTGTGAGGTAAAGAGATTATTTTATTACAAAGGGAGAGATCTCACCTTGGCCTTAAAACAGTTTAAATGGGAAAGAATTAAGAATTTTTCACCTGAGACCATTTGTCTGAAGACCGAAGAGCCTGATTGCACAGATTGAAAATATTTTTGCTTTTAAACCCAAAAAGGGCTACTGCTTTCCTTCAAAACAAGCCAGTGTTATTCTGCTGTGCAATGAAAGATCAATTCTTTGGGTTGTGAAAAGAAGGCTTTCAGATAACTTGGGTAACAGAGGTCACAAAGCCATCCTCTGCACTATTAAGTGCACAGAGCCCTCCTGTCTATCTTCAGGCAGCTGCTGGAAACAGCTTTGCTGCAGTCAGTGGAGCCTGTGACTGAACGAATTAAGGAGCAGCCGGTGGGATTTCAAATGCTCTCTGTTTGCAAAATATTTTGGGGAAGAAGCTGAGAAGAACAGCCCAATGACACAGCAAAAACAAATTGTGTGCTTATGACTGTACTGAAAGGGTAGTATTTACACCTGTGCAAACAAAGAATTTGGATGGAAGGAGGAGGACTTGGAGTGGTTAGGCTCTTGGGAAATTCTTCCCAAGTGGGGAGGAAAGAAATCCATCCATGGAGATCAGGGAAACTAAATCAAGCCTTCTTGACAGGAAAGAAAGGGGAACCAAAGGATGCTGGCAAAAGCAGAGCATCAAGACACCATCTGTGGTGTGTTGGGGAGCCCAGTGGTCAAGGGGTGCAAAAGGAGACTGTCAAAGCGGTGTGTGACAACCACAGTATGAGACGAAAGCCAGCATAAGCACTCACAGGACACGGCCTCAGTGTGTGTGTGGTTATTCAAACACATGCATTTTGTTTTGCTACATCATGTTAGCACTTGCTGCAATGCTGTGGGAGAGGTTTCATAGAGCAGAATATTGGTGCTAAGCACCTGAGGTCTATGTGCATGTTTCAGCAGTAGAGTGCTTCAGCCAAGCTTTAGTTCCATCCCACACCCTGACTTCCCACTGCCTGGACTGTCTCTTCTCATTCAGTTTAATGGGACACAATCCATTTCATGCATACCATTAGGTGAGGCAAACCACAGTGAGGAAAGATGATGATCAGGTGATTTTAGGAGAGCTTTCCCATTGTGAACAGAAACACTACCACAGATTTACTATCTGACCAAGTTAGTGATCACAAATACTGGGTAGGGGTGTTTAAATGAAACTAGAGGGAAGAAGAATAACAGAAAGGAGAAAGTGTGAAAAGGAGGTAAAGGAAAGGGTTAATTATCTAGAAAGTTCCAAAAGAAGATGAGGAAAGAACTACCTATGGATATTTATCTTCAAAGGTAGCATGGCATGGGGCAGAAATTAATCTGCTTCAAGATTACTGTCTCAGTAAAAAAGCTCTGTTTTTATCACAAATGCATTTGAATGTTCAGCACTAAAAATAAATCTGAATGGTGGAAACCAAATAGATATTAGAATGACCATATTTATGTGCTTTAATTTTTTTCACCGCATTTGGTCTGGATTACTGGACTTTTCTTTCTTGTTGTAGAAGATGTTGAGATGCATTTATCCAATTCCTTCCTCTTTTCTCCTCCCTTTCAACTAATCACTAAATATAGGCAGTATTTTTACTTTTAGCAGAAAATTCAAGCAGCATGCATCAAAAAAAGCAAGCAGGAACATGCTTCAGCAAATATTTCAGTACATGGTTTATTATAAGGTGAATTTTTAAAACTATTATAATACATTGAAATGCTTCTGAAGACATGTGACCTGTTCAGCGGGAGTTGAAGTGGACTGAAACACATGTATTGATATCAGCCATGGGATGAGGTTGTGGAAAAACTTACTCTGTTTTAAGTTTTTCACCATTTGTTTGAAAGAGTATAGAGAAAGAAAATTATTACTACATTCATTGCTGTAGGTTTCTGTGTTTCCAAGGTAGCCCGATTTAATTCCCTTCTAGTTTTCACAAGGTTCCTCTCCCAGCACTTTTTCTGTTGCAGCATCTCCAATTATCAGGAGTTTGGCTTCTCATTAAAAAACTTCTACAGTACAGAGAAGCAAGGCATCTTGGAGCCATCTCACACTAGCTTGTGGGCAGAAACTGTGGAATGCTGACTATTCTGCATGTCAGATCTTGCCAACAGCTGGAGAAAAATAAAGCCATTATTTAAAACAGCATTGTTACTCTTCCCAACAAAAGCAAAACCCATCTGGTTCTTATACTGTTTGAGACTGCATTGAGCAATGCAGATTTTGCTGATTTAGGACAGACTTCGGAACCAGGATATTTTTAGAGTTTCATGTTTGAAATCTGCTTGACTCTGGGAAGGGCGAGGCTGTAGGTGAGGGAGAAAAGACAACTAAGGGCAGAATTATGTGTTTCTCTAATATTTGAGGCAAGTGAGAGCTAAATGTCATCTGCCACAAGCCGGAAGGAGCTTATCTAACCACAAGTGGCTTATATTGTGGAAGCATCTCAAAGTTTCAGCAAGTCTGCTGAACACACCTGTAAAAAACAGCTCCAGTGATTGTTCAGTCATCTGGATAGTGAGAGGTTCAGGCAGCTTTTTGATGCTCTGGGTAGTTAGCTTCTCTTGCTAAGAGACTGCTCTGATGAGTACAAATGATTGTACAGATAGGCAGCTGCAGAGATAATAGGTGATGAAGTTTATACCTCATTAATCAGTACTAAGTGATTGTGGTGAGCAACTTGAAGCCAGATAAAAATGGTCTTGAACAGGAATTATTCAAGGTCTGCTTGGTTTTAATATTGCTTTGCTTTATTAAGCCATTTATCTGAAGGAGACATTATATTTACTGTTAATTTTTTGGGGGACTGTATGAAAACTCTTCTGGGTTAAAAGGTGACAGAAAAAATCATGAAAGTAGAAAATTTCACTTAACAAAAGAGCTAGGTTTTGCCCCAAGCAGAGGCATGTCCCAAAGTCAATTTGCACCAAGTTATGGCTTGTCAGAAATCTAGGCTTTGCTCTGTAATGTATGTCTGCAGTATCCCCACAGCCTTGGTGATGCAGACGTTCATCATCAGCTTCTGACAGGATTGCCCATCTGGATGCCCCAAACAAGCAATGAACCATGGTGGTGTTTCCATAATGCCGATCTTTACTCAGTCAGGGACGGCAAAAAAACCCAGCCTCTAGCCTAAGTGTTTCCCTGTTTTTTTCTCTTGCAGTTTAGTCTCTCTGTTAGGTACAGAGCTTTCCTTTCTGGCTGTGTAGCAAAATTGCTCACTCAGTCACTCTTGAGTCTTCCTGGTGGGAGGTGATGTGTATTTCTGATGGCAAGGTTCTCTGGTCCCTTTTCTGGACATAATGGTTTTCAGGAGGAAGGGAAGGGGAAATGGAAGCAGAAGTGGAAGCAGAAAGCAAAGGAGAAAACAAGAAAGGATTTTAATAATTACCTCCTGGGAAATCTGCCATATGACTAATTTTCAATAAGGTACTTAGAAAGAGCGAGATGAGAACTGTAAATAATTTGTAACAGTTTCTGTAAAACAACTGCAAGCAAAAAACCAAACTCATCATGAGAGAAAAATGAAAGGAAAAACTCCAAACAATAACCCTAATGCAACCGATTTCTGATTTCTTTTGAGTGATTCAGTTGCATAAATGCTGGCTTATTTGAGATTTTGTTTGCCCTTCATTGTCTACACCATAAGTGATGAAATGTGAAAGGTGTAACGGAATTGACTTCTCATAGGCTTTTTACTGTTTCATTTCAAGGCTTGCAAAGACATTTTTTTACCTACTTTGTTATTTGTTATATACAAAGTGTGTTACATCCCATTTAAATGGCAGTCTCGCTAGAGAGACAAACTGACAAACTAAAATTTCTCTCTTCTTTAATCTCAGGCATTCTGGATGCTTGCATGTTTTTGCATGCAGTTTAACATACCTTTCTGAACCCCATTCAGAAATAATGATCACAGAACTTGTTGGAGTGGAGCAGTCCTGATGGAATAATTTCCCACTTCAAGTAATTCATGAAAGTTATTTAGTGACTATAAAATCAGAAACACCCCAGAAGTACATATACCTGGAAAATTTACAAGGAAAAATTTCTCTCTGATATAATTAAAGAGTAATTCCAATATTTTCAGGCAAGGATTCAGCTCTTCATTTGGTTTCTCCTTCCCTGTAGCAGTTGGAGATGGGGTTTTACAGTTTTGATCCTGGCTTGTGAATGGACATCCCTTTTAGGGGGGTTCAGGTTTCTCTTCTGTCTTTTTTCTTTGGAAAAAAAATGTTTTGTCATGAGCTAGCCCATGCCAAGATCTTCACTGAATGCATGGTTTGACTGGATTAAAAAGACACATCTCTTTGAATGTAGCATGTTCAGATAGGCTCAGAGGACCATGCCTAAATATGAAAATTATGATGGAACTTGGAGCCCAAAACCAGTGGTCCCATACTGGAATCCAAAACAGTGAGAATGTAGTCCATGATAACAGCAACAGCAACATCTTGCATCAGTTTAGTAAAAACCTAATACATGTATGTGTTATTAAAGATGCATAGGGAATTTAAACACAAGGACAGTTCATGGCAGACATTGATGTTTTTTCTCTTCAGTTTCAAATCTTTTTTTCTAGAGTATTAAGTCTGACTCAGAGACCACTGAGAGCTTCCAGTGCCAGAAAACTGTCTTTGTGTCATCTACCTATGGATAGAAGGAATTAAAGCAGTATTGTAATCTCTATCTTACTGTACTGGTATTGCACCATCAGCAAGGACAGAATAGTGTAAACAGAGATTTCTCAGGTGAGGTTCAAAAAGGCACTGGAAACTGAAATTTGAGTTATATTCTTCATTTTCCTTTTATGTTCAGTGTGATTTGAAGTCCTTTCCATTAGACTGCTGTAAAAGGTTTTCCAGCTATCTGGATATCAAATAGTGATTAGTTTATGTAGTCTGGGAATGCATTTACATAAATATTCAGAACACAGTTACCCTAAAAACAAATGATGATGTCTGGATATGGCTTAATGCTCAGACTGTAGAATGTCACTGGAGTCACACCAAGATTTCTGCATGTAGGCAGGACCCCCTTATGCACTCTTTTTTCATTTATTTGAACCCTCTGCTTTTCACTGGAGAATTGTTTCCTAGGCAAATTGTATCACTGCGGATAATCCACAGAGATATTTAGACTATGTCTGTATTTTGAAATTCATTCCCAACTCCTTTACATTAATATTCTTGACCAGCTGTAATGCACAGTTTTATCTTATGATGAATTAGTTCACATTTCCACAGCTCAGGGGGTGATGAGATGTGTTGCTATCTGCTCTTTAATGAGTAAGTACATAATATTTTACCAGTGGTCAAGAAATTGGTACTCTAACAGATGGAACTCTTACTAGAGCTAGCATATCAATTTAAAAAAAGGAGTCATTCTTAAGATGGCATTTTAGACTATGAATCTGCCTCTATTATCAAGTGAGTCTTTAGTGTTATTTGAAGGAGATACTCACCTTCAAATATGTTAGCCTTGTGGCTTAACTGTGTTTTGAAGTTGTATTTGCCCAAATCCTTTAGTTTATAAAGAACATACTGTATACTTTTAAAGGCAGTACTGGGCCCTTGCCTTTCCTTCAGTTGCTGTGGTTGGAATAGCATTGCAAAACTTGTAGGATCCGGGTGATATTGCTGTATGTGAATGAGGAGTTACTGTGTTCATCTGGATGTTCCTGTAAATCCACTCAGTGAAACAGAGTGCAGAGAGAAAAGAATTATTCTGCCCTGGTAGACTGTGCACATAAGGGTAATCAACACATCCCTGCTGAAAACTGAAGCACACTGAGGCTGCAGCCTCCAGGGCCAAAGAAATAACTAGGTGCCAGGTAAAGAAAGATCTTTAATATTTTTCTTCTCCCATTGCAGTACGTATGGGTCTGAGCCCTTCTTGGGGACATCAGCCTTCTCATCTTTTGGGCTGTTCAAGCAGTGCATGTCTTTCCCTGAATCAATACTTTTCCATGCTTTGGCCTGTAACACAACCTTTTCTTGTATGGAAGACAGTAGAGTTATCTTTAGATAAGAGAGTGAACTCTTAAGACTCTTAAGTAACTTTTTTTTTTTTTTTTTTTTTTTAATGAGAAACACATGACATTGTGCTCCATGGTCTGTCTTGTCATAATATTCTGAATTCAAATTTAATTTAGCATTCTGGATTTTTTGGAATCTTCAAAGAATAACTTCTGAGAGTATATTTTATTTAAGTATGTTTTACAAGATATAAACACCAGAAATGCCTTTGCAAGGATTGTATGGTCTTCCTAATTAATAATAATGTTCAAAATTACAGGATTTCATCATCTACATATTCTTCTAGCTGATGCTGTTGTACTGAGCTCCTAATTATATGCTTCAAAAAGCTTCTGCAAGCCTTCCCTCTCTCTGTCGTCAGACTGGAAAATAGGTTTTAATAACACGTGTGGGAGTTCAATCTGGGGATGAACAGACCTGAATATTCAAGTGCTCTTGCCATCCACTTCTCTTCTATATCAAGGCTTCTCAATGTAGAGTGCCTCTTCTAATCATAAAATAACCAGATCTAAAACAATTAGGGCCTTGAAAGCTTTGACTTTTCCTTGGGGACTTCTGGGCAGCCATTGCAGCTGTCTGAGCAGCAGTGTAATGCTCTCCTGTCACACAGTCCCACTTAAGTGAGCTACCAGGTTCCAAATTAGTTTTGGTGTCCAAATGGTGTCATTAAATAGAAGGAGAGATTAAAGCTATATAGGGAATAGGCCATCCAGAATCTGAAACAGCATTAATTCACAGCTCTTCCAGTTGCAGGTACATCTTCCTGAAAAGTGTTAAAATGCTATGTCAACATTCGTCAGATAAGGTTAAGTGCTAAGCAAAAGTATTTATCATTGTGGAGAGGGGTATATTTTAAAGTGTATGTTCATACTCAAACTGTTCTGATGTGTCATTCATAACACGTCATGCAAGAAACACTATGAACTTTCCTGTACACCCTACATGCTGTCAAGTATTTAGTGACAAAGCATGGCAGACATTGGTTCATGGTGTGTCTCCCTTCACAATGTGGTTGAAATATTTAAAGAGTAGTGAAATTTTGTGCTGTTCTCATATTTTTCTTCCTTTCCTAAGGTGTCTGCCCCATAATGGCAGGCAGGCCAAGCTAATACAACCTGGACTGAATGGATTTTTCATGAAAAATAATTCAGACCGTCTTCAAAAAGGGATATAGCTTCTCCAATAAATACTGGGATCACCAGGAACTGGGGCAAAGAGGGCAGTTTGCAGGACTCTGCACATGATCCTTTGATGATCTGCTGTAAGCACAGGTGGAGGAGGGATCATGGTAGCTTTAAGCAAGAGCTGAGAAGTTCCATGGGGAGCTTCTAAGAGTGGAGGGAAAATAGACCAGGAGAAAACTTGAAGGCAGATGTGGTAGTACCCCTGCTTAGCAACGTATTTTAAGTAGCTCTTGTACAGCAGGAAGGAGCCAGGCTGGATTCTGAGTGATACTCCTCTTGCCTCTCCATAGCATTGCAGCTATGCCTTTCTTTCACCTCTGTGCATCTTATGTTAAGCAGAACATTTCTCTTAATTTCCTACTGTAGCAAATGCTGGTGAGTAGGCTGGGCCTAGGTGAGAGTATAAGATTGTTTGATATTTGATGAAACCTGAGGATCTCTTTGCTTCCTCTCCTGAAGATATTGTTGTGCATTGGTGTCCTCTTGCACAATGTTGGAGCAATGGCTGAAGGAGAGGGTTCCTTTATGTAGGACTCAGTTCAGCTGATCTCCTCAGGCTAACCAAGCACCCAGGATGTCCTGTCTGGTGCTCTAAAGGCTATAATGATATTCACCTGTTGGAAAGATAGCCTTCAACTGTACGGAATCATCGGGGAAAGCTGGTTGGGGCCGTTCCTCTTCTGTAATGTGCCTTGAGTGGTTGAAAACAAAATCTTTCATCAGTGGAGCAGAAACTGAACCAGTGTCAATTTGTGGACCTGACAGAGTCCCAATAATGTTATAGCAATCCCAGGAGGAGATAAAATTCTGGCATTAGTTCCAGAGAAGCATTCTTTTGCTGTTGATAGGAGAGAAGAAGCAAAGACTAAAAAAAAACCACCAAAAAAGCCCACACAAAACCAAACCAACCAAACAAACCCCCAAAAACCATAAGGAGAGGACTTACGTTTTATCAAAATACACTAAGATTACAGCACTTTCTGATCCACACATTTTTGGAAAAAAAATCCTAAAGATATATTGTCATTGTGAAAGCAGAAGTAAGTTCAAGGAGCAAATTGAATATAACCATTGTCCTGAGAGAAACCTTGAGCAGTGTTTGAGTCAGAGGAAACAGTAATTGAATTTTGCTGTTTACTTTTTTCAGGTAGGAATGGCAAACAATCCTCTAATCTCAGAGGGACAAAGGGCACCGAGTTCCACTCTTGGTTACCTTTATATAAAACATATAATCTTTTCATTCTAGAAGCAGAAGATTTTCCTAGTTCATGCTGCTAAAACTGGCTAAAATTTGTTTCCATGCACTTCACAATAAAATCGGGAGGGTAATACCTATTGCCAGCAGAGGGGTTATATTTTGCTTTGCAGAGTTCTAGGAGTTATTTTAATGCAAAAGCGAGGTTACTAATTTGGGCACAAGTGGACTTCTCCCTCTAGGTACTCCTGGGTGTTTTCTCCTTAATTTTAGCATCACTCACACTGCTTAGCAAACATCAAAGAGATTCCATTAGGGTAGAAATACAAAAGTCTCTGCCTCTCTCCTTCAGTTTTCAGCCACAGAAAACCATGAGAATATCCCACAGATGAGCAGAAACAGTCAATTAGCAAGGGAAACAAGATGATTCATGCTAATCTTTTGACCTCAGCAGGATTTCTCTTTCACTCATGAAACCACTAGCAAATTTAGTCCACTGGCATTCACTTGCTTTTCCAAAAAACCACAACTCCTTCCATGAGACACTGCCATGGGTCTTGACAGCAATAACTGCCTCTGACCACCCAGCCCACAGGTTAGTGCCAGTGTCCAACCTCAGGTAAATGTTTTTCTTCTCTCCTCACCAAATTTTGAGCCCAGACACATAATCAGTTCTCAAGGCAGTTGTGACAGAGCTGGAATAAAGGCAGACAACCAATGGCACCTGTGCAGCAAAACATACTTAGGCCTCTGGCACCGCAACGGGGCCACCAAAAGTTGTTGCTGATGCTGTTTAGTTGCTGGAAATGAATTTTTCTATGGGTAACTGGAATTATCAGAACAATTAGCAGAGGGAATAGCTGTCCATTTGAATACCTGAACCAAAAAATAGGCTTTTGACAGGATCATCATAAGCTCTAGCCAACGTCAACGAAAAAAGGTTTCCAAACCTAATAAAGCTGTTGTGGGGTCATCAAATGGCTTTATTCAGAATTCTTGTACCTTCCCTACTCATTACCTGCCTCTTGGCAGTTCTGGGAATGATGAATTCAGGTTGCACGGAGAAGCCGTTATATATAAGGAGCCATTTGTGGATGCTCCATAAGTGACCCAAAAGAATGACAAAACCAGTCTTACTTTATTTGTAGTGCTTTTTATAACATGATATTCACTGCTGTTGGTTGCTACCATACTGTGTATACTGAAATATCTCCAAATTGCAGGGAAAAGAAAGCCATCTTAAATTGAAAAAAAAAAGCAAACTAAAAAAAAAACCAAAAACCCCACCCCCAAACCACAAACAAACAAGAGCACACACACACAAAACCCCCAAAATACAAAACAAATAAAGACCCACACAATCCCCCCCTAAAAAATAGTAAATATCTGAAAAAGCTGATTCTGTGTTTCCTTATTATAGCAAGGACACTCTTTGAAATCTCCCCTTAACAAGCATGTTCTTTTGACAGGTATATCAGTGGGAGATTTCCAGGTTGTGTTTCTCTAGAATAAGTAAAAAATCAGGACTAGAGGTATAGTTCCTAAATATAACAGAGAGATTTACTGCTATAATATTTCTGCTTTATGCCAACAACTTCAGTATGCTCTCCACATTAAAAAGAAAAAAAACAAATGAGCTCCAACAAAACAAAGTAACATGTGAGTAAGGGACTTTGGAGTAGAGTACTTAGACTTTCTATTAAGAATATTTACACTGTGGAATCATAAGAGAGAGAGAGTGAGGGAGAGAAAGAAAAGAAAGAAGGAAAGAAAAGAAAGAAAAGAAAGAAAAGAAAGAAAAGAAAGAAAGAAGGAAGGAAGGAAGGAAGGAAGGAAGGAAGGAAGGAAGGAAGGAAGGAAGGAAGGAAGGAAGGAAGGAAGGAAGGAAGGAAGGAAGGAAGGAAGGAAGGAAGGAAGGAAGGAAGGAAGGAAGGAAGGAAGGAAGGAAGGAAGGAAGGAAGTGATAAGAGTCTCTATCTGTAATCACAGGAGCATGTGTGTGGTAGAGAAGGTAAATTGTCTATCTGTCCCACATGAATGGGAGTTGGGCACCACACTTTTGGGTTTAAGTTGTTCTGGCTATCCCTAGAGAGTGGCTAGGGACTATAAATAGAACTAGTAATGAGTTTGTGGAAGAGATATTGTTTTTTTTTTTTTGCAGCAGGTACATGCCCTATTGTGATGGTACCAGCTGAGAGAGAACAGTTCTTTCATCACTGTACTTCAGGCACTCCCTCAGCAACACCAGCATCATCTTGGCTACCTGTTGTGGCCTTGCCTGGGCTGGTCAACACTCTGCATGTTTCCAGAACTATCTGAGAAGCAACTATGCTAGATCTGTGCCAGACATAGGAATTTCAAGAATACAGTATGGTGTGAAGGATATAATATACTGTGAAAGAGCACTAGTGTGTTGAATATGTCTTTATGACAACAGGCTTTCACCATGTAGTCAGGTGAAGTTAAGTCAGAACTCAGCAGCATGTACAGCATGGTCATGCTGTGAACAGTGAAGTGCTGTTAAAATCGTGAGTCAACCATGAAGTACCCTCCAACTGAAAGGAGTGTAGGGAGGTAAAATCCTATAGAAATTTTATTTAGCTTTGCATACATTGCGGCTTGAACCTATTTAGAATTTCATTGATTGATTGTCTGTATGTGTTGGATTTTTTTGTCTGCTTTCAAATTTTTAGGTTTATAATTTTTCTACAAATAACACAGGGAAACTATGTCATGCTGGTGTTGAAAAAGGAAAACTCTAATCTTACACACAAATATAGAAGATTTCTACAGATACAAAGGGTACCTAAAGGGCTGAGGTAGAAAATGCCTTCTAACCATTGTTGTGTGCTTTGTGCTTGTGTATCTGACCCTGCTTGAGTGCGGGTGGGCATTACAACGGGCAGAGACCAGTCTGCTGCCACCATTTGGACTGAACAGCTTATTCAGGGCTTTGACATAAAATGAAACCAGTAAGTTTGATGTAGAATGGAGTAAAATTTCTGTACTTTAAAGTTTGTAGCAAAAACTATCTTCAAGTTTAAATTCGGTTTAACAAAGCCACAGCAATTTCTGGCAGACTCAAATCAAAACCATAAGCTAGCCATTGAAAAAGGAAGGAGGATGAGGCAGGCTCTAATTTTATCTCTCTTTCCCAAGAAAACAGAGTTTATGATAGCATCTTGGTAACATACATGTTTGTATCCCCATTGTCCCCAATTCAACTTTGATTTTGCTGGCCATTTTTGTAAAATCAGTTAAGGGATAACAACTTAAAAAAATTTATGTTCCAGCAAATCTGATGTGTATTTATGTCAGGGTAGACAAAGAGCTGTACACAAACTTTGTGACATACCAAGGAGACAATATGAGTTTAGTCCTACCGGATACAAGACCCCAAAACAATACAAAAAACAAGCAGAGAGGAGCCAAGGGAAAATAACCCTTGTAAGCTCCACTTGCAACATTTTGGTTTTTTCAGAGCATCCAAGCAGACCAAGCACCAAACAACAACATCCCAACTTGTTCCTACTAGTTCAGATTTCTAGTACCAATGTGATTTGTCCAATCTATGTAATTCTCTGTTCTGTATTCCCAACAGTGGAAGAGACTAAGCAGTCCTCAACCATTTGGTGCTGAATTAAATTTAATTTCAGTTTGCTTGTACTGACAACAATTAATCTGAAGACCTACTTTTTTTTTTTTTTTTAAGCTGTGTATTTTGTGTAGTAGGAAGAGGAAAGAGCCTTGACTTTAATGTTTTTGCTGCATGAGCTTAGAGTAATATGGCGTAGATGACTGAATTGATTCCTGGTTAAATTCAGCTGAAGTAAATTGATGATTGGGTTCACATTCCTGGTTTCTGGCTTCTCTCCCAGCAGCAAAGGAGCAACTTCCATCGAGCACCCTGGTGAGTGTAGTGATGGCAGTGATCCAGAATGCAACATGACTACCGAGAAGGGAGAGGCAGGCATCTTTCTGTACAGAAAGTCAGCTGTCCTTGATGTGCTTTTAAGCACTCTAGTAACTTGTGAAGGTTGGGAAATAAAGTGGCTGTGAATTGAAATTCAGGAAAAGAATTTTATCTGCAGTTCGTCCTTTCTGGGTTCTTCTTCTGTCACCAAAAATAGGTTCTTCCTAAGCAAAGCTGGCAGGTTCTTGATATGTTTTAATGACTAAAAATCACAGAAAACAGAATGCTGTCCTCAAAAGCACTGTCTGTCCCTGTTTGAGTGTATATGACCAAACGGATCTTGTTAACTGTACCTACTGCATTTTTGAAACATCTTTCCATGGAGCATTGAGAGGGATGAAAACTTTGAACTTTTGGGGATAATGGGAAGACTGTAACTTGTTTTGGTTGTCCAGTTGTTTTACCAAGGAACTCATTTGAAAATTATTTTACTGTTATTGGTTTCTGACCTGGGATTGTCCTAGTGTTATGTTTAGGTCTTTCCAAATGCCTTAGGAAATCAGGGGTTTGGCATTTTCTTGTTTTTTAACCTACTCCTTCTTAGGGCTGTGATCTCACAAACTCTCTGTATGCATGTTTTATTGTCTTTGATTTTGTACAGAGGTATATGCAACACAGTAATGTTAGTGTCAAACCTGGCTGTAGGGCAGGAAAAAGAATTGACTCACTGCCTGAAAGCAGGGAATTGGTAACGATATAAAAAAGCAGTTCTACCAATGGCTTAAACCTTACTTAAGCATTACTGCCATCAGAAAGATTATTTCTACTGCTATTTGTTCAGCTATCTTTGTGAGAAACACCTAATGGCTGCCACAAAAAACCTAAAAAATTGTTTCCCAAAGAGTCACTTTCCAGGCTTTTCTTACTGTGTTTGTGAAGGTGCAAGGGTTGCTTCCTCTATCTTTATTTGCACATGTGGAAATAGAAGTTAATCAGTCACAACAGAGTATTTCCTTCCAAGCAACCCAAACTCCCACCCCAGTCACAACATGCTGGCAGCTTCTTAGATACCCATTCAGCTTTTCTTCTCTGGTTTGGCAGCCAGTAGTACCTAATCCAAGCTCTCACCTTAGAAGGAGGCCACAGATTCAGTCCTTCCCTCAGGCCAGCTGAGGTTCTACTTTGGCTCTGCCACATGGAAGCTGATGCCTCAGAGTCTCTTACTTGAAGAGAGGCAGAAGTTGGGGCCTTCTGTGACAGTACAGTTGGGATGCACAGTGGGGCAAGAGGCCACCTTCTTTGCCTTTCACAGTAGGGAAGGAGGCACAGTAGTCTTCAACATAGCTTGTTGATTTGCTATTTTCTGCAAACCAGTAAAGTGGGCAGCTCCTTTTTCAATGTCTGTCATACTGCTCTTGTTCACAGAACACCTTCAATTTTGCATGACTGTCTTGCATCTTTGTCAGGCTGTACCCTTGTGGCTCTCTGCTACTTGAAAAGGGGGGAAATTGGGTTTTGTTCACTCAGTGAAACAGGATTTCCCAAACTTATTCAGCATTGCTGTTGGGTTTGAAATTTTTCCACTTAAGAGCAGAGAGTTATATGTTTGGCATATAACCACCTTATTTTTAGTTGGGTGTCAGTGAAATGGGTCTCTGCTGTTATTCTGTCTCTTCCGTCTCACCTCCTGCCTCTTTTTTGTCCATGGAAAAGATGGGTCACATGGGAAGGTGTAAGAAATCTTTGTAGGCGTGAAAAAGAAAGAACTTTTTCTCCAGGCTGTATATATATAGTGAACTGGGAGAATATGTGTTATTGTTGGGTTTTTTTCGTACTGAGACAATCAATTCAACATAACTGTGAAGGTGGTTATTGCTATACAGATGGCTGTGTATCAACCTACTCACATAAATGCCATGGGTTAGAAAAACCAAAAATCTCATTAGCTGATAAAGCAGTAACATGGATACTGTTATTTATTCTATCTGGCAACCCTGAGATAAGGGTCTGTGGTCTGTGGTCTATGCTGAAGACTACCACATCAGCTGGGGATGCTGCTGTGGAAGGCAAACTCCTCCAGAGCACTGTGTCTGCAAGGAACCCTGTGAAAGAGGGTCATGGGGCTGAGATTTTCCTGTTATTGCTACAGCTTCCATAATAGGTCAAAGTTTCACATTTGTTGTCTGAACTGAGGTTGTTTTCTCCCAACTCTGCGCAGTATGGCATGAGATTAGGCCTCTTCCCAGAAGCTATGGGAAGTAATTGTCCTGCTCTCCTCTGCACTGGGGCAGTCTCGTCTTGAGTCCTGTGTGCAGTTTTGGGTGCCATGATAGAAGATATAAATCCATTAGAGAGGGTGTAAGGCAGGGTCAAAAAGATGATGGAGGGCCTTGAGGGGAAGCTGTGTGTGGAGTGGCTGACGTCACTTGGTCTGTTCAGCCTGGAGAAGACTGAGGGGAGACCTCACTGCAGTTAGAGGTTCTTTGTAGGGGGAAGAGGAGGGGCAGGCACTGATCTCTTCTCTGTGGTAAGCAGTGACAGGACCCAAAGAAATGGCTTGAAGTTGTGTCAAGGAAGATTTAAGATGGATATCAGGAGAAGGTTCTTCACCCAGAGGGTGTTTGGGCACTTGTAACAGGCTCCCCAGGGAAGTGGTCACAGCGCTGAGCCTGACAAAAGCATTTGGACAAAGCTCTCAGGCACATGCTGTAACTTCTGGGGACATCCTTTGCAGGACCAGGAGTTGGACTTGATGATCCTGATAGGTTCCTCCCAACTGAGGCTACTCTGTGATTCTGTGGGGCACGGGCCGACCCTCAGGCAGGGCAGTGTGTGCTGGGGCAGTGGGCACTGTGGCCGGACAGTGTGTGCTGGGGCAGTGTGCGCTGGGGCAGTGGGCACTGTGGCCGCGGGGCGCGCTGGACCCGGATCCCCCGAGCACGGGCAGGGGCACAGCGCCGCCAGGGGGCGTTCTCCGCCGCGGGAGGGCTGCGTGGAGCGCGGGCACCCGGGGCTGACGGGGGTGGCGCCCGGGGGGGCGGGCCGAGCCGAGCCGAGCCAGGCTAGGCTGTCGCGTTCCTTTCCCGGCCCTCAGGCGAAGAAGGCACCTGGAGGGGCGGTGGCGGCGCCCAGAGGGGTGCGAGGTAAGGCGGGGGCGGTTGCGATGGGTCAGGGCGGCGCACGCGAGGGTAGGGCCGGTGCCGCCGCCTACAAACTTCCCGCCGTGAGCGGGACGCGTTTGCGGCGCAGCAGCTGCCCGCACGCTCCCCGCTGCCCTCGGTCCGAGCGGAGGTGACTGCCCTGCCCACTTCCCCACTACCCCGCGGGGACTGCCCTGCTCGGGGGCTCGGCCGGTGCCCGCCCCGCCGGGAGGAGCTCCTGCTCCCCGCAGCCGCCCTGCCCTGGCGCCCCCGGGCCTCGTCCTTCGGCAGGCGCGGGCGGGGGCGGAACCTGTCCTGGTCCCGGCCGGAACGACAGGTGTTGGTGCTGCATGATAGGACGGGACGGTGCTGGTGAGCGCGCTTCGCTCCGAGCAGGAGCAGTTGGGCTGCTTTCCCAAGTTCTCATCTTTCCTTTTGTTTTTTGTGGGTTTTTTGTTTGTTTATTTGATCGTTTCCCTTTTCCCCCTCCAGTCCCGTCTCAGAGGTAGGTCGCTGCGTGCTTCGTCCAGAGCTTCAGGAGCCGGCTCGGTGCTGCCTGGGAACCTCGGTCTCTCTTGGACCTGTTGCCCACGGCGGGTGCCTGACAGCGGGAGGGACGAGCTGGGCCCGGCTGGGCGCAGAGCTCCCACCGCCTCGCTGCACCGTGCTCTGGCGTAGGGAGGCGAGGTCCGGAGCCCTGCGTGCTGGTCTTGTAACCGTGTTGAGCAAAGGGATGGGAGAGTCAGCCGGGAGCTTGTCTTCTCAGCAAACGCTGAGACACAGCCTCTTGAAAATGGCAATTTTGCTGTACTTTCTTTAATGCTGTCGGCAAAGTTGGTGTCTCAATAAATATGCCATGCAGCTGATTTGCCAGGTCGGTTAGTTGTGGAGACAGAGGTTCAGGATGCTGGATTTTGCTTTCAGTTTGCAAAGGCTGCGCAAGGAAAAATGGTTTGTGTTAAACTCCTTGTTCCCTAGTGGAACACAGTGTTTGAAATCCCTGCAAGTCTTTGCAGTCACAGTGTGACAGCCTGACAGCTGGCTTCTCAGGGACTGACCCAGGGTTTGTCATGAAGAAATGAGTGCAAGGACTCGCAAGCCTTAGAGGTACCCCCTGTTGGGTTAAAAGAGAACTGCGGTGCAAGTACAGAGCCGCTCTGGTTGGCAGAGGCTCCTGGAGAGTCCTGCTTGAAGCTAATTGACCCTGCATGTGTCTTCTGGCAAGACTGCTGCCAGCTGGCATTTGAAGATGTAGAGGCCTTCTTGCTCCCGTTTGATGGTCAAATCAGCCTGTTCTGGGGCTGGTTGTGGACAGCTCTCATAAATAAAATATTCTGATTGAATATTTTATTCATGTAAGATTATCAAAAGGACAAAGGTGTTTGAGGACCCTCCCCACCCATGATTAGATTTCAGTAATTTCTTGAATAGGCAGCAGGATTGCTTCTATTCTCCAAGCCATCTGTATTTTACACACAGATGTAATTGTGAGACAATCTTCTGGACATACGTAACTGGAAAGTTTATGGCCTGGTTGCACTGCAGTAGATAGAGAAGAGCCTGTTTCCCTCTTTTCCACAGCAAAGCATGTTATTCAAGATTTGCAAACTTCTCTGAGTGGACCAAAATTGTGATAGTTGTCCTTCCCTGCTCCGTGGGGCACAGAAAAGAGCATTCCTGGAACACAAAAATCCCCCACACATAACAAAAAACCAAACCAAAAGGAAAAAAAAACCAAAAAAAAACCCCAAAAACATCAGAAGGAGGAAACTGTTTTGTTATGTTTTGGGGGTTTTTTTAACAGAGAATATACACATCTGAAAGAGGGGTGTAGGGTAGAAAGAAATAAAGAAAAGGAGGACAAGGTAGAGTACAGTCAAGCAATACTGAATTCTAGAAAGTGCTAAAGAGAAAAGGAGGTGGATGCAGAATAGCATGATGTTGCTTGGCATCAAGCCTCTTGGAATGATGATTTTATGCAGTTTTTGGTGTGTTGGTGTAGTAGCTGGTGCTGCTTAGAACACATTAGTGAGTGATGTGAGACTTGGGACTGGACCAGATCACTTCAGGTTCTTTGCTGGTGTTTTTCTCCAGAAAAATACTCTTTATTAACTGCTAGCAAAATACTTGGCATTGTTAGGTCCCTGGGGAAGGTACTTGTGCTTTGTAGTAGAAATGGAGAGAAGCAAAGAGGTCCAAGTGCCCTGGGAACAAGGATCACATATGTTTAAAAATGTTGTTTAAAAATGTTACAGGAAAAACAAGGTACTGGTCTTTGTTTAATATTTAGTCTTTATCACTCATTAGATAAACTGAGATTTCAGATCTTTTAGTCAAAACACAATGTTGTTTTCAGTTTTCTGTTTTAGGGTATTATCTCAGGATTAGATGCTTCAGTAGTACCTTTGGCAGATAGATAAGTGAGCCTCTTCTCAGCCAGGGACTTAGGCAAGGACTGGCCAGATAAGATAGACAGAGAAACCTAAAAGGAGTAAAATATAACTGGAATTTTAAACTTTGTACTCTAGAAGTAAATTTATTTCCAGAGAAATTTACCCTGTACTATTCCACTAAAGTGTTCTTGTGATGGGTAATTAGCATGTTAGTATATTAAAGGAGAAATACTTACAGTGAACTGCAGACATGGCTGAAGATCAGTTATGCACAGAGTAACTGAGAGGTTCTTTTAAAGGCATTTCGACCAGACAAGGAAAGCAGAGAAGGTTTTGCTCACTGTTCTTGTTACCCGGTCTTGCTGCTACACTCCCCTTTCTCTTTTGTGCAGGTTCTCATATACAGTGGGTGTTCTTCCCTGATTTTCAATCTTTACCTTTGAACAAAAGTATGGATTCTACTTGTTTAGGTATTTTGGATAATTTTCTGTTGGTCTGATGGGCTCAGGAAAAGATTCAAAAAGTATTAAAGCAGGACAAGGATGTGAGATTGGAAAGAGGGAAAGGAAGGAAGAAAGGATGTAAAACCGGGTCATCCTGTCTTGTGTACCATCACTGTTGTCTGATTTACTCTGGAAAGATAAAAGGGGACTTGGACTAATCAAGTAACTTAATGGGAACACACATTTAAGAGCAGGAGGCTCTTTGGCCAAGAGTCTTTAAGATCTTTTTGATCTAGGAAATCTGTCAACAGTTTTAATTTAAGACATGTGCCACTTCTGCTGTTGAGGGCATTTGCTTACCACACTAATACAATCAAATAAAAAAAGATTTTTTATTTTTTATTTTGAAGATTCCACAGATCCTTATGCTGACAAAAGATGCAGGTTTTTCATCCAGAAAGACTTCAGGAAATTCTTTGGAGAGTATCATGCAGTATATCCAGGTGCTTGGTTGTAGATGACCACTTCCATCTTAAAAATAACTCTCTTTCCACAGTAGTGAACAGTAGTTTTGGATTTTTGTATTTTTGTGATTTGGTACTTACTACCATTGGAGTATACAAAAAAACAAAAAAAAATGCAGCTCTAAAGTTTTGAAGAAAATGCTAGCACATAGAAGAGTGCAGTCTCTGAATCAGTGATGGGAGAGGGTGCTGAACAGGTGTTCAAAGCAGCTTCATGAGCTCTGATACCAGACCTTGACTGGGTGGTACTTCCAGTGTGCTGAAACTGGAAGTGTGATTGGGGGCTGATTTATTGCCCTTTGGTCATTCATTCCTTACTTCAGCTCTTCATCTTGGGAGAAATGCAGTTTATCTTTTCCAGCTCACTACTGTCTGTATTTCAAAGTAATACAGCCTTTCACTGATCAGTACAATGTGGTACAGATGTTAGCAGTGATCATTTCAGGTGGTGCTTCCCTGCAGAATATGAACTTTCACTTTTTCTGCTTTTAACCAGGAAAAAAATCAAGAGGATCTTGAAATGTAGTCAGTTTTTTATTTCTTAAAAGAAATTATAAGTGGCTCTGAAATTGTTACTAATTCTAAGAAAGATAGAATACTATTGTCATTTTCCATTTTAGTGTCTTTCTCCCCTCCCCCCAGCCCCCCTTCTTTGTTCTTGTACCTGCTGGCATGGTGTTAGAGTGCTTGATTAAGGTAGATATTGAAGTGCTGTCTATTCACAGGATTATCAAAGCCAATACACTAAAAAAAACCCATAAAGAAACAGATGTGCTTTTTTTTTTCCTTTTGGTCTGCAGTTACAGCAGTGATAAAAAGTTACCAAAAGTTTAATCGTAAGAGTTATATGTAAAACAATAGTCTAGAATTTTTCATAGAAACATTCAGTACTTCAGTACTTTTTAAGCACTCATGTAAGGAAAAAAAGTCAAGACTTAGTTATTTGACTTCAAATAGTAGAAGACCATATTCAGTTTTAGAAAATGCAACTCTTTCTACAGGAGTAGAAAGTTGCATATTGTTTCCTCATGGAGGGTTAAGACTGAATTCTAGGTAAGAAATGTGAAAATACTATTGGTTACAGTTATTCTTTTTTCTTCTATAATACACAGTTAACTTTAACTTGTAAAGCACAGATTTTTTACAGACAGCTAGCACAGGCGGTCCTTAAACAACTGTGTTCCCGATAAATGCTTAGCTGATATCAGTTAGGTAAACTTACCTGGGTACCCCAGATTCTCATCTAATGAGGTCTCTATTTCCCCCTGTCAAAAAAACCCCAACTAGCCTGCATTTTGGAAGCGTGAGTCACAATTGGCAGTAAGGAATGCATGAATACTAATAGACATTATCTATTTTATATTCATGGAAGTACCTTCCCAGAAGAACAGATGAAGGAAGTGAATGTTTCCACACTGTCCAGAAATGGGCTTTTTTTGGTCACAGTACTGTAAATTACCTAACCAAAATACACTGTGATCCCATGAAGAACTGATAGAATCCAGTTGGAATCCAATAGACTGTGCAAGGTTGTTACCAGTTGTATCTGCTGAAGCTCGTGCTGACTGTTGGCGTTTTAGAGACTGAAATCTGATTGCAGAACAGAGCACAGAAAGCACAATATAAATATAGGTACATTGATACAACCTTACATCATCTTGCCTGATACATTATGCATAGGGAAACCTCAAGGTCATGGGCTTCAGTTCATCAACTTCCTTGAGTTTGGTATCCAGAGTTGGTTTACATTAATTCCCCACAGTAACCGTACATCAAAATAAGCAAGTTTAAAAAAAAATCAGAATTAAGTGTACTTGAACATATTCTGCAGACATCAAATATCACTTCAGTGTCAACACAGTTGCAAAGTGTTTAAATTAATAAAACAGAGGCTGATTAATGAAGTTGGGAACATTATTTTATGTGCCAAACTGAGGTTTCCTATACAGCCAGTTAAGAACTGAGCTCTTCTGTTGGTGATTGAAAGCAGAATTATATTCAGGAGTCTGGAACCCATTCTTTCCTCCCTGTCTCTGTAAAGCAGCAGCATGTGAGAGGAAAGTGGATGGGCCTGATCTCCCTAGCCCAGTGTCTAATTTGGATGCCTAAAATTAGGCAGTTGTAAATACCCTGTTGTTGCATTCCTGGAATAAGGAATGATACAATTCCATTACAATAGCTGCATGCAGAATAAGTTTCCCTTTTTTTTTTTTTTTTCCCCAAAGTTGGAAGGGATTTTGAGTTATATATTTCATTTGAATAAAGGAAAGGAAGGCAACTCGAGTTACAGTCCAACCCTCAAACTTCTCAACAAAATGTTGTGATTCTTCCTAAGAAAACGGTAACAGTACATTGATTTTTTTTGTCAAATTAGTCCCTTTTTCTTCCCCTGTTCCAGAAGGCATAGAAATATTTTAACTCTTTTCTTCTTACATTCCAATTTGACATATTCCATTTATTATAAAAATATATAAGGAATGAGATCTGCTTGAAGATATATGAAATCTGAGATGGAAAAAATCCATGTCAGAAGTTATGTAGTTTTCTAATATACAGGGAGTGGTACAGAGATCATAGAGTATTCAAGGTGTCTTGAGTAACAGTCAAACTGATGAAGATGATAACTTGAAGTACTGCTTGGTTCTGCCTGAATGAAGGAAAGAAAGATAGGAGAGGAATGGAAGAAATTTGTTAATATTGGTGTTCATACAGTAGTTCTTTTTAAATTAATTTTGTGTGCTTATGAACTTGAAGCACATTGAATACATACATATTTTACATAGTATTGTGAATCATGTCCTGAAAATCTATGCTGTAGTTATTCAATATGCTGTACAGAAAGCTATATATAAATCTATCAATATAATATGCCCCACGCTGTACTACTCTAG